>CM068706.1:25049081-25649081 GCA_035079005.1 Fraxinus americana
TCAAGCTTTAGAGCCTTTAAGTTTGAAGCAATATGAGACATCTCCATAATGTACTCCCGAATATTTCCTTTACTTTTATACCTTAGTGAAACTAAGTATGCCAAAAGCTACTAGTTTCAGCCTTATCGTCTTTGCAAAGCGTTTCTTCAATTTCAGCAAGAAATTTATTAGCAGTAGTTACCTTATCGGACACAGCGCCCCTGAATGATTCTGGAATACTACGGTTCATGATCATAAAACTCATGCGGTTTGAACAATCCTACTTATTAAAGTCCTTGTTTTCATCAATAGAACTTTTATCCGTAAGTGCAGCGGGTTGTCTGGTCCTCACGCAAGGTCTAAGTTCATGCAGCCAAGAACGATCAGAACGTTCTCTTTCCAGTCCTTAATAGTTGGTTCCATTTAGCACAGGAATGGAGTTGATGTTGGCAGATATTGCAGAAGTGGATGGATTAACTGAATAGAGAACTTATACTTAATTAACATGTTCACATAGAAATCCGTACTAAACAATTAATCAATTCAAATAATGGTAAACCCCATCACAAGAGACCGAGCACAATATTGATATTTAGTCTTTGGACAGAAATATCAACTTGTAAGTGGTACTCTTGGTGTAGTAATCATATATTGACAATAAACCATGTCAAACAATAAACCTATCTTTGGACCGATTTATTGTTCACATAAAATAAAACCTTATAATTGTCACATATTTATTACCACAGGTATGTAAATAATTCGGCCAAATATTAACATTCCTTTGGGCCGGTCAATACCCGCATGAATTACGTACACACAACCTTTCTAATATTCCAAATAAATTAATCTAAACAAGAGAGGTCACTTTGGTGACATATTACTTCAATCAATTCATTTAGAAAAATTAGTAATCCAAAAGAAATACCAAAATTTGAATTATAATTGTTAATCATTAATGCTTTTATTTTATTTTGAAACTTTAAGTGCCTAGGGTTAATAATTCAGAACTTTAGGGACCCAAAAATAATGAACCAGAACTTTAGGGGTCAATAATTAATTATTGAAAATTTTTTGAGTCAAAAATTAATTATTCAAAACTTTAGGGGCCAAATTTTAAACATTAAAAAAAAACTTTGGGGCCAATTAAAACAAAATCGGAAACTTTGATGCTTTAATTACAAAATCAGAACTTTAAATTGCCCAAAAATAATTAATTTTAAAACTTCAGGGGCTGAATTATCAAAACGCATAACCTTAAGGCCCAACTTGAATGAATTTTAAACTTTAGTGGCTGAATAACCAAAATTGCAAACTGTAGGGGCCTAAACATTAAAATTAAAACTTTAATGGTCCAAAAATAATTAATTTTTTGAAACTTGAGGGACTGAATTATTAAACTCGTAACTTTAAAGGCCCAATTGGATGAATTTATAACCTTAGGGGACTGAAACACCAAAACCTTAAATTTAAGGGGCTAAATCCTTAAAATAAAACCCTAATTTGAAATTGTAGTCAAGGACCTCAAAACTTCAAATTTACAACCCAAGCCTCCACCCCCAAAAAATTCATCCAAACCCTAAAATCCAACATTTAATAACCGGGGGCGGGCTCGCCGGCGCCGCCCCCCAAAATCCGGAGCAGCACTTGCTGCCCAAGCAACCGACAATGGCATCGTTCTTGTTGAAAATCTGCGACGGCAATCAAGCTGCTGCGATTCTGACGACGTGAGTTCCGTCAGCGACATTATTTGTGTAATAACGACACGAATACGTAACAATGACGGCCTTTCCCAAATTTTTTTTTTAAATCGAAATTCTGAAAATCTTTAAAACTAACCGAATAATTTTCAAATTTAATAAATCTAAATTCGAAATTATTAGATTTGAAAACCATAAAAATATACAAGAACCAAATTAAAAATACTTGATTCCCAATGATTTAACATGAATAGACTCTGATACCACTTGTTAGAATTTTAATAAAACTTAAACTTTATAATCATGCCAAGATCTTCATGTCAAACCATCAAGAAACTGAATTAACGCGGAACATACCTTAATCAATTGATTTCTGACTTGATTAATGAATCTTGAATCTGGATCTATAAATCTTCAGTTTGGTTGTTTCAAATCTCCATCTTAATTCCTGATTGTGGGTTTTATGGATCTTTCTCTTCATATGTTTTCTCTTGTATTCTTGTGTTGATGGAATGTCACATAGAATGAGAAAATCACACATGAATTGGGGACCATAACCCTTTATATATTTCCATATGTATTCAGCCCATCGTCAAATACAAACCCTAATGGATCCGGTCTCTACACATATAGTCCGGCCCACACTTTAATTAGATGCTTAAAGCCCAATTACTTAATTCCTTATTAGATCACCTTAATTTTGGGCTTAACTTTAAGATAATATTTATACACAGTTAATTACATATGTCGGCCAATCACGGGAAATTAAATAATTTCCCAACACACATTTCATCGATTTTTATTAAAATCTAATTTTAATTCCTACCAAACATGAACTTAGAATAAAATAACACACCAGTTAATAGAAACTATGCATAAGGGCATAGAATTCCACATTAATATGTGAACCTAAATGGTTGTGCATCAACGTTTACATCTTTAATCTATATAGAATTTTAATTTGCCAATCACAAGTTTTAGATTTACGCATATAATATTTTATTGTAAGAATGTACAGTTGAAAACGAATATTTAGAAAAAAAGAATTTTGAAAAAATGGGAGACAAACATGAACTTAATTTGCCAATCATAAGTTTAATTAATTTCCAAATTTTTGTGATAGCTAGAAAGATTGCAACCTTACTATCCTAAATAACAGAATACGTTTGAGAATTTTAATATTTTTTTATCCCACTTAGAATAGTGAATGGAATGGAGTGCATTACACGAAAATCAAATAACTACAATTGGTAACTAACTAATACCTAGTAAATGACACAAGGATGCTCAAATATAACAAAGAAAGCAATAGGAGGTAGTGGAAAAGAGAGATTGTTGGGATAGTTGACGAATTTTGATCATTGATTTCCGAAGAATCAACTGCTAGGGGCATGCCATCACTGTTTAGAAAGCATAACTGTGGATCAGAAGCATCTAGAGTGCTGGTCATGAGAGCCCGAAGAACAGCAGACACCGTATGTATATAAGCAGTTCGGTTCTTGTTAAGAAGCCATGTGAGACCCATAAGCTCACAATCCCGGTTCTGCATTTTGCTTGTCCTCTCGTCGGATTTGTTTGTACGACCAGCTTTATCCTCTTTGAGCTGCATAAATGAGTACAATTTTGGCATCAGATCATTTAGAAGCCACATCCAACAATGGGATAACACTCATAGAGAAGTGAGATGTAGCTGTGTTTCCTAATAGTGTAACAACTTTCTTAGTTTTAGAATGTAAAGAAATAAAAGAACACCAAATGCAGGAGCCATGTTAGGGATGGCAAAAAAACCCGACAAACCCGATACCCGCGGGGACCCGTCCCGAACGGGGAGAGGAAAACCCGCTTAAACGGGTAACGGGGCGGGGATGGGGCGGGGAATTATTCCCCGAGGCGGGGACGGGTAACAGGGTCCCCGCCCCGCCCCGCCCCGTTAAAAAAAAAAAAATTTTTTTTTTTTTTTTTTTTAAGAATTCAATACTTTAAATGAACATTTTTGTTAGTTCTAATAGAAAATAGCAACTAAAATTATTTGTTTAAATATAATGAATATGGACAATAAAAAAAAATTATCAAAAACTAAAAAAAAAAATTTAAACGGGGAATAAACCTACCCCGCCCCGCCTTAAACGGGGAACGGGGCGGGGACGGGGAATGAATTTCTTAAAGGGGCGGGGGACGGGGAGAGCCGCTTCATTTCTTAACGGGGCGGGGGACGGGGAGGGCCGCCCCGCCCCGCCCCGTTGCCATCCCTAAGCCATGTTCGTCAAATGGGAACATCCTAGACCTAGACTTGAATTATCATGTGCAGCAAATTTGAAAGGGTGGCTTCAGTGCCTGTTTAGTACACAATACTCGAAATGACTAGATAGTAACCGTGCCTGCCAAACATGCTATTATAGTCGCAAGCTTCAGTATCGTAAGTGAAGGAAGTTGATATAATTCATCATTCCAATCCAGATAAATAAAAGAAAAGCAAAGGAGCAGGATACAAAAAGTAATTTGGTCCTGCCTTCTGGAAACGCGTGGTGTAGACTCGCTTCCTATCCATTTTAATCGCGACTAGGAAACACTATAAAAGAGCCACTTTCCCAAAATATAAACCCTAATCGATCCCAATCTTCAATTCCTCATGCACCAGTGATAATGTACTAAACATCATTGTGATTTACCCACAAAAAGCGAAAGATTTGGAAAGTTCGTACCGAATGAAGACTGTTCAAGCATTTGGAGCAGCCTGCGAGCCCCGCGTACCCATTAATGCTATTACTGAAGCAATCCTTCTCCAATTTCTTCACATTCTCACTACCCACCAATTTGCCGCGCGAATTCACATAAAATGCTTCTGGGCAGGTGAATGGATGCAATCTAATGCCACAATAGCAGTACAATACATCACAAGTCTCATTAGGCTTCCTCAATTCAATGCCTCTGCTTCCCAAAGCCTTTTCAAGAGTGTCGGCACAGGTCTCGGAGTCATCGGGCAGGAGCGGCATGTCGTACGACGCCGTTTGTAGCGGTAATTTTGTAACGTACGCTTGCAATGCGGTGCTCGAATAGGCGGAGTAGAGCCATGCCGCGAGAACCGGGCAGCAGCGAGTCCGATGGAGCTGATCCGTGTCGGGTCGATGGTGGGTATTTGAGCCACAAGCGGATTTTATACCGTGGAAGAGCTGGTCAGGGAGGTCCAATGGGCAACCAGAGATGTCTGATTGTTCTGGGAAGGCCGGGATAGTCGCCGGCGGTACTGAAAGGACCTCGGTTTGTACCGGGTTGGGTAAGGCGAATAATGCAGTTATATGGAAGATGATGAAGAGAAAAGTGGTGAAGAATGACATTGCTTTGAGATTCAGAGATTATTTCAGTGTTCTATCTATGTGATGAGGGTTTGGTTTCTTTTCCTTTTTTTTTCAATAAAATGGAAATGGAAATGGCAATGGAAATGAGAGGGTAATGTGGGGTAGGATAAAGTTTGGTTGCTGATTTGCTGTCTACCCTTTTTTACTGCCAACTTTTGGGTAAGCCAAACATGCTCCTAATGGTAAATTGTTTATGTAATTATTTTGATTAAATTCAGTCTTATTTATGCTTTTACAAACGTTTTATGTTACTTCATTTTTCTTAACAAATAAAAAGAGAGTGGATGAGATTTTTATTTTATTTTATTATTTAGTTGAAGAAATTCTTTCAAATCGTATATTACTACATCATTATGGTACATATAACACAACCGAAAAATTAATCAAAATTTAAGTCAAAATCAATAATTAATTTTTAATAATATATTTCATAAAATTTATCCATTTTTAAATCACACATTTTTTATTTCATTCGTGAAAAGGGTAAAATGACGAACAGCTCATGTGCCCATTTTAGCTGCCATAAATTGTCTTTTTCCTTCTATTCCATATACTCACAAATCACATTCACGAGATGGACCTGCAGAGTTAATTATTATACGAATGGTATCTGCAGCCTGTTTGGTAAAACTTCTCCTTTTCTACAGTAAATCAATTCTCATTTTCAACCACACATTCTTCAATAAAATAATATTTTCCATCACATCAATACTTTTTTCTTCTTTTTCAACCACACATTTCCCATCATATCACTATTCAAAAATCAATTTTTCTCCTAAAAATCCCTACCAAACACACTCCTGATTTTTGTTTGCTACACCATATTTTCAATCCTTACTAATTGCAAATATGTCCCAAAATTTTTATTCTTATTGTCAATCTCCTGTTTGTTCATCTCAAATAACGATTTCTATCCAAAAAAATCCATTACAAGGGCATAAAAATATCATTTTCCCCTCGTATTTTTAAATAATCAACATATTCGACAAAATATTTTCCATCATTTCAAAGATCGCTTCAAAATATTTGGACAATAATATCACCAGGGACAAGATATGCTATTTAATTGAAAATTAAAGATAAGAATACGACAAAAGAAAAGTTAAATACAATTATGTAAGAAGAAGAAAAAATGAGGACATTTATTGCAATTAAAATTTGATGTATAAGAAATAGTGTTAATATGTTTCAGGAAAATGCTATGTGTACACTTTGTGGTATACACAAAGTTTTACACCCCCCTCACATGGAAGGAGACCCACAAATATTTTATTGTGTGCGAGCCTCCCTCCATGTGAGTGATGTGTAAAACTTTATGTACTCCATTGTGTCCACATGGCACAACCCTTTGGTAAACCAAATTAAATGAGGTTACAAAATTGGTCACTTCTGTTAGCGTCCTTCAATCTAAAAAAAAAAAGATGAATCGTATTCCTAGCGGCCCCCACCTGCCCTGCCCTGCCCTGAGCGTTGATGAAGGAGATAAATCACATGTTATACCTCCAAGGGTACAGGATGGAAGGCTACTTATACACTTGCATTTACCCAAGGGCCAAATCCATATTTCAGGATTCGAACCCTTGACGCAGCTTCAAGCAAAGTTGGAGTTTTTCCACTTTCCCCTTTTACCACTTGGAGATGTGCCCTGCGGGCGAGCGGCCTTCAATCTATATTTGACGTAGGATTGTTGTCTTCAAAATAAAACGCAATTCTTGAAGGAGGAATCTCAACGTCCAATCAAAAGATCCTACATTTTTGCTTTTTAACTCCAACTTGTATATTCCATTATTAATGAATTTAACCCTGTTTGATAGACAATATTTGGAAAAAGAAAAAAAAAATTTATTTTTTAATAGTAATTTTTAACAGAATATATAGTTAAAGAGTAAGGAAAAAATTTAAATTTACATTTAAAATATTTTATTGTGTAAATGTGTATTTTGAAAATGAGTTTTCAAATAACGATAAGCAACAAAGGTGTAGATGAGTCAATCCGGGTGGTCCGGGCCTGGTCGGCCCGCCAACATGTGAGCCCGGTAACGGCCCGCGTGAAAAAAAGTCCGCCCGCTGCGGGTTCCGGGCCGGCCCACAATTTTGGACTACAACCCAGGCCCGCCCCCTGACCCATTCGGGTCGAGCCCATGCGGGTTGCGGTTCGTTTCGGTTTGGCCCGTATGATTGTATAAATAAAATTATAAAAATATAGAATTTTTCCGGTTTGGCCCATATAGAGAGCAACTATCATTGAAAATAGGATTTTGAGAAGAAGAATCGCGAGAATCCATAATATAGTAGGATTAAAAAATTTAGTAGTGACTACTAGTGAGAACCGAGAGGAAAGAAATATAATCAAGATGATGATGATATTTGCAATTGAATAATTGTAATTGTAGTAAGGTAGTAACAAGTATGAACTATGAAATATAAATATATAATAACTAATGAGAAGATATTGTAAAAATAAATGTAAGAATAAATTGGAATTTATTGATGAAGGGGATGATATTACCGTTAGAAAATTTATATTACCATTAGTTAAAATTAAAAAAAAAAAAAAATTGACCATGCAGCAGGCTACGCCTTTTTTTGAATTTTTTTTATTTTTATTTTTTCAAATTTTTTTGTTTGGCTCTCTCCCCCCTCTTTTTTTAATTTTTGTTTTATTTTTTTTTTTTCAATTTTTTTTTACGGGTCGCGAGTTAACCGCGGCCCGTGGGGGTGCAACCCGCGAAGCCTGCGGGTTACACCTCCTTGGCCCGTGAACCGTCCGCACGGGTCACGGGTCGGCCCGCGGTCCCGATTTTCACGGGCCGATTTTCACGGGTCATGGCCGGCCCGTCCGTCTTGACACCTCTACAAAGGTGAAATGTAAGGCATCAATTGCAAGGAATCAGTTGCTTTAACTGTTATTAGTCCACGCCATAGCACCCACCAGTTACAAAGTTATCAAATCTGTGTCGGTAACGGGTGATTAAATGGGTCATAAAAATACTTTTGAGGATCTGTTAAAATTTCCTTAAACTTTTATGGCCAATTGTGAAATTGAAAATTTGAAAGCAACAAAACAGAACCTATAGACAGTTTTTGTGCATGGGATGGACCAACTGCCAGATTTATTTTTAAAAAGGACAACAATAACTCCGTTTTCATTGTCACACCAATATTAAACATTTTTAGTTAATAATGTCGAATGAGTGTCAAGTTCATCTCCATCCTAAAAAGTTCAATTAATTTTCATACCAAGCTCGAAGGAGATGCCTGGCCACTTTGACAAATCCTACCAGAGCCCAAGCATTATGATGGGATGGGGGAGCCCGACCAATCAAACAATCCATCTCACAAGATCATGGGCGGAGCTAGGATTGTAGAATTATGAAGGCAAATTTCTATAACTAAAATCATGGGAGCAGAATCTTGAAGTACAAAATTTAAATTGTGGGAGCAAAACAGATAACTAAAATTTTTTTTTTTTTTTTAAATCTTATGTAAAATCTTAAAAAATTTTGTACAAAATCTTGAATTTGAAATGTAGTATGGGGCAGCGAGATTAAATCTGCAACTGCACAGTATGGGAATCCCTAACTTAGAAACCACCTATCACAAGGGGCAGCTACATTGCCATTGGCCCTGGCAATGCTAGAACACAAGTTAATGACAAGGGAAAAATTCACTTTCCCTACTTTATTTTTACCCTAATTCAAAAATAACAAAACAATTTTCACATTTCAAAAATCAGAAATTTTGACCTATACACACACACACATATATATATATATATACAGAAATGATCTAATGAGCACCGGTGCTCATCTTATCCTAAGCACCGATGAGTTGGCACATTAATTCATTGGTGGATTGGAACTCACAAAATCTTTATCCACCAATGAATTAATGTGCCAACTCATCGGTGCTTAGGATAAGATGAGCACCGGTGCTCATTAGATCATTTCTGTATATATATGGTGCTTAGGATAAGATGAGCACCGGTGCTCATTAGATCATTTCTGTATATATATATATATATATATATATATATATCTATATATATATATATACATGTATATATATATATATATAACCCACCCCCACCATCCCATCACGCCGGCGACGTCTCCGATTCCGACGATTTCTCCGGCGACCACTCCGATTTCGGTGACTATTTCGGGACCGTTCCGGCGACTGCTCTGATTCCGAAGATTATTCCGATGACATGAATTTTTTGTACGGTCACAACCCAAGTCACAAGTTACAGTCCAGGTCATAGCCGAGATCACAGGTCACAACACATAATTTTTCGTTTATAATAATTGATAACACAATAAGACTCACGTCTCACATTTTTATTAATAGTCACAGATTATTTTCAAATGGTCACAGCACAAGTCACGGAATATATTGCACATGGCTCACGATTTTGTTCATAGTCCCATTTTATTTTCAAATGACTCAGATTCTTGTTGGTAGTCACAAATTTATTTCAAATGGCCATAGCACAGGTCACAGAATATTATTTTGGGCATAGCTCAGGTTTTTATTGATAGTCACAGCATCGGTCACAGTACATGGCCTAGGTCACAGCATTGGTCACAGCACAGCCACTACAGCAAAAACCGCAACAAAACATGCCGACTAATCACCACAAAACCCACTGCACCATGCTGCAAGCCACTGTAGAAACATCCACACAAAACCACCGCCAACCGCACGCACAACCACCAACCACATTCCACAACCACCACGAAACACAACACAAATTCAAACACCTGCTGTTCGCACCTCACAATACCACATCACACCACCACAACCACCGGACCATCGCACCACCACCATAAAAAGAAAGAAATTGAATTTAGTAAAATTTAAAGAGAATGAAATTAATTTGGGGACACCTTTGGGATCTGACAATTGGGTAGGGTTCCAAAAATTGAATTTGAATGCTTTATCCACAGATGAACACGGAACTGAAAACGGTTCTATTCGAGATGGTAATGAATCATAGTCTGGAGGAAATCGGGAGGATGACATGGTGGATTCACTAAGCCCCGAAGATACTTACCGAAAAAGGAGATAAACATTAAAGGGAAGAAGATGGTTGCTGATGGAATTGATGCATCGCAGGGTCAATATGACAATGATTCTGGTGACTAGAGGCATGCTGTAAATCGAAGAACTCATAGAAGATTCCTGAGAAGGAAAGCTAGACGCGAAATGAATGCTGAGTTGTCCGAGAAAGGTGAACAATTGGGTAGGTGGTTGTGGATCGCCGGTGCTGGAGAAGGTGAGGCACAGCGGCGATACCTCGAGCTACGACGCTCCGAGCATGGCGGTCGCCCTGCTGCCTGCTGGATTGTGAGCCGGGTTGCTGGGGCTGGCTGTCTCGACGGTGGCTGGCTGTCTCTGCGGCGATGTGTCTGGCTATCTCGGCAGCGACCGTGATGAGAAGAAAATAGTCGGTGGAGAGAGAGGAGAGTTGATCGGGAGATGGAGATCTAAAAGAGAAATGAAATTAGGGGTTTCAATTTTAATGCGAGTTGGGTGGTGTGCGATGGGGGTATATAATTTAATTTTTATAATATTATTATTATTATTTAATTAAATATAGAAAATATGTATCTATATATAAAAATATCTGATTTTTGAACATTAAAACTCAAAATTTGATTTTGGAATTTGAATCTTGAAAAGTAGGACCTCATATAATTACCACTAATGACAAAGTACAAAAACCCAGTCCATCGATGCTAGAACATAATACCACAACATTTAATAAATCCAAATGTGTCAAATACATCATTGCATTTAAATGAATTCATCGATCAGTGTTACATATAATGCTAGTGAGACTAGATGGCATTACTCTTTTATTAAGTAAACATTTCAAGTAAAATTTCATTAATAATACATTTGTATGTATAATCTTGATATATGGACTAAGTTTTGATAATAACAGACATTTCAAACTTCAAAGACATAACACATTTGAAAGCTATTCATGAAGAGAATATCTAGGGACCAAATTACCAAAATGTAAGTGAAACTTGCTTTTAATCAAAGTTTTCTATACACCACATCAGCTAATACTCCTCATCATATTATTCTTGTACAGTAAACACTTTGAAGGTGCGAAAAACACTTTTGAGTGAAGATAAATTTGTGCAAATGTAGATGGACTTTATATGTTAGAAACCTACTTATGAGTGTACCAAATAATACTTCAAATGTGCATAGTACCTAAAAATTTGATTTCTACGCCTCTATGTAACACATAATTGAACTTATTGTTCACGAAAATATGTAGAATTAAAATCACCCAAGTGTACGGTTCGCTAACAAATAGTAAAATGAATTTTGAGTCCAAATATCGTTCCCACGAAGATTGATTAGTTCTAATTCTAATCACAGATAACATATGATCAAATCAAGCTTATGTGTAGAGTATAGAAGAGACATGGAAATTAAGTGTTATGCTTCATTCTCAAAGGAAAGTGTACTCACACATTGCATTTATTTACAACTGATACATTGTATGTTTCACCATTCCTACCTGCAAAGTATCATTTTCGCACAATAACTCGTTCTCTTTTGTGATTCATCTCAATCCGAATCAAACTCCTTGTCACTAACATCATTGTGTTTGGGCTGATTCGGAAGTTCATTCAAAATCTCATCATCTGAGTCATCACCTGTCCCTCTCAATTTTCTCTTCAATATTGATTCAAATATTGAAGGGATAGCTTCATCATCACCCTTGAAAAATCTATCTATTTGCTCTTTAAGCTCTGCCAGGAATCATAAAATATAGTTAAAGGCATGCAATTTATTGGAGGCATGCAATTTATTTATGCAATTATTTTCCACATTTTAAAAAGAAAATTCTAAAGTTCAATAAACAGCAGTAACACAACATACAAAATAATATTTATAACCATATAGATCATTACCACCAACAGCATAATGATGACATGTTTAACATCTTAGAAACATAGCTAATCAAGAAGTAAAGAGTCATTAATGATTCTAAAATGAAATATGAATAGAATAATGTATACAAACCAGATTTCCTTTCAGAAAAAAAGAAACATTATATTTACCCCCAAAGTTTCAGAATAACACCACAAATTTTCATAATTTTGAAGGCATCAGAGAATCCTTGGATGTTTGCAAAGCCAATCCTAGACAATCTACAATGCCTGCAATTATGTAAAATCTCTAATGCTCGGACTCTTCGAAATAGTTGGAGTACTCGTGTCGGACATGATACGACATGGGTATGGGATATAGGTCGGAACCTCCAAGTTTCAATCAGACACTTCGTCGTTTTTGCTTATTCTTCCTTTTTTTTTCCTTTTCCTTTTCTTTCCCTTTTCTTCTTTCTCACTTTTGCTCTCTATAAACCGAGCTTCATTGCCAAGAGGGTGGAGAAAGACGGCGACGCAAGGTTTTCATTCTTTTCTTCTTTTTTCTTTCCATTTCTTTCTTTTTTCCCCCATTTTTCTCTCTATATCGGTGGTTTAGGGTTTGTTTGTATAAAATGAAAATAAGTTCCATATAGTGCTATTTAATGCTCCACTAAGTCCAAATTACAATCAAGTTCCTCATTTTCTATTTTATATAACATGTAATAATTCTCATTATTGAAAACTAAATTCTAAAATTCTATATTATTCGTCTTAACTCCTTATTAAATACTCATTTCCTTCATTGTGAATAATTAATTTTGGTCTATTCAAAATGACATCCTGGATTAGTAAAAAAATTGAAATTTGAAAGACGTACTCACGTATCCGTGTCCGAAATTTAGACTTTTTTTAGTCATGTCCCCATATCCTACATTTTAAAAAATAAAGATCCAATACTTAGACACGTACCCGTACTCGAGTCGGAGCATCATAGTGTAAAATAAGTCGATAAATGAGCTAGCAACAGTCTAAGCGGGGATATGCTGATCGATTCAATTCTGACAATTAAGTTAGTTGATTCCAATAAAAATAGTAAATGTAAGGTAGACTAGTTACTTAAGAGTGTTTGGTCAGTGATTGCCGTAAGGAACAATGACTTCTATTTTTTGGCAATAATAATTAATCAGTGCCATAACGATGTCATTATTTTCAAATGATTCCCGTGGATTTCTATTTACTGTTGTGCTGGTAGATAGTATTTTCAGAATTCAATGTGAGGCACCGACACCACACTAACCAAGGAGCTCTTCTTGGGTTTTGATTGACGAATTGCAATATTAGGTGTCTGACATGAGGGTCACATTCCTTCTATTGAGTCCTCCACATGCCACAGAGAATTATTTTTTATGAGTGAAGAAGCTCTATTGATTGCAATTGTCATTATTACCTCCTTTGGCCAGAAAATCCTTCCTTTCTTAGAAATATCCTAATGCCTCGAGTGATTCAGTCCCTTTCAGTATTATGTAGACCAGAATAGAAACACGAGCTTTTCCGTCTTTGGTCAAGCAAACAAATGAATTGAACTTTGTTAGCCACCATGTCTATGGCTGACGGATAATATGCTTTGGTAATTACATCTTTGCCTTGAAAATTATGCTAAGTGTTGGAATAGAGAAACCACTATGAATCATAGAAACATGGAGTCTCTCTCTCTCTCTCTCTCTACTTCCTGAAGCTTTTTGCTAACCCCCCTGTTGCTGATTTTCTTCTATCAAGCACAAGCCTTCAGTACTTAAATCTAATGTCATCCCTCTAAAGTACACCTGCCATGATGTATGTAAGCACATACTATTTTCTTGCAAATTCATAAAAAATGTTTTATAATTTTAGCAACTCACAAACTTACTGCAGACTATTTCCACTATCAAGGGAGAAGGAAAAATTCCATTGTTAGAAGTAAATATACATTACTTCCCTCATGCTGTCGAGAACATAAAATCCATATTGTCCTTTATTAATAGTCATGGAAAAGTTCTGATTCTGATAATAATAAAACCACCAATAATAGATACTCATTGGAATATGTTAAACATAACATTTTCCAAAGACAGTACCACCAATGTGTTGACAATAAGAACTTGCTTACACTCCAAATGAGTGGAAATCTCAAAGTGTTGTTAGGCTTAAGACTGATCTGCAAAACAATACACATCTAGGATGGCACTAGAGTTTCTTTCGTATCACAGGCCCACCAAGGCTCAAGTCAATCAAGTTGTTTGAATTTAATGCAGATAAATCTTTACATGCATATAATACTTAATACTGAATAAATAACATGTTTATAGAATTACTTGTTCTACCTCTTCTTACATGCTTGTAAGTTATGATTTATATATAGGATTATACGTGAACTTATCAGGCTTATGGGAAATCTCATTTATTAATATCAAATGTTATGGTATCACATGATCAATGACATACTAGAATTAACTAAATTTTCAAATAGAGTGAGAAGATGATTTTTATATAATAGAAAGCTACCCAATTAAGATGAGGTTTTTATTGGTTAATAAGTTAAATTCACCGGTTACCATGTAATGTAAAATATTTATAACATATTATTATGTGAGGTTTTAGCTATTGTGTATACAAATTTGCCTCATAAAAGCAGCAAAACTATTCCTGGTAGGCAAGGTTTTACTTCAAACGAAAGCTTAGTTTGTTGCAAAAACATGATAGGTGAAAAAACCTTTATTATTGAAGATTCACTTCCCCAATAGTGTTGTTCTTAAAAATTTTAACTACAAGGTCTATCACACACTACCCAGCATTTTGCTCATATCTTGTCGCCATTGATATCAAGGATCGTGTTAAAAGATTCTTGAAAGTACCGCGACATTCAAGAAAAGATATTGGGCATAAGCAAATTTCCAAACTAAGAATTTGCAAATACGGAAATTCAAAGAAGAGTTTGGTTATATTTGTAATCTAAAACCAGTCTCTATATCCATTGTCACATACTACCTAAACTCCTCCATTGTTATCACTTGCTAAATTGTAGCATATATTTTTTTCTACCTTTGCAATAAGAAGAGTGTTCTGAGAGAACACTGAAGTCAACTACCATAACGGTTAATGTGTGTCAATCCCATTTCTTTTGCACACATTTTAAATATTCAGCCCCATCAACCTCTTTTTGCATAACGAAGCTCCATGCTACATACATTTTACAAAATATAACCAAACTAATGGAAAGCTCTTTCAAATTCCAATCTTGAAACTTCTTACTTTGGAAGTTCAGTCGTGATCCAGACCTTTGTTGCATTTTTTGTAATTTCAAGAATATGAAAACCTGATTTTTGATATTGTAGGCCACAAGATATTGACAAAAGAATATACCATGCCTTAAAAGATAAACTCCATAGTCAAAAATCATATATTAACAACTCCATTATCGTACTGTGAATTTTCGAAACCAATGTATCATTCTCCAATATCGATTATGTCATCACCTTTCCAAACATGTTCTTTAAATGAGTAAAAGGTAGAATAGTAATCTGAATTAGAATAGGATGGATATGTTAGTGACATCAACATATAGTAATAGGTAATCTCATCTGCAAAGCACTTGAAAAAAAATATGTAAAATCAAACTTCTTATGTAAAAGTAATCGTCAGTAGTGGAACTTGTAAAAAATTTCTGCTCATTGAATTAAATATAAATAAATAGAAATTTTGCGTTTCATATCTTTGCAACAACGCAAGCCATTGTTTGAAGCAAAATTCTGCCCATTGATAATCATTTTCACGAGTTTTACAAGGCAAATTTCTATACACTATAACTTCACTAGTAGTGTTATGTTCTTAATATTTTGCACCACATGGTAACTCATGAATTAAATACAAAAAATGTAACATCCTCATCATTGTATGATAAATTTCCGTTGATAAAAATTTCCTTCTTACCCTACAGTGTGTCACCTATGAGGTAATAAAGCCCCTGTTTGACACCCATTTTGTTTGAAAAATAATTTTTGGAACAGTGATTGATGGAAGATTGTGTGGTTAAAAAGTAAATAGAATTTTTGGGTTTATGTGTAATATTATTTTATTAATAGAATGTGTGGTTGAAATGAAGAAAGAGAAATATAATGAGAAAAAAATGGGTGTGAAACAGGGGCAAAATGTGACAATTCATGAGTTAAATAAGAGAGATTCTGGGCAAGCCTAACAAATTCACTTGTAGCTGCAGTTCTGAATCATAATGTACAAGTTTATAAAGGACACATGAGAAGACGTATAACTAGGAGTCCTAAACATAAACACAACATTTATTTTTCATACCATACATTTAATATCTTTTTATCCATTATTTCTAAAAAAACTCTACTAAAATGGAAGTCAGACCGCCTTCGCAGGACACCCCTATCAACATTTTAAACATGACAAATACCAGCCTTTAAAATTTCTCGCATACTTGGGTTGCTGGGGAGCTATCAGATTTTGAATATCAGCATCTAGGTGTAACTTTTTAACATGCTTAATGGCCACCAAAAGGTACCATTATTATATAACATAGTGGACACCAACGTGTTAGTCTTTTCAGCCTAATAGCAGGAATTTCCAAGTAACTGTTAAAATCCCACAAGAATTATCGTATTAAATTTAAACCAAGCTGGAAAAACTTAGATAAAGTTTAACAACGAGAATGAACAATAAATACAGATGAATAACAAGGAAAAAATTAAAACATAAAAAGCCATACGAACAACTACAAATATTCTAAAAATCATTTATTTTTCTTATTCCACCTTTTTTGGTCCCTTTTTCAACATTTATTTTGCAATTAAACAATAGGTACAATAAATTCACAGATTGCAAACAAACGACAAAAAGGAACATAGAGAGAGAGAGAGAGAGAGAGAGAGAGAGAGAGAGAGAGAGAGAGAGAGAGAGAGAGAGAGAGAGATGTACCTTTGTCGCTGACATCGTATCCGTTAGCTGAGTCATCTTTGCTTGAATTCGATTTGGGTGAAGGGTAAATAGGAAAACCGTTTTCAGATGTGAAAAAGCGAAAATTGACAGAGTTTAAAAAGCCATTTGAAGAAGGTAATAAGGGTGAGAAGAGACTGATAGCCTTTGTTGGTTTGGAAGTGAGGAGATGGGAAATTTTGGGAGGGCAGACTACCAATTGCTTAGCTAAAGAGGATTTCATACTCTGATTATACTTCTCCTTCCACCTAGGGTTCTTGCTTTAAACAATCAATAATGCTACTCATAATGAATAATTATTTATAGTAAAAATTACTCGTTTTCACGGGGGATGCAAAAATATGGAAAAATCGATCAAATAGACTCGGGTTGGTTTGAACCATAAAATCGATTTGGTTCGTGATGATGCCAAAAATCGTACATGTTGATCCCGAGCTTGACGACTAAAAACAAGCACGAATGAGGTATTCCAGTACCTGAAACAAAGGCGTCGAGGTGTGTCCTCGTCGCCCCTCCGATACTTAAGTCAGAGAGAGAATTATATGAAAAATTGTATACTGGAAATTATGTGTAAAAACATACCTCAATAATGATGTTAGGTTATGTATTTATAGGTGTTGGAGGGGGAGTCCGGAAGGACTTAACTTCCTGTAGTCCTAGTTATTTTAGGTATTTATATTGTGTTAGAAGTACACAATTTGTGTTAGAATAAAACTTGTAATGAGCTAGAGGTTTGCACTTAAGTAGGACTAGTATTCCTAGGCCTGACCTCATAATGGACCCGACCTTGGAATTGGCCCGTTTGGAGTGGGCCAAGATCGGGACTACTAGCCCGAGTTCGGGTCAAGTAGCTCGAGCTTGGGCCTATAGATATTTTTTCCTCATCACAGGCCCCCGTGCATCCAGGTCGCAGCTAAAAATTACATGCTTGAGCTACGAGGTGAGATGCAAAGAGGCGCAACGAGTTTAATCTTTGTTTGATTTGCAATTCGTATGTAGCTCAAGTTCGTTACTTAGCCAATTTTTGGCCAATAAGCTCGAGTTTTGTCTTAAATAAGTAGTTCAAGCTTGTTACTTGGCCAATTTTTGGCCAAATAAGCTCGATAATGAGTTCAACCGTATTACTTGGCCGTCTTAGCCAAGTTTGTTGCAAGAGATAGCTCGAGTATTGTTTAAGAGCCAGTTCGAGCGTGTTACTTGGTCGACATTTTGCCAAGTAGCTCGAGTGATGTTTTGTAATGAGCTCGAGGATAGCATTTTAACTTACATAAGTTTTGAGCTTGATCAACTTACGGAATCAAATTCATCCTGAGCTTGAGGACTAGGGTCCATTTATAGTGAAGTCATGAACTTGGGAATAGCTCATTTTAAGATTTAGATCCTGAGTTCGAGGAGACCGTGGTGTATAGTCACGCATGATCTCAAGGATAGCTCATTTAAATTAATTGAAACCTGGGCTCAAGGGGAGTCTAGTTTACAAATAATGTCATGAGCTCGAGGATGGCCCAGCTTATAAATAACGTCATGAGCTCGAGGATAGCTCATGTAATAATTTGGTCCTAGGCTCGAGGATAGCCCAGTTTATAATTATTTTTCCAATATCCTGGTGTTGAGCTCGATGACGCTGCCACATATGACGCAGTCTTGAGCTCAAGGAGTATTGGATGGAATTTTATCCAAGTGTTATGGTGGATGGTCGAGCTCGAGGGTTTGGATCTCGAGGTATGCTCACGGCATGTTTGAGTTTTGCTCGCACTATTCCATGAGGGCCCGTTGGTGACGGGACTTTTGTTGCGATCATGCGTGTAGCATGTCTCGAGGCAAGCTCACGGCATGTATAAAGAGTCTTGCTCGCTCTATGCCATGAGGGCCCGTTGGTGACGGGACTTTTGTTGAGATCATGCCCGTAGCATGTCTCGAGGTAAGCTCATGCATGTATAAGGAGTCTTGCTCGCTCTATGCCATGAGGGCCCGTTGGTGACGGGACTTTTGTTGAGATCATGCCCGTAGCATGTCTCGTGGTAAGGTCATGCATGTATGAGGAGTCTTGCTCGCTCTATGCCATGAGGGCCCGTTCGTGACAGGACTTTTTGGGAGATCATGCCCGTAGCATGTCTCGAGGTAAGCTCATGCATGTATGAGGAGTCTTGCTCGCTCTATGCCATGAGGGCCCGTTGGTGACGGGACTTTTGTTGAGATCATGCCCGTAGCATGTCTCGAGGTAAGCTCATGCATGTATGACGAGTCTTGCTCGCTCTATGCCATGAGGGCCCGTTGGTAACGGGACTTTTGTTGAGATCATGCCCGTAGCATGTCTCGAGGTATGCTCATGCATGTATGAGGAGTCTTGCTCGCTCTATGCCATGAGGGCCCGTTCGTGACAGGACTTTTTGGGAGATCATGCCTGCAGCATGTCTCGAGGTAAGCTCATGCATGTATGAGGAGTCTTGCTCACTCTATGCCATGAGGGCCCGTTGGTGACGGGACTTTTGTTGAGATCATGCCCGTAGCATGTCTCGAGGTAAGCTCATGCATGTATGACGAGTCTTGCTCGCTCTATGCCATGAGGGCCCGTTGGTCACGGGACTTTTGTTGAGATTATGCCCGTAGCATGTCTCGAGGTAAGCTCATGCATGTATGAGGAGTCTTACTCGCTCTATGCCATGAGGGCCCGTTGGTGACGGGACTTTTGTTGAGATCATGCGTGTAAAATGTCTCGAGGCAAGCTCACAGCATGTATGAGGAGTCTTGCTCGCTCTATGCCATGAGGGCCCGTTGGTGACGGGACTTTTGTTGAGATCATGCCCGTAGCATGTCTCGAGGTTAGCTCATGCATGTATGACGAGTCTTGGTCGCTCTATGCCATGAGGGCCCGTTGGTAACGGGAATTTTGTTGAGATCATGCCCGTAGCATGTCTCGAGGTAAGCTCATGCATGTATGAGGAATCTTGCTCGCTCTATGCCATGAGGGCCCGTTGGTGACGGGACTTTTGTTGAGATCATGCCCGTAGCATGTCTCGTGGTAAGCTCATGCATGTATGAGGAGTCTTGCTCGCTCTATGCCATGAGGGCCCATTCGTGACAGGACTTTTTGGGAGATCATGCACGTAGCATGTCTCCAAAGTGCCTGGGCGTGACAGGGCTTTGAAATCTCTAATTTTATGAAGTTACGTTACGCTTAACAAAATCCATTACTAAAAAGAACAAGTAAGACGTGTTCAATAATTTAGACGATAATCTAACGAAAATTTGTATCATATTTGTAATTGAAATTTAATTGTGCAATTATAATAAAAGATAAATTGAAAGGTTGGGACCAATTTACTACTAATGTAATAGATTGATGACACACGTGCAGTTTTCACTTTATTAAACAGACGTGAACTGTAAAGATGGGCATATAATATTATAAATTCTTTTTACTCTCAAAACATTATTCAAACAATATCTTGCTATTAACTTATTTTCAGGATAATGCTTATGATTGCATAAGAGCAAGGTTCACTCACCGACACGTGTCAATTGTGATGACAGATTCTGACTTTGCTTGACAAATAATTGTTGTTTTTCTCACCAAAATCCTGTTCTTACTCTTCATCAAAGCCACAAAAAGCGTACCAGTATGAAAAATATTTGGGACTAAATTGAAATTGTAACAATAACTTGCAGACCAATATTAAAATTTTTCCAAAAGGTAAAGAAAGTGGTGGGTGAGCGAGATGGTTGATGAGATACGTGAGAAAAGATGTTGATGTAGAAGCACATCATCCAACAAACAATAATGGTGACTGGTGATGGTTCCAACCACCTTTGGACACTGCACAAACTTTAATTTATTCTATCATCTCCAAATGAAACTGAGTCGTTTTGATAAATGGATAATGAAAGAATGCCACATATTTTGACCTTTGAACATTTGTTGCAAACTTCTATAAAGGATCTGAATACATGATACCAATTTAAAATGGTTTGCTGGAGCATTGATTGCCAATTATTATCTCAATTGGTCATAATGTAATAATTAGTCAGATCAGATAACGAGAAAATTGAAACTGATTATAGGACAAAAATGGCCTCAATAATTTTCCTTGAATTTGGTTTAAAGATAATACCTTGTTGCGAAGATCACTAACTGCAAAATACCAAATAAATTCTGGATGTTCCCGTGCTTCCGAATTTCTTGCGACTCACTTGGAATTTTTTGCTCATGTTCTGCTATAAGCTGGACTTCAAATATGAACAACGATCAGATAGTAGAAACCACCAGGAAATAATAAAAAAGAACTGCACGAACTCACAGGACTTTCCAAAGTTGGTGTTCCCTTTATGAAATACCGTTCTCGCAAAAGACATACATATACTATATGCTGCCTTCTGATATAGGATGTATGTTTCAGAAGAAGTGAAGCGTCAGCCTCAAGTTACATGTTGACTGCTGTTGGAAATATTTTCTTTTTAAATATGAAGCACAAGTCAAAAGGCTTACCTCCCGCTTCCTTGCAAGTTCTCACTTTTACATTATTTACAATCGAATAGAACGATCATTAACTAACTCAACGTATATATTTGAATATAGAATGCCAAATGTGTCAAACAGTTGTCTAAGCGTGCATTGCAAGGTCAACACTTATTTGGTCAAGGATGAAAGATTCAAATATTTCCAAGTATTAAAAACCAAATGCCTCATATATCCTGATGTTGTGCTAGCCAAGATTTGGAAGCAAATTACAAAAATTACCGAATTTAAGAAAGATTTTAGCCAATCCAATTATAAAGCAGGTATTTCAATGTACTAAACTTCTGCCGTTTATATTCTCTTTTGCTTTCTTTAGTGATGTGTTTTTTGCCTTATCTCTAGAACTGAATCTGTTTAATATGAAATTCTTTTCATCACAACTGACAATCCGGTAATATACTAAATTGCAATCAGGTACATCCATGCAAAGCTTTGAAATATATTCAACAAATAAATAACATGTTCTAAATGAGAAAATGCTTCCCTGGCATGATTCAGTGTTTTCCAATACCCAGATGCTCTAACAAGACAATTGACTTTTGTTGAAGGGATCAAAAAGAAAAAACATTTGCTCTATCATTTGAATATAATGACACATAACAAGAAGAAGTTAAGGTTATTCACAATGAACTCGAGATCAGTAACATGAATAATGTTTCATCACTCCATTCTACCTATCATTTCATTTGCTGAACGAAACAAGACATTGTTGAACCACATTGGGACATGCTAATTAAATAGTGTTTATAGCCTCCTCAAGAAAAACAATACTTATAGTACAGTATGATGGGCATAAATCTTCGAAAAAGTCTTTTGATATCCTCCATTTTAGTAGACACCCAAACCAAAGAAGTATAGCATATCGTATGCATCGGTGGCTCCTGAAGCCATTTCCAATGTAATACAGAGAAGAAGGGTAACCCATAAGTTATTCTCCAGTATTATGCGGAAAGTGTAACAATCACATCAAACTTTAAGGTTTTCTACACACAGATTAAAATTGAAAATATAGCCATTGGAGTTGACTTTTATTAGACGAGTGGGACCCAATAACGGCTATATTTTCAATTTTAATTGGATTTTAATCATTCCCAAACAAGCTCCAAATTTAGGACCAGCTACATAATATTTTTCCATTTCAAATCCGATTCCAAATGGTCAATGAAACTCAAATATTACCAACCACCCCTCATGCTATGTTGACTTCAGCTCAAATTTTCAGCTCAAATTTTCTTCATAAATTTGAACTCTCCATAATAAAGTTCCAAAATTTATTAGTAAATCTCTGAGTTTTCCTTCATTTTAAAAACCAATTTGCGTACGGTAACCATTTTTTTTTCAATTTAATTATCTTCTTATCAACAAAAAGAAAAGAAAAATGACAGGCCTAGCATGGAAAAAGATGTTCTTTATCTCAATGACATTCCTCTACTACCAATTCATGTTCAAGACATTGAGAGATGGAAGATTGGTATAAAGTAATTAATTATAGCATATACTTTCCCAAAATATAATCAAGGAACAATACACGGAATGATAAGTTAGCATATAAAGTCATAATATAAGTGATGAAAACTCTGGAGATACTTGAATTATAGTCACAATAAAAGTGTTAATAAAAGTTTTAATAAACCTGGTGCTTGCGGGACCGCTTCCCTGTGGTTGTACATGCCCATTCATCCTACCCTTATTTTGTCTATTGGGTCTTATATTATTAGGAATCCAGGGAATTGGAGACAGTTGAAAAGCAGGTCTGGAAGGATCTGCAAAGCCATTTTCCCTTCCATCAGTAGCCTCGTTTTCTACAACTTTTCACAGAGCTCGACCGTAATTTGGATATCGAGGGTATTCACGGGGCGCTAAAAGAGAGGAGTGTTGTACAATACTTTATTGAAGCAACTACATCGGGAAGGTGTTCGCGAAGTGGATTTGTTGGGAGAACCATATGGGCGTTCTTTTGACTACTATGTATTATATGGGATACCCAAGAGAAAGGTGAGAGTATCTTGCTCTGAAAAGTATGGATCACCTCTAAGAATATTGCCTCCCCCTATAGGTTGGATAACTGAAGAAGAAGCATTGTAAGAAAGAAATGGAGAAATCCAATACGTAGAAATTTAGTGTGAAATATTGCATATTGGCTTATCACAAAGAGATAATTCGACGGAAGACAAACATAAAGTGGAAATAGATGCAGCTCAAAAAGTCATCTTTAAGAGACCAACGATGAAGTTAACCAAGCACTTGAGGCCATTGTACGTTAAGGCTTTAGTCAATGGCATACCTGTAGCAAAAGTGTTCATCAACAATGGAGCAGCTATAAATACTATCCCGTCTAGAATGATGAGAAAATTTGTAAAGACAGAAAGTGATATGATCCCAACAGAAGTCATTCTCACAAGTTTCAATGGAGGAGCAACTTCGGCTAAAGGAGTGATGCCACTGGACATAACTGTGGGAACAAATACTAGGACCACATTTTTCTTCATGATAGATGGTCGTACTAGTTACAATGTGCTACTAGGAAGGGATTGGATTCACGGGAGTCGTTGCATACCTTCATTGCTCCACCAATGCTTAGTTTTCTGAAATGCCAAAGGGGAAGCAGAAGTGGTGCAAGTACGTCATAGACCCTTTGTCTCAAAAGCAAACTCAGTAGAAAGGTTCATGTACTAATGAAATTATGGACCAGTCAGGGTAGTTCAAGATGGGGAAGATACTTGAATTGTTGCACAGAGTGAAGAGCCATTTTCAGTAGATACACTTACTGAAATGTTCAATCAAATGATGCCAAACATAGTGGCCCTTGAAGAGCCAGTAATTGGCAAAAAGATAATAAAGGAACTCTAATGAGTTGTCAGCAACAAGAAAACATGACCGATATTCAGGCCTTCAACGTTAAATTAATAGCTTTCAATAAGGAATGTAAAGAGAAGACAAGAGAAGAAACTGCATTAAAGATGTTGAGAAACAAAGTAACAGTGTTCGAATTGGAGTAGAATATTGGCTGAAAAGTCAAAAAAATGGATTGCTTAGAAGAGAAAGTGTCTACCAGGAATCTAGACAATAAAGTAATGAGAATCGGAAAGCCAGGGCATGCTCAGGCACAAGACCCTTTGATAAATGTGAATATTGGCAACGAAAGGGAAGATCGCCCAACATTTGTCAGCCAGATGTTTAGCCGGAGGTAAGTAATAAATTAATCGCTTTATTAAAGGAATACAATGATTGCTTTGTTTGGAAATATGAACACATGCTTGGTTTAGATAAGAATTTGGTAGAACATAGGTTACCAACTAAGCCAAATTTTAAATCTCATAAACAACATTCTAGGCGTTTTGCCCATAATGTATTCCCTAAGGTAAAGAAAGAAATAGAGTGATTGTTAAAAATGGTTTTATTAGGACAGTCAGATATGTTAAGTGGTTATCTAATATTGTGTCAGTGTTAAAAAAGAATGGTAATATAAGGGCGTGCATAGATTTTAGAAATTTAAATTTAGCAATGTCAAAATATGAATATCCAATGCCTACGATGGATTCTTTAGTAGATTCAACTGTCGGACACATAATGTATTCTTTTATGGATGGATATTCGGGATAAAACCAAATTTACATAGCTGAAAAAGATGTACATAAAACCGCATTTAGGTGCCCTGGGACTTTAGGATATTTTGAATGGGTAGTTATGCCTTTTGGCCTGAAAAATTCAGGGGCAACCTATCAGAGGGCAATGAATCTAATTTTTCATGACATGATAGATAAATTTGTTGAAGTATATGTAGATGATATAGCCGTCAAATCCATTAATGAAGATGACCATTTTGAACAACTAAAACCCTCATTTGAGCCAATGTGGCAGTACAAATTAAAATTGAATCCTTTGAAATGTGTATTCGGTGTTAATGCAGAGAATTTTCTTGGTTTTCTAGTGCACGAAAGAGGAATATAACTCAATAAAAATAAAATAAAAGCCATTTTAGAGGCCAAACCACCTGGTAATAAGAAAGAATTTCAAAGGTTTCTAAACCACGTAAACTTTTTGAGACATTTTATCTCTAATTGTACGGGCGAACGAAAGCTTTTTCGCCTCTTTTAAAGCTGAAACATTAGGACGAATTTGTCTAGAAAGAAGAGTATCAAAAGGCTTTTAATAGCCTGAACACATATTTGTCAAGTCCGCCAGTGTTAGTATCACCTATCCAAGGACGGCCAGTGAAAGTGTATGTGTCGGCTAAACAAGAATCAAGAGCCGGAATGGTAGCGCAAGAAGACCAATTTGGTGAAGAAATGACAATTTATTATTTGAATAGACGGTTAAAAATGTGAATGTAGTTATTTTGCTATTGAAAAGTTGCCTTACTTTATATTTCACATGTACAAAACTAAGGGCTTATTTTTGACATGTGACTGTTTACTTAGTTTCTAAAGTAAATTTCATTAAATCTATGTTTTCTCGTCTTATTTTACACCAAAGGATAGACCTTTGGACTTTGGCATTATCAAAGTTGACATGCCTATAGAAATTGAATTGGAAATTGATTCATTCGAATTAAAACTTTGAGTTTTATACTTCGATGGATCAAAAACTTCTAGAGGTGTAGGGGTAAGGATAGTTTTAATAAATCTCCTAGGGATTTGTTATAAATTTTCTTTCACTTTGGATAGAATGTGTACTAATAATCAAGTCGAATACGAAGCATTGATCGTAGGTTTAGAGCTGTTAATGAAAATGGGAATGAAGAACGTAATTATTAGAGGAGATTCTCAATTAGTAATTTACCAATTGATTGGTGATTTTAAATACCAAAATGATTCTGTCATAAGTCAATATGAAATCACCTAGGAATTATTGGAAGAATTTGACCAAGTGGATCTTCAGTACGTTCATAGGATGTATAATGATCTAGCAAACGAATTAGCCCAAATTGCTTCAGGGTATTCAAAGGTGCTAAATTTGGAATCCACTTGTGAGTATGAAATAATATTGCCCATAATACAAATGAGGGCGGGAAGGATCGAGATTGGAGGGCAGAAATAAAATGGTGTGTATACAAAATGGAGATACAATATATTGGAGGGCAAAAATAAAAAGATTCGTGAAAGAACCTGACAAAGAGAGTAATAAAAAGATAATGTTACGCTCATTGAATTGCATATTAATAGATGAGGAGCTATTCAAGAAACACTCAGATAGTGTATTATTAAAATGTGTGAGTTTGCAAGAGGGCAAAACGATCATGGCTGAAGTACATGAAGGAATATGTAGAGCCCATCGAGCTGGCCAACAGATGAGATGGTTGATTGTTAGGAGTTGATACTTTTGGCCCAAAAATGGGAGAATCGTGCGTTAAGTATTGAAAGAGTTATTTAGCATCCTAAAAGTACGGTCCGATACAAAGAGTGCCAGCAAGAGAAATGGCTCCCATTATTAAACCTTGGCCGTTTAAAGGTTGGGCGATAGACTTGGTAGGGAAGATTTATCCCCCGTCGTCCAAACAACATATATTTATAATAGTTGTGATAAATTTCTTCGCTAAATGGGTAGAAACAATACTTTTAAAAGAAATCTCTCGGAAAAGTGTTCTAGACTTTATTCGTGACCACATTATTTATATATTTGGGATTCCACAAACTTTGATGGTGGATCACGGAACTTTTTTGAATGGAGATCAAGTGGAGGAATTTTTGAGCGAGTTTCGAGTTAAGTTAGTAAACTTCACACCTTATTACGCTCAATCTAATGGACAGACAGAATCTTCTAATAAGATTCTAAAAAATATCATAAGGAAAATGATAAATGAAAATGTCAGAAATTGACACGAATGCTTAAATAAAGCTTTATGGGCTTACAGGATGTTACCACGTTCAAGTACCAAAGTAACTCCTTTTCAACTTACTTATGGACAAGATGTTGTGTTGCCTATGAAAATCAACGTGCAGTCGATGAGAGTAGGCTTACAAAATGACTTAGGCGATAGCGAGTATGCCAAATCACTAGCCTAAAATTTATTGGAATTGGACGAGTTAAAGTTGGACGTCCTAGATAGATTGCAGGTTCAAAAATGAAAAAATGCCTAAATTCTATAACAAAAAGGTTATAGCTAAATCTTTTAGCTTGGGCGAGTTGGTTTGAAAAATAATACTCCATTTGGATAGCAAAGATCCAAAGCATGGTAAATGGTCACCCAATTTGGAAGGACCATATAAAGTGAAAATCATATTGCCTGATGGAGCTTATCATTTGGAAGATTTAGATGGTATAAAGCATATGGGGTTTATTAATGGTAAATAATTGGGAGAGTGAACAAATAGATGCATAAATAAACAGTCTTGTTCGACGATTATGACCAAATAAAATAAGAATGAAATACATTCAAATAAAATCTTTTATTATCAAATATGCTTTACAAACCCAGAGGTGCAAAATACAAATAAGCCACAGTTAGAAGCAGGCTATTGTGGTTCCTCTATCAATTACAAGGAAAATGGTGAATTGGCCTTAGTCACCTTCCTAAATGCATTGCTGCAATGGCAGTCAAATGGTCTGAGAAGCACTCTGAACAAGCAATTGTGTCGCGACAAGAAAATGATGCTGAGAAGACCTTCATTGACTAAAGAATATTTCTTATATCTCCTATACCAAAGAAAATATCAAGACGGATGGAGAAATTGGGAAAAGATGAAGTGATTCATTTTTGTTGAAAAGGGAAAATTAATCTATGGCTAGATGATGGCAATAAAGTAGTTTTGTGAAGAAAATGATGAAGATGATGAATGTGTAACAAATACACGATTTTATAAAAGCTTGAAGGTGAAAGGTCGGAATGTGAATCGCAATATAGTAACTGAAGTTGAAGGTACAAGTCTTGGAGAGAAAGGATGGAATACTAAATGTTTAATTTCGTTTCACAAGGAGAAATGTACATGAATATGGCACAAGGTTAATAATTAAATTTTTTAGGTGTATTGACGATTAAAGAAAAACGTCAATTTTACTATTTCAGAATATATGCAAAAGGCCATCACACAAGTCATTAAAATGGTCATTCCATTAACGAATTTAACTGTCATTACATTATAGCCAATAGTGGGTACATCATGAAATAAAAAGAACCAATGCAAGACGTAATCGTCCTACAAGAAAGTTCAAAATATATTCATAGCCTACCCCAAAGAGAACGCATTTGTTCTCTAAGCTTCTCCCACTCGTCATGCTGCTCATCAGAAACGGTAGATAGTTCGGTCATAAATCCCTCACCGACGTCCAGCTTAGAGTAGCGCTCCAACAGGACTTGCCTCGCTCAACCGCTTGGGAAACAGTACGCTTCTTAGTGGCCAACTTAGCCTTACAGTCGTCCATTCTTGCTTGAAGTACCTTCATCTCTGCAACCAGGCTCATCATCAAAGAATCTTCGACCATAACTTCATATGAGATTTCATTTAAATTGCTCTTGGTCTTTTCAATCTCTTGAAGCTAAGACTCATTTCTGGTTACAGCATTGACATTGGATAATTTCCAATGTCAGCCTAAAGTCGGATGAAATTTTAAGTGAAGGAAGCTAAGTGCTTGAGCCATTTTGGCACCTAGAAGATCAAACTTTTCTCTTTGGTTAGAAGCACTGACGTTGTTGATATTCATATCCATGAAAGAAACATACTCAAGTACCGATTGCTTGAGAATGTTCATGTTCTCCAATGAGAAAGCAGCAGATGTAACAGAAGGATGATTGGTCGAAGATGAATGAGAAGTTACGCTTGCCTTTACTTGTTTACAGGAGGTAAACAAATCCTGAATTGAGCGTAAAATGGCATCAGCATCCTCTAAAGAAAAATGCAAGTACTTAGGATCTTCATTATAGTGAACGTAATAAAGATGAAAGATAAAACAAAAGCTACCTCATCATTAGCTTGGGAAAATTGAGGTACATCACTGGTAGATCCAATAACTTGTGGAGGTTTTCCTTTGTCCAAGTGAGCGGACTCTTCCACAACGGGCAGATCTAGGGAGGTCTCTGCCAAAATCAAGTGATGATGAGTTAAAGGCTAATAACACATACAGAGGAAAATACCACAAAACATGTATTACCTGTTGATTCAAGGCATGGGGGTCAGCTCCCTATGAAGGTGGAAGTTTTCCGGTTGGCTGTGCGACAAAAGACACTGGGACCATGGCCTTCTCCTTAGGCAAAGCCCCTTTGTCAGATGACTTAGACGAAGTAGCTTTGGTAGAAGATGGTGAAATAGAGGCCGGTAAAGCCAGAGCCTTTGAGGGAGAAGTTGAGCTTTTTTGGAAAATTCAGGTAAAACATTAACATATGGAAGATTTTCTCATAAATAAACAAACTTAAATACCTTTCTCCTGACAATGAGAGGGGCATCATCTCATCATCGTCACCATGCAAAATTGGCGAAGTTGAGGCTAGCCATTTGCGGCTGGAAGTACCTTTAGCTGTGCCAGCTTGAGCAGGTGGGGAAGTAGATGAAAGAGCAGGATGTTTAACGCGAGCAGGTGGGGATTTTGAAGGCGAAGTGGGATTTCTGACAGACACAGAAATGGCAAGAATAGGAGAAGTAGAAGAAGTCTCTGGCCATTTTAGCAGGTGAAAGGCTTGGTTAGCATTAGTTGTGAATAGCCTACGCTTCACAGACGACCAAAGTTGTTCAAAGAGAAGATGAATGGCAGAAGTGAGGTTGAAACGGGCTAATGAAAAACTGTTTATCAAAAGAATATTAAGGGCATTAATGGCTTGTGCCTCTATTTTATTAATAGTATGGAAAAAGTCTATCAAGCTTTTGGAAAAGCAAGGAGGAACCGGTCACATTTGGCCAAAGCCAAATTGACAAGCAAAAAATTGGGGAGCATATATCTCAACCTCGGCGTTGGCATTTTTTCTGGTTAAGATGTCATGGAACAGTTCTCTCCCAACCAAATATTGGACCCAAATGGGTAAAAAAGTGCTCACATCGTCCATGGTAGACAGAGGTTGCACATAATTTGGAATTGAATGAGCAGGAAAAGGAAAAAAGGAAGAGACTGAATTCAAGCTATAAAAGAATGAGAAAACATCTCAGTTGGACAAATTAACAGGGCTCAATTGGTTGATGGCTAGCCCGTAACAGTTGGCAGATTGAGGAAGAATGGATGGAGCACTAAGTTGTAGAAAATATGCTATCAACCACAATTGAGTGAGCCGAAGAGACCTATTGCCAGTAGGAGATGCACCATTCCTTAATTGGTGTTGGAGGGAAGCCATGCCTCTATAAAAGGCAGCTAAGAATAATGAACAAAAATTTAAAGGCCTACCACGCTCTAATTCATGCGCTATGGGCAAATCACTCATGGAAGGTTTAAGGTTGGGCACACAAAGAATGTATTTACAAAACCAAACTTGGAGGAAAGTGAACGCTCAACGTGAGTAGGTTCAGTAACGGATTTATTATAAAGCTCTTGCATGTCCGAGTAAGAATCAGTAAGTATTTTCTCAAATTTTGGGACAGTGCCAGTAACCAAAATGGTGGAAGAAATAGTGTCATCCCAAGCTGGAAGGTTTATTAGGGCTCCAACGTCCCTCAGAGTAATAGACATTGGGCTAAGTGGGAAAATAAATGTATTATACTCAAAAGACCAAAAACTTAAAGCAATAAGGAAAAGCACGGCATCATAGATTGGGGGATGGAGGGCGATTTCTAATAAATCCAAAATCCTAGCACGATCAAAAATCGCCTTAGTAGGGCCATGATTACCATACGTACATGCCACATGCGAAAAGTAGTATTAGTTTTGGGCCAAGTGTGAATACCTTTCTCGCGGATTGGCTTTAACAGTAGAGAGTTCAGAAAATGAAGATCTTAAGTACAAGGGAATAGCTGACCCATTGCTGCCTGCCCAACTGATTTAGCATCATTAAATGACGGGCCTAGGTAGATTTCATGAAGGTCAGAGTTGGCTGGTGAAAGGGAAACTGAATTGATACACAGCTTGGTGAGGGGGTTTTGGAAGTCTTCGAACCTATGGAAGTTGTCGAAAGGCTCTGTAAAGTCAACATTTGCTACAAAGTACAGTCTTCATGAGGGTTTATGAGAAGCATAGCAGAGAAGCAAGATGATGAATAGTGATCTCTATAGGGAAATATAAGCACGCGATGCAAAAGACGTAGGAATAATGGCGCGATAAAGTGGCGCGTTCTTTGGTTTATAGGAGTTACGTGATGTTACACTTTTTAAGATATAGAGGGTTACTGCTAAACGAAAATAATGATTGGGATTATCTGCCCTTTTTTGGATTTCAAGTAGTGCCAGAAGATACAAATGAAGAATATGACATAAGATTAATACTTGATATTAATTTTTCCACATTGGGGGGTAATTGTTAACATACAAAAATGAGGCACAGTTAAATGGTCTAAATAATGAAGCCTAGTTAAGAAATTCAAAGGATGGACCCAAACCCAAGACGGAGTTATGTAATGGAAGCTCATCATTGGCCAAGCCTATGAGACGCCCAGACTCCCAAGATCTGGGTGAGCCTGTCATCGCTCAAGCCTGTGTGGTTGATCGTTTGATTTTTTGCAAGTGAACGGGATCGTAAACAAGTAATATAATAGTGTGTAAAGTGTCGAACTCACGAGGACTACGTATTCAATCAAGTTCAAATTAATAGTACCCTTAATCGAATAGCAAATAATAGTTTGTAATAAATCTATGTCTAAATTATCATGTACTACAAATCAAAATAAAATTTTATCAAATTTTTTTGAGATGCGTTGTCAAGATGTAGAATCCCCCTTATTAATCCATTTTTAGTATAACAATTAAAGTGACTCTTTGTTATTATGGGAGTTGTTCGATGTTTCAAATTAATTTAAAAGCCTCTCTCGATATCAATTAAATCTATTCATCTCATGCGACCTTCCTATGTCTCGATGAAAAATACGAACATGATAAATGTATAATGAACTAGAACATCTTTATGAACCATGCAAAATATAGAAGTATATATCTACCTTCTATCGAACCTCACAATATTTATTACTACTAGCTAACGATTCTGTTACCTCTCTCGATGATAATAAAATTCACAAACAATTCAATTAGTGGTCAATTAATTGAAAAACAAACTAAATCATAATAAATATCCACGCATTCAAACAAATTAATGTCAAAATAATTAATTAATACTAAAAATTTCAAAACAAGGGTTCATCAATATCTTAGCAATGTAAAAATCTAGTCTAACATAATATTGAAATTAAGCAATCAAAAGTGGAACGACATCACCGAAAATTGACCAAACGTGAACAAATCTGGAATTAATTCAAGCTTCTTTTTCCGGTCCCTGCGTTTGTCTTTTTCCTCCAAATGCGTGTATAATGCTTCTGTTTCTGTGGTATCTATATATATTAATCCCTAAAGATGGCACATGTATGTATCTATTATTAATTTGCAGCCTTTTCCTTAGCAGTTTTTTAGCTGATTCAGTCGCTGGTTTTTAATGGAAAATATCCAACTCCCCCATCTTTCTCTGTATGCCTGAATATGTTTTTCTTCCAGCAGTAGCCAATCCTCCTTTATATATATATATATATATATATATATATATATATATATATATATATATATATATATATATATATATATATATATATATATATATATAACCTAATTATTTTTAACCAAACAAAAGTCCATCCAAATTGAGGCTCAATTAAATCCAATGCTAAATTAAATTAATGCTTGCTTCCAAGTCCTCCATTTTTGTACACTACAAGTTAATCCTTGTACTTTGAATTTTGTCATTTTTCGTAACCTTTTGCTTCAATTGCTTTTTCATTCAAAGAGTTTTACCTATTAAATATAAAATACAACAATTTAGAATATATTTTGTCAAAAGAACTATCAGATGTCGTTATTTTAGGTCCCGAATAAGTGTAAAAATTACACTTATCAGTGACGCTAAAATCTGGGCGCATATAGTGTTTTGGTTACTATTCGAAGCAACAGTTATTAAAGCAGTTAATGGGTGATCCTATCACATTCCACGATCCAAGAATCTCGACTGTAAGAAGTTAAGAGATGGGGTAATGACAGCGGTTGAAAATGGTAGTTTCATGACAAGTCATCCACAATGGAGAAAGTGGGTAGTTATAGGATGATGGGCAGTTTCCAGGAGTTTTCAAACGGTTTTACAAGAGAAACTGTCAAAGGAGTATAAAAGAGAAAGAAGAATCTACAAGAGAAAAAAAGATCAAAACAACTCTCAAACAGAGAATTACGTAATTTTATTCCTTAGTTAACTTTCAATTATTTTCTTCTAGAATTCGTGTGCTTGCGCCCCTTGGAGGCATTTTATTTCGTCCATATTCTAATTTTCATCAATAAAACACCCCTAGTTGGGACTTTGTCTCGAGATGTTGTTGTTCCTTACACAATTGTCTGATCCATCTTTAGTGATGCTCAATTTCCACGCAAAACAAATAGTTTAGGGTATTTTTCTTGCATGTCTGCCTCTCGTTCCGACATTGCTTCACTTCGCAACAGTACCTTCACATGGAAAATTGACTTGCTCTCTAGTTTATTTGTTTATCAAGCTAAAATCTCTTTGTAGGTTAAATCTGACTGTAATTCACTTGGAACTTCCTTTAGTACATGCGATGGGTCAGGAACATATTTTCATAGGGTCTGTTTGGTACAGATTCTCATTTTCTACAGTAAATCAATTCTCATTTTCAACCACACATTCTTCAATAAAATAATATTTTCCATCACATCAATACTTTTTTCTTCTTTTTCAACCACACATTCCCATCAAATCACTATTCAAAAATCAATTCTTCCCCCAAAAATCCCTACCAAACACACTCATAGTATCAAAACCTGAAATGCATTATGCAACCAATCCATCGAGTTTGGTAGTTCAAATTTATAGGCAACACGTCAAACTCTTTCGAGAATTTTGAACAGGTAGAAAGTGTGCTGATATGGTTAATATGTCAACTATAACCCATATAGCATTATGATCCTTTACCGTATCCCCATTCAAGGACAGTTAAGGATTGCAATATCCTAGCTAGATGTTGATGTTCTGCTTTAATTTGTTGGCAAGTGAGGCATTTTTTGACGAACTCTACTGTATATCACTTCATTTTGGGCCACCAATATAAGGTCTTGAGATCATGATACATTTTTGTCGATACTGGATGTACTGAGTAGGGTATAGAATGAGCCTTACTTAGAATGGTATGTCGTAATTCCGCATCTTTAGGGACATAGAATCGATCCTCAAATCATAATATTCCGCCATTTAACTATTTGAATTTAGTAGGTTTACTATTTTTAAATTTCTGTTTGATCTTTTCAGCTAATTTGTCATTTCTTTTTGTTTTTTTTTCTAATTGATCCAAAAGACTGCGTTGAAGAGATATGACCATCAACTTGGCTCCACTAGAAATTTTAATAATTCACATTGTTAAGCATCATGATCGGAAATCTAATGGGTTACACACAAAAGAGAACTAGAATAATGAGATTTATCAATTAATTAATTTACAAGTGTTGGGTAATTAATTAATTGGGTTACTTATTAATAGGCCAAATTAATTATATATTGGATCGGGTTAAGTTTAAGAGATGGGTCAAGCCCGCTTGGACTTATATTAATAGGCTGCTAAGGTTTGAAAACAGTAAAGGAAAAAAATTGATTATTTTTGCTAGCGCAAGAAAAGAAAATTCTAGTCGTTATTCTTGTTCTCTGCGTGGATCACCGTTGGAGGTTGGATAATTGGATAGCTTGGATTGTAGATTGTGATCATTCGAGTTCAAGAAAAGCAAAAGAGCTTGTGGAATTCATCAAAGGTATAATACCTATCACAGTTTCTATCTAAATACAAAACAGATCCTCCGTGAAAATTAAAAAATTATTAATTTTCCTTTATGCATGTTAAGTAAATTCCCGACATCAAGTTGCCCTTATTGCTTCTATTTTATTTAGATCTACTGCTACTCGTTCTTTAGTTATAACATGTACTAGAAAGGAAACTGGATCCAACCAAAATTCACACTTTTTGAATTTAGCATACAGTAGTTTCTCTTTAAGAATTTGTAGTACAATTCTTAGATGTTCTTGATACCCTTTGGTTTTGAAGTAGGTCAAAATGTCGTGAATAAAAACGATAACAAATTTATTAAGAAACTCTTTAAAAACTCTGTTTATCAGGTGTATAAAAGCTGTAGGTGCATTGGTCAATCCAAACGACATCACTAGGAATTCATAATGTCTGTATCTAGTAATGAATGCTGTCTTTTCCACATCTTCGGCCTTAATTTTTAGCTGGTGGTAGCTGGAACGAATGCTGATTTTTGAAAATACTGATTCTCCTTTTAATTGGTCAAACAGGTCGTCAAATCTAGTTAAAGGGTACTTGTTCTTTATTGTTACCTTGTTCAATTCTCAATAGTCTATGCAAAGTCGCATGGTTCCATCATTCTTTTTGACAATTAGACTGGGGCTCCCCAAGGTGAAAAATTAGGACTTATAAATCCTTTAGCTAATAATTCATCTAATTAGACCTTTAATTCCTTCAATTTGGTTGGAGCCATTCTATTGTTGGAAAATAATAATATTGAATGAAAATATAAGTTACAAATATCTCTTCAATGTTTAACTCCTCATTCAAGTAACTCTTCTCTTCAATGCTTAACTCTTCATTCTAGTAACTCCTCACTCAATGTATTAAAGAGATGGCTCTTCTTCTATGTGTATAAATAGAAGAGCTCTCAATAGAGAAAAACACAACAAGGGAAAAAAATACTTGCTTTCCTTTTAAGCTTCTAGCATCACATTTCTTCTTTCCGGTTTTGTTCCTTTCCTTCATTTGCTAAAGTTCCTTGAGAGATAAATATAGCTAGTTCATAGATGGTTAACGTAGTGCAGCGTGAACCGACAACCGATTGTATCCTGGGAATCGAACACCGATCAAACCTCTTGCACTCCGGTGAGACGGCGAATTCGATTTAAGGAAATTGTGTAAACACGAGCCTTCGATTTGATTAATATACTTTGATTCTCCAATTATTTCCCTACAAGTTTAAAACAAATTGGTTCAATGGCGTCACATGAAAATGAAGATGTGAACAATGGAAACAACACTGTTGGTACCGGTGTACCAAATCCCACTATGACTACGTCAACCCTATGGAGACCTTGATGGATTTCCTCCCATTGATGGGACAATTGGTGGCGGGACTTCTCATGTTAGAGTGAACCCCACTTTGCCTACGGCTGCATCCTCAGCAATCCAATTTAGTACAATGCCTTTGCTAATACCTAGGGCTGCGGCCTCGGTACCTTTGCAATCGTTTCCAACACCATTTTCGGTGAATCATGCAATTCGGCCGGATAAGTTTGTCGGTACTGATTTCAAGACATGGCAGAATAAGATGATTTTTTATTTACTACTTTGGCCCTTGTACATTTCCTCACCGAGGATGCCTCTGTCGTGGCTGAAAACGATACTGATATGCATCGTGCGGCTTGGGATGCATGAAAAAGTGCTGATTTTTTGTGTCGCAATTATGTCTTGGATGGCCTACAGAATTTTGTGTATCACGTGTATGTGGTAAAGAAGTCTGCTAAGGAGCTTTGGGAGTCCTTAGAAAAGAAGTACAAGTCCGGGGATGCTGGGTCTAAGAAATTCTTGGCCAGTCGTGCATGGACTTCGAAATGGTTGATTCACCTTTAGTGGTGAGCCTAGTGCAGGAGTATCAAGTTCTCTTGCAAAAAATGCATGCTGAGGGTCTGACTATGTCAGAATCTCTACAGGTGGCTACTGCTATTCACAAGTTACCTTCTTAGTGGAAGGCTTTCAAAAGCTATTTGCAGCATAAGAGAAAAGAAATGTCTTTCGAAGATTTAATTATCAAGCTGCGCATTGAAGAGGATAACAAAAAAGCTGAATGTAAGTCGGGGAATTCTTACTCTGAGAAGGCTAATGTATTGGAGCATGGCTAAAGTTCTGGTACCAAGAAAGGTCATTCCTTTAAAGCCAAGCAGGGTAACGGAAATTGGAAAGACAAAAAGCAGACCAAGAAAGGGTCTCAGTTGAAGTCTACCGGTGGGGTAGGAAAGAAGTCTAAGTTCTAGTTCAATGGAAAGTGCTTCAATTGGGACAAAGTTGGGTATCGATCAGCAGACTGCCATCAGCCTATGAGGGATAACAAGCTGTGTCCTCAGGCTAATATGGTTGGAAATGAGCGAGATCATCTCGCAGATGACATGTCTGACCTAAACCTTATGGCGGTGGTTAGTGAGGTTAACTTGGTAGGGTCTAACCCTAAGGAGTGGTGGCTGAACACTGGGGCCACTTGCCATGTCTGCTCCAACAGGAGCATGTTCACTACTTTCACACCAGTTACAAATGGTGAAAATTTGTTTACGGGAAACTCTGCAACTTCTGAAGTGCTTGGTAACGGCAAGGTAATTCTAAAGATGACCTCTGGCAGAGAGCTTACTTTGACTAATGTGTTGTACGTGCCAGAGGGTTTCTGGGTTTCTTCTGAGCATTAATGGTTTCCGTATGGTCTTTGAGGTGGATAAGTTGGTGATTACTAAAATAGGAGTTTATGTTGGGAAATGCTATAAGACTGATGGCCTATTTAAACTAAATGTAATTATTGTAACCCCAACTGTTATGAATAATGAGAAATCTCTTTCTGTTTATTTGCTTGAGTCTCCTAATCTGTGACATGGTAGATTAGGTCACGTAAATTACAATGCATTACGTAGATTAAGCAAACTAAACTACTTGCCTAGGTTTCAAATTGATTCAAAACATAAATGTGAAACCTGCGTTGAGGCTAAGCTTACTAGATCTTCGTTTCATAGTATTGAAAGAAGTACCAAGCCATTGGAACTAGTCCACAGTGATGTACGTGGCATGAAATTTGTCCAAACAAGAGACGGCAATAAGTACTTTATTACTTTTGTCGACGATTGCATGAGATATTGTTATGTTTACTTGCTTAAAAGCAAAGACGAAGCTATCGAAAAATTCATTCTTTATAAGAATGAAGTTGAAAATCAACTTAACAAGAAAATAAAGGTGCTACGAAGTGATCGTGGTGGTGAATATGAATCACCATTTGGTGAATTTTGTGCTAAATGGAATTGCTGACCATAAGAATCGAACGTTAAAAGAAATGATGAATGTTATGTTGATTAGTTCTAAATTACCACAGAACATGTGGGGAAAAACTATTCTTTCTGCGAATTATATTTTGAATAAAGTGTTAAGAAAGAATATGGAAAAGACTCCGTATAAACTTTGGACAGGTCGTACACCTTCGTATAAATAATTACGAATGTGGGGGTGTCTTGCAAAGGTCGTGGTGCCTCCTCCTAAGAAGGTCAAGATTGGACCTAAGACAGTTAACTGTGTGTTCATTGGTTATGCACAAAATAATAGTGCATATAGGTTCCTTGTGCATTATTCGAATGTACCTGATATTCATCAGAACACAATTATGGAGTCTAGGAATGCACAATTCTTTGAGAATATATTTCCTTGTAAATCTCCTAAACAGTTAACTCATATTAAACGGACTATGGAATCTTCTGCTTCTGGCAGCAGTAAAGATCCAGTTGAAGAATGTGAGGATGAGCCTAGACGGAGTAAAAAGACCAAAACTTCTAAGACGTTTGGCCCTGATTTTCTTATATATTTGTTGGAGAATGATCCTCAAAGCTATAAAGAAGCTATATCTTCTCCAGATGGTCATTTGTGGAAAGAAGTCATCAAGAGTGAAATTGATTCTATCCTATAGAATCATACCTGGGAATTAGTAGATCTTCCACCGGGCTATAAGCCTTTGGGCTACAAGTGGATCTTCAAGAAGAAGATGAAAGCGGATGGCTCTATTGATAAATATAAAGCTTGGTTAGTAATCAAAGGTTATAAGCAAAAAGAAGGTTTAGATTACTTTGATACTTATTCTCCTGTGTCGAGAATAACTTCTATCCGGATGATAATTGCTATTGCAGCTTTGCGAAATCTGGAAATACATCAGATGGATGTAAAAACAGCTTTCCTAAATGGAGATTTGAATGAAAAAATCTACATGGAGCAATCAGAGGGGGTTTTGGCTCCAGGTCAAGGAAGGAAAGTCTGTAAACTGGTTAAATCGCATTATGGTTTAAAGCAAGCACTGAAGCAATGGCATGAGAAATTTGATAATGCTATGATTTCTAGTGGTTTGAGAATCAACGAGTGCGACAAGTGTGTATATGTCAAGGACACTATTGATGGACATATCATATTGTGTCTGTACGTCGATGACATGCTTATTGTCGACAGCTCTAATAAAATTATCAAAGCCACTAAGAATATGTTAAACTCAAAATTTGATATGAAAGATATGAGTCCTGTGGATGTCATTTTGGAAGTAAAAATCACTCGAACATCAAATGGACTTGTGTTATCTCAATCTCATTACATTGATAAGATACTAGACAAGTTCAACAAGTCAGATACCACTGTGGCCAGGACTCCAGTGGATTTGAGTCTCCACTTATCCAAGAACACTGGTGATGGTGTGTCACAGTTAGAATATTCTCGGATAATTGGTAGTTTAATGTATTTAATGACTTGTACGAGACCGGATATAGCATACTCAGTTAACAAATTGAGTCGCTACGCGAGTAATCCTGGTATTATCCACTGGAGAGCTATTTTCAAGGTTTTACATTATTTGAGGTACACTCGTGATTTTGGACTACATTATTCTAGATACCCTGCAGTAATCGAATGGTATGCTGATGCAAATTGGATATCAGATATGTCGGATTCAAAATCCACTAGTGGATATGTAAGAGTGGTGCAGCTGTCTCTTGGAAATCGTTAAAATAAACTTGTATCGCGAGACCTACAATGGAATCAGAGTTCATCGCTATGGACAAAGCAACTGAAGAAGTAGAGTAGCTTCGCCAGTTTGTTGAGGATATTCCAAGATGGTCAAATCCTGTGCTTGCAATTTGTGTTTATTGCGATAATCAATCAACAATTGGCAGGGCACAGAGCAATATGTATAATGGTAAGTCTCGGCATATTTGAAGACGACATAATACCATTCGACAACTACTCTCACAAGGTATTATCACTCTGGACTACGTGAAGTCAAATGATAATATTGCGGATCCTCTAACCAAAGGGTTAACTCGAGAGCTAATTGAAAAAGCATCGAGGGGAATAGGCTTGCAGCCTATGACGTTGAAAGGTATCATGGTGGAAACCTAACCTAGCTGAATGGACATCCCAGAATCTAAGTTCAAAGGGACAACTAAACCATGTATATCTATGTAAATCACTAAGAAGGTTCTCCTTCTACTCATTCCTATGGTGCTCACAATGATTAGAAGATGCAGGTTAAGCTATGCTTTTAATAACCCTTGAGCGTTTGTTGTGAAATGCTGACTTAAGAGGTCACCTATGTGAGTGTGAAGTGGGGCCGCTTCTATAAGGATTGGGAAGGCTACATCCTTAAACAAACACTTGCAGAACCAGGCGACGTGTTCATGGCCAAAACAAACACAACTTTGAGAACTACGCTGTGTCTAGAATGGTCCTGTGTGAGATCTATTGTTTTAGTTTACACAAATGGCGAAACAGTTCAAGGCATCAGATCCACTGGTTTGCTAGTAATACTCGATAGATTTTCACAAGGGAAGGTTCAAAGATAAATGCTACCTATCCTATGCAGGATTGATTCGTTTTACTCTCTTTCTCTCATTAGTCTTTCCAAATTTTCATTCATATGAGGGATTATTGGAAAATAATAATATTGAATGAAAATATGCGTTACAAATATCTCTTCAATTCTTAACTCCTCTCTTCAATGCTTAACTCTTCATTCAAGTAACTCCTCACTCAATGCATTAAAGAGATGGCTCATCTTCTATGTGTATAAGTAGAAGAGCTCTCAATAGAGAAAAATACAACAAGGGAAAAAAAAAAAATACTTGCTTTCCTTCTAAACTTCTAGCATCACATTTCTTCTTTCCGGTTTTGTTCATTTCCTTCATTTCCTAAAGTTCCTTGAGAGATAAACACAGCTAGTTCGTAGGCGGTTAACGTAGTGCAGCGTGAACCGACAACCGATTGTATCTTGGAAATCGAACACCGATCAAACCTCTTGCACTCCGGTGAGGCGGCGAATTCGATTTAAGGAAACCGTGTAAACACGGGCCTTCAGTTTGATTAATATAATTTGATTCTCCAATTATTTCCCTACATCTATAAGGTGTCTTGGAGGTTGGGTTGGTTCCCGAAACTAGGTAGATGGTGAATTCAATCGCCCTATCCACCGGTAGTCCGAGTAGATCTTCAGGGAAAAGTTCAATGAATTCCTTCGCTGTAGATATTTCTTCAAGAAGTTTATTCTTTTCAACTTGAATTTGATTTAGAAAAATAGGATTTTGAGAATCTTGGAGAAAAGTTATAATTTGATTGTCTTAATTATTTCTTATCTAGAAAACCAATCCATTCTTAGGATTATATTGAAATCCTGAGGAATAATAGGAATTAAATTGAATCTAAAAGAAAGTACTCATATTTGAATTGGAATTCCTGGGATTTGGAATTGAGCTTTCTGTTTGGGTTCAGAGGGTATCGCTATTTCAGCTTCTATTTTCATAGGGTTGAAAGTTATACATTCGCATGAATTGAACTGTTACAAATGAATGTGTTGCGCCAAAATAAAAAAGAGTATAAGCTGGTTTGCCAACAACTAAAAGTGTACCTGTCATCACGTCGTTATCTATAGTTGTAGAGTTTCCCCCGGCTGATGCAAATACTCCCATTGGCACAACATTAGTGGGCTTTAAAGGATAGTCCCGCATCATGTGTCCAGGTTTGCCACATGTATAACAAACTTTTTGTCTATATCGACATTCGCCACCATGAAGTTTTCCTCATTTATTGCGAGTTGAAACATTAGTTGATGTAGTAGGATTTTCAATTTTTCCTTTCTTATTCGGAGGGTTCTTAGTATATATTTTGCCCAGTCTTTGTTATTGCTCCATCATGGTTTGTGTTAGTGACCCTTATTCCATGTCCTAGGAGAGAAATTTGATCTTTGGCTTATATTTCGAGCTTTCCTGGCCTTGACTATTTTTAGCTCCCGCTTGCTCTGCAATTAGGGCTCTACAACTATAATTGCAAATGAGACACCGAGTTCCAGCTATTCTAACATCTTGATTAAGTTCCGGATGTAGGCCTTCTAGGAAACGTTCGACTTTAAGCTCATCCGTACTAACTATATGAGGTGGAAAGTGGGATAGTTCATTGAATTTTTGGATATATTCTATAGCTGACAGATCACCTTGACGTAGTTGGATGAATTCGTTCGATTTCTGAGAACAGATAGAAGACAAGAAGTATTTTTTTTCAAAAAGTTTCTAAAAAACGAGCCCAAGTTATCTAGGTTGTATCTTCGATACACTGAATGGTGTCCCACTAGTGGTCTGCATTGCCTCAGAGCATAAAAGTGGCACATATAGCTTTACCTGCCTTCGGAATTTGACAATATGAAGGTTCGCTCTATCGTCCTAAGCCAGTTCTCTGCTCAAATATGGTCGATCACATCTTTGAAAGTTGGAAGGTTTAGATGCTTAAAGCACTAACCGCTCTGTCCTATCTCTGGCCTAGGTTCTGTCTAAATTGGGTTTGCTCGTTGGTTTAATTAATATGCATGTTGTTCTATTAGTCTTGTCAATCTTTCAATTAACGAATCCTTGTCGCCTTGGGGTATTTTCTGAAAAGTACCATTCAATTACTATCTAAGTCCATTATTACTAATTTACCAATTTAAAGGAATATCAAGATCATATACCATTATAAAGTGGTACAATTATTAAACATTTTTGGGTATAATTTCGTCCAATTGCCTAAGTTAGTTTTAAACTACATATACATCATCATCATCACTACTATTTAATTATTGATTTATTATTATTATTATTTTCACTGAAGTCTGTACATTTTATTAATTAACATGGTCATTAATGAAATCCAAACCAATTTAATACGACACACATGTAGATTTACGTTAGGATGAAAAGATCAAACCTATTCCAAGTAGTAGACCTACATAAACTTTCAAATTAGAAAGGAAAAATTACATTTTTAATCCTCAATCTCTTGCCTTAATATCACAAAATTAAATTAGTTGGTGCTAAACTAGTTAGAGAATAGTCAACAGAGGCTAATTTATGATTTTTTTTTTAATATAAAAAAGACATTTATTAAGGGCATACAATTAAAAGTATTAAGTTGTTGGAATAGTGAAAAACAGAAGTTCTTGTTAAAAAAAAAAAAAAGACATTTTTTCTTTCATTCTGAAATATTAAAACCCAATTCCTTTTGACTATTCCTTCACTTTCCCCATTCATTGGCAGAATCGCTTTCCTCTCTCTCCCTATACCGGTGATTTCAATTTCTCCCACTCCATTAATTTCCTTTTCCTTAAATCTTTTGTATTGTAATTTGTAACATTCGACAAATTTCGTATCTTACAATTAATTTAATTATTAGTTCAACCCTTCAAATGATTGATATATTATTGATTTTTGAACCCTGTGTGAGTTCAAGATTTAAAAGGTTAAGAGAAGTTCGATTATTTGAGAAAAGGGGTTTAATTTTAAAAACTACAAAATATAGGGGCTTAATGAAAGTGAGGATAACTTGAAGGACTAATAGAATAATATCCTCGTATATTTATCTCTAAAATTTTTAACTTTCATTAGTCATCTAGGGTCAAATGGCAAGAAGAAAAGTGGTCTGGGATCCTAAGATAGAGTGAATGAGTAAGGTGGTCGCTCAGGTGAGAAACTTAGTAGTTAAAGCTTAATATTAAAATGGAAGAAAACCCTCCTCTTCTGTATCACACGTGATCTTATCCTGGTGTTCATACTAGTACAAATAGGACACTGCACAATAGAAATCTTATAGCAATTCAAAGCACTTCGAGAAGATAATTAAGTGATTAAGGTAATTAACAATATCATTCTTTAAATTCAGAATTTAAGTTTATCAAAGCAGATTTTCATAAGATAATTAAGTTCTTAAATCAGGAGTCTGGAAGAGCAATTTAATTATAAGAAAAACTTTTGACATAAAAAGGGGAAGCACAGAAAACTCCATTAATGGAAATTCTGATGATTTCAAGTAGTACACATACTCAGCAAAAGGTACTAGTACTCTTATAGTTATGGTAGCGCCTGTGCTCCTCTAATATTAAATAAATATGGTTTGGATAGCAATCGGGCCATCAGAAAGTTATTCTAAGAATTTGTCACACCAATTCGAGAATCAGTTCCTCATTTGATTTGTATGTAAAATATGTAGCTACGATTTATATTGTTTATGTGATTCCTTGTATGAGGCTATGTGGAATGAAATTATGTGAATAAGTTCATTGCTATGCAATCATTCATCTCATACATAAATAATATATTTCAGAATTGTTTTTGAGCATGACATGGACATGGTACATTCCAATATTGATTAGTACTAGTGGAGGATCGTGCGTTGCACGATGACTGTTATAATTTGGATATAAATTTTGTTATAACAATGCTCTATTTTAGATTATTTAAGATTTAGTTGTATAGAGTGAATAATGTTAAATGGTTGTACATGATGAAACAAAAGATGTAAATAATTAGATTTCATAGACATGCTAACTTTATTTATTTTTATATAAAATTTACATAGTGATCTCCAGTTGATAAGGAAAAAGCAAGCTTCCAAAAACTAAGTTGAATTCCATGAAATGTATCAACACACTGAAATACAGTCGGATGTACAGAAGTCTTGCAGCCAAAAAGTTGGATTTTAGAATAACAAAATGAAAGTAATTTCAGTAGCACTTCAACTGGTAGAGTTAGTTCTTCACTGGATCAGCAATGGTGATTGGTGGATTTGTATAGTTGTTTTCAACATTAGGATCACTGGTCGTTGCCATTTTCTGCTTATTCAGCTGTTCAATATTTTCCTTTTCGAACACCAGGGTCTTTCGTGCATTAGATAGACTGCTGCAATATGAGACATTTTTTTCTTTGAGGTGATATGGAGACGATGTAGATTTTTGTGCATGGGCAGAGTTGTTCTGAAGAACATAGATGACATCGAATCTTGGCTGATTGGTTTTTGGATCTGGGTTTCCAAATTTCATGTAAATAAAATGGTCTTCAATTTCACAATTGGTGTTTTGAGCATTGATGAAGTGCTCCGGCTGTATGAAGAACATAAAATGTTTAACATAGTTGTGAATGTAAATGGAAAATAATGGTAAATGTAATGTAAGAATTCATAGAAAAAAGTGTACTGTTATATTGTCTTTCATCAGTTCCTCAGCTGAAAATTGCAAGAATTTTTCAGCCATATCACCGAATAAAGATGCAGTAACAGTGCTGGTGTCATCTGAAATTAGAACATTGCATCTTGCTCTGGCAGAGGTATACATTGGTAGTATCATGCATTTGAATTAAGGCTCCGTTTGATAGCCTTAGTTTTCCATGGAAAAGGAAAACATTTTCCCTTTTCACCCTTAAAAAGTTGTTTGATAGATAAATTTCTCCATGGAAAACGTTTTCCACCTTTTTCTAGGTACAATCATTTGATGCACAAAAACTTGATTTTGTTTTCCCAGCTATTAGTTGGGAAAATATTTTCCACCTTTTTTTTTATTAGCAAAGGCAACCAATTCTATCAACTATTGTAAAAAAAAAAATTCATTTTTGTTGACAATTTCTATGTAAAACAAAGTCAAACGAATATGGTAATTTTTTCTAATTGTTTAAATTTTTTTTTTTTTTACTTTTTGGTAATTAGAACAAATTCTAGATGTATTGATAGAAAAATTATCACTTTAATGGACAATTTTTATAAAAAAAGGAAGTCAAACGGACACCAAACTTTCAACATTTTTCAGGTAGAAAATTATACCAATCAAACACAATTAATTACAATTCCAAGGAAAACATTTTCTAGGAAAATTTTTTCCCTGTAAAATATTTTCTTTCCACCCTTACAATCAAACGGACCCTAATAGAAATGAAACTATATGTAGAGTGATCATTTGGTGTACATAATTTGACATGCATTGTTTATTACCTTGGAATTGCTTTGGCCTGCATGTATTTGCAATAGTTGCAAAAATACATTTCATTCAATTGAGCGAAAGACATCCAGCCACAAGTATCACATGCCATATACCAAAGCGATTGAGTACCTTTCTTCAATTCGATCTTTCCTTTTATCCATGATGGTTTGCGCTGGAAAAGGTAGAATGAGTGCTACCAATTTGCGAAAGTAAATCCCCATTTATGAAGAAATGAAACAAAATAGAATCTAAATAAAAATGGTCTTATTTTCAGTATTAGTATTTCATTTACCGTTGGTGAGTCTTCTAAAATGTCCTTGATGTTGATAATTTTATTCATCGGAGGTGGTGAAATAGTTGATGTATTCGGCAATTCATATGTTCTTTGAGTGACCATCTCTGTCAACATCTCTTTGTTTCTTTCAATCCTTGTAAATAAGTGGAAGTTATAAATTTAAGTAACGAATGAGGATGTGAAGATGGTATAAAAAATATATGCATACTAACCATTCTTTTATTTCAGCAAGTTTTTCGAATTTCGGATTAATGAGGATTGAACTGTTTGCTTTTGTGGATAGTGACATTCTGTTCAATAAAATATAATTATGCACTTAAGTTATACTGAGTTAAGAACAATGATTTATCAAATGTAAAGATAAAATTCTGATTAGATTTACCTCTAAAAGATGTGACCTTTAAATGATTTCCGACAATCATTGGTTTTTTCATAAGGCAGTCAATAATTTCAGCTCCTTCATGGTCGATAAAATTGTCCCTGATGGTCAGGATAATTGCTTGCAATCTGCAAATGAAGATATAAAATTCCAGATTAGTTGCATGAATTGGAACACTAATACTTTGTATTTAAAGATTCATATTTGTGTATGCATAACTTTCGTTGATAAGAACAATGTCTTGGACTGTGGAATCTGCATTTTTGTTGGTAGAAATTCTTCGTTTTGGACGAACATCAACAGCGATGCCAACAAATGCTGTGTAGAAAAACATGGGTAAGTATTTCTGGATTATTAGTTTTGAAGTAAAAGTATTACTATTTATTTAAATTTCAGCTACCATCTCAGTTTAGCAGTATGACTAACCTACTTCGTGGTCCTTATCAATGTAGTTTTCGAGTTCGTCAAATGGAGTAAAATGAAAACACGATTCCACAAGAGGGCTATGGTCTTCATTTGATTCTTCAATTAGGGTAGAACCACTAATTGTCCACTGTTAATCTTCAAAAACTGATCTAAATCGTTCATCCGTTTGCTTGACATATGCATTTGAGATCAAGTATGTCTTCGATGGTACCAAATTATTTTCAAGAGCCTTGACATTTTGAGCAAATATTGTTGCTTGGACTTTGTTTTCCTAGACAAATTATTAATGTGCAAATGTAGCGGACAAATGTAATTAGCAAATTTACGAAAATATGGAAATGAAACTATGTAAAATACACCATAGAAGCTGGAATATATATTTTGTTCATAATGTGATTTAAAATAAACGGAAAAAAATTTGTATTGGGAAAATATTACCTCAGTATCTAGTAGCCATAGGTGTTGATAGATTCCATTTCCTTTTTGTGATGTTCTTAGAGCTGTTTTTTCCACAACCACCACCTTACATGTCCATCCAATTTCTCGTGGTGCAATATTAAGGATTAATTTGTGATTTGGTGCCATGGTTTCTGGAAAAAATATAAATCAGAAAACAGAAAATAGTTAGAATGCAAAAGCATGATGAATGGAAGATGAATAATTGAAAAATAACATTATGCCAGTAAGTACTATTTCGTATTTGTTAAAGAAATAAATGTAATTTAAAGTAAGAGAAAATGGCTACCTTGTTGAAGTAATAATAATTTGTAAAATGTAGAATGAACTTAGCAATGTTTTTACAAGTGTTGTATGTAGTAGTATATATATGTTTTTAAATATATAGATGTGCGTACACACATACACACAGAGACATGCAAACATAAGGTGTAAAAGTAGGTGAATGGATAGACAGTACTGTGGTGGGTATGGCATTCAGGTTGACTGAAAAGGCCATACTGATTTAGTTTCACAAGAAATTAAGGACAGAACCTATTCATTTTTAGCTGTAGAATAGAAAAAAGAAATAAAGTACAGTAATAATTAATGTTTACTTGTAGAACACATAAAGTAGAAGTCAGTAGAAGTTAGTAAATTTGCAGGGAACAGTAAATTTGCAGGGAAATAAAAAATTTATGAAATTCAAGACAGTAACTATTAAATTTGGTTCGTGCAGCATTCTGATTATTAAAACGATTGAAACCAAAAAGCTATGATATTGTGAATAAATGAAGAGAAGGATAAGAAAACCTCTCCGCTATCATCGAGAACGAAAACCTCCCCATGCTCAAACGGAGAGATGATATCAACATTGGTATTCAACTAAGTATATGTGAAGAAGAGAGACATGAATACCACCAACACACAGTATGTAACCAAATTTAACTCAAATACCAAATTCATAATTAAATGTAATTACGATAAAGATTAAAGAATATTCACATGGATGTAACATCTGAAAATTAGCATTTGATCAAAATGACTCATGCTAAAAATAAATAAAAAGCATGAGCAGAAGATAAATCGCACCAAACACCAAGCTAAATTCCAAGTAAACCGAGGGAAAAAAAATCATAGCACTCTCCTTAAACAAATGGCAATAAACCAAAGCGCAGCAAGAATGAATGAGTAATTAAATGATCGTCAAGTTACAAATCTAAAGATGGCAAAATCGATGATTCTCAAGAAGAGGAAATTGAATGCCTGAGATAACAAATAAACAAGATTAACTATATTTAATCACGTGTGGAACTACTTATGGCGTTACTCTTTAATAATTTTCAATGGAACTGGTTCCTGAAGATATAAATTAAGCAACCATCTGTTCATTAAGACCACCTAAGTCAAATTAACACCAAAAGAGGCACAAAATAGATTCATTTCCAACTGGTACACATTGGTTAGTTCAAAAATAAAGCCAGTGAATTGGTTGCATAGTAAAACCAATTGGTATATCTTTATTTCACTTAATAGAAAGATATAAAAAAATTAGAAGCATAAGAGCAGCAGATAATATTATCAATGATTCAGCTCATAGGAGAAACCTCATTTGCCGACTATATAATGGTTGTGTTTGATTATAATCATAGAAGCAACATAGCGAATGTTAATTGAATCACATGATATATGCGCGAATGTAAATTGATAAGAAATCTGCAGAATGATGCTATTTATTTGTTTAGCCATTATAATGAATCTAAAATCAAGACATAGAATACTTATCTCATCATATAGTATAGATAAATGAGAAGTGGTTACTGTGTATTTGCAGTACATGTGAATTGATGAATAAGCTCATCCAGGAATTCTTATAATAATAACTTAAGCCTTACCGTAAACAAAGAAATAAACAAAGTGTGCTCTGCATCAGTAGTAGTCCAAGTGCCTCACACACATAGCCTAAACTGAGTCATAATCCCAAATCAAATTCTAAAATCAATTACCACAGCCTCCTCTCTCCTCCACCCCCACTAAAAAATATAAAATGAAGGGGAAAAAAAGAAAAAGAAAAATCTCAATTCCACGATTGGAACAGGTGCAATGGAATTATGGCACCCTAAAGGGAGATCAACATAATTAGGTTAAAGAATGTATACGAAGATAAATTAGAGTGAAATTCCTGGTGAGCCAAGTATCTACCAAATTCATACTCGAATAATTATCACAAAAGCAGAGAACTAAAAATAGTAAGCATAGAAAAGATAAGACATGATAAACTACCAGGAGTTGCCAGCCTCTCCATCACTTTTTGCAAAGGATCAGACCTTAAACATATCTGGCATCTCTGACCATTAAAGAAGCCATATGGGGACCTTGTATCTTGACCAAGTTGTAAAGCCTGCAGAAGAGAATATATATAGAAACAAAAATCAATTTCATTTAATAATGAGTTAATGATTAAAAGTACAAGTGTCACAAAACATATAAATAGAAAAAGAGAAATCACCTAAGGAGAATATAGTAAGCATAAAGGACAGGCTTAAAGAGCTCTATATTTAGTTTGTGCTGAGCCTCAACCAGAGTATCGAGAGGAATAGCCATGCAAGATAAGAAAGGGATAAAGCTTATTTGAGTTCAATCAAGTCCACTACCTTCTTCAATCCTCCAATTTGGAATGGGAAAAAATAAGCCAGGTGTAAGGTACCCTACACCCTTTCTTACCTTATCTCTTACATCTTTCTACCTCCTTGATTTTGCTTATACTTATTAGCTCAAATTACCTCACCCATACGTTCAACTGTTTTGCTACCACCATCCTTCTTAGTAATTTTAGTTCATAACTTGTTATTCCATTTAGCTATGCATCAATCATACTAAATTAGTTCATAACTTGTTATTCCATTTAGCTATGCATCAATCATACTAAATTATACTATCTTATCTACATGGAGATATATAGTCAGATTAGTCCCATTTTACTATTTCTAATGTCTCATTCTCTTTGGAAGAAATGAGAGGTGAGCATATATAAAAGATCATAATTGGATATCTGAAAGAATATTCTCAAGTTCATACATTCATTCACTAATTCTAGAGCTACCCAAGATTTGCATCTTAAATGCATATCATACAACATAACAAGCTTCTAAGCAAGTACCTGATGAACATTCAAGTTATCGAGAGGAATTTGTACATACGCTATGTCTTTCGCCAAAGCAGTGATATCACTGCCATGAAACAAAAATCATTTACTAATCTTTCATGAAGGTACAACCGAACTCAAATAAATAGCAATAAAATAAAATAGAATACATGTGTGCAGCTAGAAAAGACCAACCTTCCACAGTATATATCCATCAAGGAATCACTGTCATCTACTATAGGTATGCAACTAACATCAGCCACAGAACGAAAAGGGAGGTTGTCAGGAGATAAAAGAATTCAAAAGGTAAATTTTAACCTATAATCAGAACAAAAAAAATGTTCTTTCTTTTTGCTTACCGATGAAAAAAAAAATCCAAAATCAAGAAAATCAATGGAAGCTAAAGATTAATGAATAACGATAAAACCAAACAAGCATTTTTGATGTAGCGCCCCGACCCGCATGGGTCGAAACGTTACAAGACTAGCTTAACTTTAGTCGTAAACTTAATAATTTACGATACCTTTAGCGGAAAGTATAAAATTTAATTTAAGAATTTAATTCAAGATTTATTTAATTCTGAACAACATCATTTCAATACTAGAACCAAATAAAAAAATATTTTAGAATGATTCCCTATGCATGTATCCGTTTATTGACGTGAAGTTCTAAGTAGAAAATAAAAATGAATGTTGTTGTTTTGGCTTTCTATCTCAACAGCAGTATTCAAAAATAAATTTGTTTGCATAGCTACCGACTCCGAAATTTAATAAGATTTTATAGTAAAGTAGGAAACTCTTTATACTATGACATATCCAAAAATCAACTTCCGTCGGCAACATATGAGGTATAATTTTTTTTTTTCAAAACCTCGCAACGACACAGTTTGGAAGGTAACCCAACGCGGTTTATTTAAATTGATATATAAAATTCTACACACATCAAATAAACATGATTTCAACTTTATGCAGTAGCTAACCCATGAGACTGTCAAACTCTATTGGGTTTACCCAAAAATTTCAAGTAACGATCGAGTTCTGAATTTTCAAATCCAAGGGCAGAATCTGAAAATATAATGAAATAGCAACATTAAATTGCCAACACTTGGTTTTTTTTGTAAACAGTGAATCGTAAGCAAATTTTATGAAACGTACCTACCTTTAAATACAACTTATTCATAAAGAAATGTGATTAGAATAGTTCCAAATATGACATTTCATAGAAATCTATTTAAAATAACGTAAACATTTCATAATCAAATTTAAAATGTTAAATCACTGGCTTCCCCATAGCACGTTGCATCATTCTTTACCATCATCCACGTCCCAAGCAAATCATATCAAATCAACCTGTAGAGAGGGAATTAACCTATGAGTTTGAAACTCAATAGATGTCATCGGTGCATTTCGTTAACAAATTATAAAATTTCGAACTATAGATTTATACCGTCGCACGTAGATGGATTTCCGACAAAATCCAATTTCTGTGGAGTTATGATTTAACATAACGCATATAACTGGAGAATGATCATTCAAACTATAGTAGTGTCGTAACATCGTACCCGAAGGCACAAATTCATTCAAATTTTTAACGAAAATCATAATTTGAAAACGAAACAAACACTTGCATCTCTACCCACCTTTGTTAAAAGCTTTTGAAAGTATAATGTTGGATGGTTGTTGTTGCTTCTCGACGGTATCAGAACTTTTAGAAATATGCCCCTCTCCTATTCTTTCGAAAATCTTTTTCCTTGATTAAAGTGTGTACTTTTTCCTTCACACCCTTGCTATTCTTTCAAACTTTACTTAACATAAAGATTTTTTTTTTTTTTTGAGAAAATAAGTGTAATTTCGGATTTGAGGAAAGGTGTAGTTAGAAAATGCTTTTCCTCTTTTTGTAACCTCCCTTTTTAGTGGAAAACTAAATGGAAGAGTTATATTATCATCAATTTTGTTAAATTGAGTCTTTAACAAGGAATTTGAAGAGTTTTAAGCCCAACAAATAATTTTATAAAATAGTTCATAAAAACATCTGCATGATGATTCGAACTTGGGTGGCCAATAGGAAATATCATGCAAATGACCATTGTGGCAACCCAATTATTCATTAAATCTTTGAAATCAAATTTACTTAAACTTAATATCTTAAAGTATTGAGCTTATAAATAACTTATGTCTTGTACTTTTATAACCCTAAATGGGCCGAGATTCCATAATTTATTTCTTAAATGGACTATACCAACCAAATTAAGAATATAAAATTTGGGACATTACATTTGACTAAAAACCTACAATCATCAATTAATTCCAAAAGATGAACAAAAAAGCTCAATCTTCGAAGCTTACCAAAAGATGTCCTGAATAAGTCTAATAACATGAAAATTAATGGAAAGACACGTCTTTTCAGCTCTATAAATAATTATCTTTGATTTTGTTTGCAAAATGTTTTCCCAATTATATATTAACAAGATACCATAACATCTACATGTCTCCTTAATCCCTATCATACGTAAATGACAGATGCCTGAAATTTCTAATATTCTGAATTTATACAAGATACCGCAGCCCAAAAGTTTTGAGTTTTCAGAACTATGAATTTCAGGAGATATGATAGTTCAAAAGTTCTATGATGTGTGCAAGCAAAAAATATATATGTATGATTAAATGGAGAATTAGACTCAAGAATAGATTATCGTAAAAAAGAAACGAACCAAATAGATTTATTCTTGCATTTAGCTGAAGGGAAAAGAACGTAGAAAAAAATGAAAAGTGAAATGGGATCTATATCTGAATATAGGATATGGTTTCCTTCAATTAAAAATTATGTCCACTTGTTGCTGGAGTCCTTTGTTTCCAAATGTTATAGATTTTCATCAAAAATCTATAAAAGGAAAAAATGTAAGATATTATTCAAGAAGAATTAACAGCAGCTAAAATTTCTTTATATACAACATTCTTCGTACAATTTGCATGTAATTTTTTACTTTCAGTTGGTTTTATAAGAATTTTAACACATTTGCTTGTTTTTGCTCTTGATAATACAATGTAAAGTTGGCCATGTGAAAACACAGGCTCGGGTAAATATAGCCCAACGAAAGAGTTTGTCCTTGAGCTTTATTTATACTCATTGCAAAGCGAACACGAACTGAAAATTAAGTTCTTTTGAATCGAATTGGACTCGTATCATTTTCAAGAGGTATAAATAGTATGCGGGGGTAGAAATACTCTCTTTCCTTTATATTCTCCAACAACAATTGCATCATCAATTATGTTTGCATCAAATTTTTTACATATAAGCCTAGTTCCGTTGCACAAGCCTTCAGATGGATTTATGTTTCTCACTAAAATGATAGGACAATTTAACTTCAAAATTAATTCATGTGGTGGAATACCATTAGGAGTTAATGTATTTAAGAAATCTTCATCAAAATCTTGTTTATGTGTATCCACTGCTTCATCAAAACTATAGTATTTAATTGAGACCCCAGGAAATTGTTCTATAAATATAGCATTTATAAAATCTACATTCTCATTCTTTGCAGTTAATATGACTCTATTAATCATATGTTCAATATTTTCCGGGTAATCATCTAACTCAGGAAATACAACATCTATCAATTTTTTCACAGAATCAACTTCATTTTCATGAGCAATAACCATTTCATTTGGAATTTTAATCATATTGCATGAATGTAAACTCTCAGTCCCATTTCCAATTCGTAATAGATATTCAGAAAAAGGTAAATCCAATTCAGCTCTCATATTTTTAACCAGTTTTATTTTTTTAACAATTGGCCATAAATATGAATTAACAAATGCCGCATTAATTATATCTTCTTTTTGACCTTTTGGAACAACAGGTAATACTTGACGAAAGTCACCTCCTAAAACAATTACTTTTCCTCCAAATGACACATTATTTTCTGTAATATCTCGTAACATTGTATCTAAAGATTCGATAACTAATCTATTTAGCATGGGAGCTTCATCCCATATTATTAATTGTGTCATCCGAAATAATTCAGCTAAGGAAGATTGTTTGCTAACTGAACAAGTTGATTTAGCACTTACTTGAAGAGGGATTCTGAATCTTGAATGTGCAGTTCTACCTCCAGGAAGTAATCCCACTGCTACTCCTGAAGATGCTGTAGCCAAAGCAACCATCCCTTTTGTTTTTACAGCTGCAAGTAAAGAACGATATAAAAATGTTTTTCCTGTCCCTCCAGGGCCATCAATAAAATAAATTCCATTATTTTTGTTGAAAACATCACTTAAGATCATATCATATGCTTTTTTTTTGCTCTAAATTTAATTTCATTTCACATAGCATATCTTCATCTGAAACGACTATCTCTAATTCATCAGTAATAGTTTTTGAAATATGATTGTTTTCTTCAAAGTTTAAAAGATGATCAACAATTCCATAACTATTCAGACTCTTACCCGAAAGGTATAATATTTCATGTAGCTCGTTCAAAACTTTTAATTCAGCCATTTTGGTAGTTAAACATTGGTGTACATAATCTTCCATCATATTTTGCTTAAATGTGTTCCATAATTTTTTGGGATTATGTGGATCACACAATGCTAAAATTGTAGCGAATAGCTGACGCAACGAAACTGGCATTTGATATTGAGAAACTTCATGTAAACACATTTCACAATCGGTATCACCATTAAGCAAACCATGTAATACTGCAGCTTCACGAAATGTCGAAGCATAAACTCCATTTACTATTTTTAAATCATCATATGAACTTACTCCTTTAACATGGTTTAGAAGCTTTCTTAAATAATATCTCTCTCCTTCCATAACATTTACAGAAACAATTCGCCCTATTGAAGAAGTTTTATTTTTTCTTTCAAACCATACTTTACATTTTGGATTCCACATAAAATGTTTTGAAAATTCTCTGTATAGCAATGTTTTTGCCTTAGTACTGGTAGCGCTCGTACGAAAATACTCTGTTAACATTGACTTTTGGAAATAATTTTTTTCACAATTTCTTCCAAATCATCAAATTCTTTGTAAGTAATTGAATGATAATTTTCTAAATGTAGTTGTAGAACAGTAACAGATGGACTCATATCATATAAGGAAAATGCAAAAATCCTCCACATAGTTTCAGGTAGAGATACCCATCTAGCTGATTGGTACATTTTTATTTCATCATAAACAAAATTGGGATCATCTTCATTTACAACAAAATCAACTTTATCGTGACCTTTATAAACATATTTATATAAATATTTAACAGCTTGGATTGTTGAACATATCTCAACATTAATATGAGAATTATACTTCGTTAATAAATATGGATTTTATGGAACTACCCACCTGTTATCTAAATAATGATTTCTAATCTTTACCTTTTTTCCGTTATTAGGCCGTTTATATTTAGGATAACAATTTTTATCTAGGATTGTGCATGTACTAAAAGTTTTTGCGAAATCAAATCTACATTTATTTTTGTTATTCATACAAACATTTTTTGAATTTAAAATACCACAAGGACCATGTATCATATGTTTAATAACAAGAGAATGGAGATATGGATATTTACTTTCATCCAGAATCTCGACATGAACAAAATTTATCAATCAAATCAGGATAAGTAATCTTAGCATCTTTCCTTAGGATAAGTAAAAAATGCACATGTAGGAGTTATCTTTTTTGAAATTCTATAACACATATATGCGTGGAAACTTGTCCAAATATATGTTTTTTCAAAATATCTTCCTTCAATTCTTCAAGTTTTGCTTTAAAAATTCGAGCTATTAAATCTGGTCTATTTTGAGCTTCATCATTATACTTCAATTGTTCCTTAATTTCTGGCCAATTGGGATTGTAGGTCATTGTTAAAAATATATTGGGTTTACCAAATCTCTGCACTAAAGACATAGCATCCATATACCTTTTTCTTAAGTCTCTAGGCCCACCAATAAAGGATCGAGGCAAAACTATCACACATCCAATTTTATTACCTCTTTTTTCACCAATTTGAAGACTATCAACAATTCCTTGATATAATTCAGCTCTAAGAATGCTTTGATTATGTCGAAAATAATCTAATCTAGATGTCTCAATTTTCACATTCATGTCGAAAACATATTGCTGTAAAAGTCTCCCAATGTAATAACGTTGAATTTGATAATAATCTTATTTGTAGTTATAACAATAATATTCTCTACATGAAACTTGTGTCCTGGTTCTCTTATTTTCCATCACTGGAAAAAGAACAAATAGAAAATAAATTAAAATAAAAAAAATGAACAATTCACACATAATAACAATAAGAAATTTTCTTAACAATTTGTGTAAGCATATAGGTCAAGAGATCTAAAAGAGGGTGATTTAATAAACTTACGTGTTGTTTCTTTCTGAATCAACTCTTCAGGTGAAAAGAATTGAACAGCATCAACAATGTCTTCATTTTTGCAAAATTGTTGCTTCTTTTGACCGGTATTAATTCGTTCAATACCTTGGTGCCACCCTATTTCACCATAAGGAAATAAAAGTGGATATTGAAGTGCGTCATAACATCCAAAATAATATTGTATTCTATTTTTGTTTCCGTTTTTACAATGAACCACTATATCACGCATATGAACTTCGTCACAATCGTCATGATCAACCACAATAGCAGCAACTTGTGAAACACTTGGCATGTTATATGTCCTTTGATCAACACTTGGGTTACAGTGAATTCGAATAGAACGATTTTCTAAATTAGGAACATTTCCCAAACTTCAAAATAAATTTGTGTAAGGATTATTTTTTAGAATATTCATAAGTTTAGCAACAAGAGACTCAACTAACTAGACACTAAGATTGAGCCTATTTTCCATCTCATTTTAAGTATCGAAAAAGTAAAGCTGCAAATGAGAAGGACGATTGTTTACGGGAAAAATTTCATTCATAAAATGGTAAACCTGATCTTGAATTCTAAATGTATAAATACCATTATAATTTGTACATAAATTTTTATCATAATTTACACCAAACAATGTCATAGAAAAATTGCAATTATAGCTTCATACCGTATTTCTAAAGTTTATACTTTCTTCAGAATTTGAGGTAAACAACATACGTAATTCTAGAGGCACATCATTTGTTTTTAAAATAACTTGTCCATTTAAACAACAAAATCCCTTAGATTCTCTATAAAATTTTAAAGCGCCACAATGATCACAAATATTTGGCTCAGGTAGCACATAGGGTTCCAAAAAAAGATTATTGTCATATTGCCGTGTTTCTAAAACCCCTAACACAAAAAAAAAAAAAAACCTAGAAAATTTCAATATGGAACACAAATTGACAATAGTTTGTTACCACTACTTACAACAAAACATGTACAGCGAATTGTACATCAGTAAAATGAAATAATAACTCATGATTCTTACCAGGCTCTTTGTCAAAATGTTCTTCACCATCGAACCCTTCAACCATAAGAAAGCTATCGCATTTTGATGCCACATGTAATTGCAAAGATTTCCCGGATTTTACCCTTTTTTTGTTACGAAGATCATCGTATTTGTCTTCTATTACATTATCAGCATTTCGTTGTCGTTTACTATGCAATTCTGCTCCCTTTGAACTCCCTGAATAATTCCCTTGAGAAGAACAATAAATATTAACATTAAACATAAGCCTAAGGCAAAAAAAAAATGAAATATGTATTTCATACAACGAAAATTCATACAGAAAATTCAAACATAAAAACCATATAAATGAGTTCACATAATCAATAAGAGCACAATTACTAACCAGCACCAGCAGTTTCAACAAAAGCGATCTCTTCATTCAGGAGGAAAAACTTATTTCGAGCAGACGATCGGATCATTTTACAATCAGAACAACAGATCGAGAGATCAAATCTAAAAAATAACAAAAGGCTATATATATAAAAGAATATAGAGGGAAAAAACTATACTTGAGGGACATCAATTGGTTGATTTAGCTCCCCAAATTCATTGGTATAGAGAAGACATGTACAGCAGAAAAGATTACAGCTAATTATAAAAGGAAAAAATGAACACTATAAATTTCACCAACCAATCAATAAATTAATTAACATAGTTTAAATACTTTTCTTCCGCATCAAAATCTCGAGACAAATTATGTAACAATAACAGAAAAAAAGGTTTAATTGAATACAAATCTTCAAATACCCATAAAAAGAAACATAAACTTACATATCTATATAACACAAGTAAGCAACATATGGTGCACTTTAAAATAAAACAAAAGAATATGAACAAATATGTAAGGAAAAAAAGAAAGGAAGACGGCGCAAAGAAATGAAATATACGAATGGTTGTCTAGGAAAATGGTGGAGTAAAGATGTGGGTGATTCTGACAAAACAATAGTCGTGATTGTTGCGTGTGAAGTGTCGATCCTTGAGGAGATGAGTGTTGAGTGTAGAAGATTTTTTTTTTGTCTGTAAGAAATCAAAAGGACACCGTTTTCCTCCTTTATATTATTATTATTATTGTAGGATATAAATACATATATATGATATCATCATGAGATAAGGATGATGCTTTATAAAATAAAAACGAAAATCCCAAAAGTTAGACCCCAGAGAGCAAACATCAACTTAATCCACGACATTTTCAACTCGTTTGTATAAAATGCGAAGACAGTTTAACCAAAGCCTAAAAAATATACAATAAATCACGAAATTTTGCAAGATTACAAAAAAAAATTCGATAAAAGATTCATACCTCAGAAGAAGAAAATCTCGAAACCCAAGTCTACCGCAGCATATACGCGTATTCTGGCAAAAGGAAAAAAAAATCAGGATACTCCACAAGCACATGGAGAGGCAAAGTTACAATAAACGTGAACGAAGTTTAACCAAAGCCTCGAAAACATATAGTAAATCACAAAATTCGTCAACATAAAAAAAAAAATGAGACAAAAGATTTAGAACATGAGAGCAAACATCAACTTAATCCACAACATTTTCAACTTGTTCTGTACAAAATGCAAAGACAGTTTAACCAAAGCCTCAAAAATACACAACAAATCACGAAATTTTGCAAGATTACAAAAAACAATTACATCAAAGATTCATACATCAGAAAAAGAAAATCTAAATGCAAAGACAGTTTAACCAAAGCCTCAAAAATACACAACAAATCACGAAATTTTGCAAGATTACAAAAAACAATTACATCAAAGATTCATACCTCAGAAGAAGAAAATCTCGAAACCCTAAGTCCACCGCAGCACATACATGTGTTCTAGAAAAAAAAACGTCATGTTACTCCACAAGCAGATCGAGAGGCAAATTTACAGTAAACGTGAAGTAAGTTTAACCAAAGCCTCGAAAACATATAGTAAATCATAAATTTCGTGAAGAAAAAAAAATGTGACAGAAGATCTAGAACATACTTCACAAGCAAATCAAGAGGCGAAGTCAGTCAGCCAATTTCTGAGACCTCCCTTTTTAGCTCTCCCCTTGCACGACGATAAATGGTGAAGAGAAGAAAGTCTATACAGATTAGCGTGAATAATCGAGGAAAGGGGATGGGAGTTAGCTTGAATAATGGAGAACCAAAATAGATCTGGGTTTGCAATGTTAAGAAGGGGATCTGGGTTTCGAACGAAAAGGCAGAGAGAAGGAGCAAGAGACGGAGTGGATCTGGGTTTCAAACAAAAAGGCAGAGAGGAGCAAGAGACGGAGTGGATCTGGGTTTCAAACAAAAAGGCAGAGAGGAGCAAGAGACGGAAGCCTGCAATGTATCTGCGTTTTGAATGAACACGCCGAGAGAAGGAGCAAGAGACGGACGTCTGCAATGTGTCTCGGTTTCGAACGAACACGCAGAGAGAAGGAGCAAGAGACGGAGGTCTGCAATGTATCTGGGTTTCGAACGAACACGCAGAGAGAAGGAGCAAGAGACGCACAGAGAAGGGGCAAGAGACGGAGTGGAAATCGAGGGGAAAATGAGGAAGTGTGTAGAAGTGGAAATGAAGGCAGAAGGATAAAGCGTGTACAAATTAAATGGCGTCGTTTTGACCCTTTTTTTGAAAACCGACGTCGTTTTGGACCCCAAGTGGGAAATGACGCAAATGGTGACGCCTTATGAACAGTGAGCAACTTTCTCTCTTTTATTATTGTAGGGATATATAGTTTGTAAATCATAAATTGTACACCAATGTCAGTAGATAGGCCATTGCAAGAGGACACCCGTTGGATCACCATGTGGTTCAATGATTGAATGAGTGGTCGACCCTTGTGTGAAGTACTTAGTGTTGGGATGCTTCAATGATGATCACTTGTGCAAATGACCAGCATTTCTAACAAATATAACCATGGCTAGTTATGAAATTAGTCTGTCAAAGAGGGCACATGTACGTGAAAGAGTTTTAGCCATACTTACGCTTAATTAAGGCGAGCTCAGGTGTACAGGTTTTTTATTTCACATGGGCCCGAAGAGATTAAGGTAGATATGTAAGAAAAGAGCATAACATGGAATGCATTATGTGCAAACCAACACAATATTTTACTTACAGAGTATAGAGATGATAGTTGAGCCATTACACGTGATGGTAGAGAGTTTCATTGGACAACAGTTCTCGATATATGGTTACTGTTACTATTGTGGTTCGTTATAAATTTTTGAGTTTCTGAAATCTGTAGATTTCCCATGTTCTAGTTAATTTGAAGAATTTGGTTGGAAGGGGTTTCTACGCTTAAAATAGTGTAACCTGTATGTACTTCATTAGTCAGACCCTCTATTTCATTTAATTCCTCAAATTGACTCAAGAATGGGAAACCCATAGATTTCATAAACTCAAAATTCATAATGAACCACAATAGTAATAGTAACCATTTGTATATATGTGTCCACCTCTCCCGGATAGTACATCCATATGTCGAAAACTGATATCCAATGAAACTCGTCACCATAGCAGGTAATGACCCAACTATCCTCTATATACTCTATGTAATTATGCGTCATTGATGGTAGGGAAAGGAGGAATGAGTATAGCAACTCATTGAGTAAAGTGTCTTGATACATGCCATGCTATGCTCTTTTCTTACATATTTACCTTAACCTCTTTGGGCCCACGTGAAATAAAAAATCTGTACACCCGAGATCGCTTGCCTTAATTAAGCATAAGTATGGTCAAAACTCTTTTACGTACATGTGCCCTTTTTGACACAATGATTTCATAACTAGCCATGTGTGATATTTATCTAAGAATGTTGGTCATTTGCACAATTGAACACCATTGAGGCATCCCAACACCAAATACTTCACATAAAGGTCGAGCACTCATTCAATCATTGAACCAACCAGTGATCCAACGGGTGTCCTCTTCCATTGGCCTATATATCCACGTTGGTGTACAATTTATTATTTACACTCCATATGCATACCAATCAATATTGGAATGTATCATGTCCATGCCATGCTCATAAACAATTTCGAAATATATTATTTATGTATGAGATGAATGATTACATAGCAATGAACTTATTCACATAATTTCATTCCACATAAACTCATACAAGGAATCACATAAACAATATAAATCTTAGCTACATATTTTACTCACATATTAGAAGAGGAACATGTTCTCGAATTGGTCCTGTCAAATTATACAAACCAATCATTTCAGAATCCAATTTTAATATAACTTTCTGATGGCCCGAGTGCCTTCCAAATCGGATTTATTTAATATCAGAGGAGCACAGACAACTCTAATACACCATAACTATAAGAAAACAAGTATAGGTGCCCCTTCTAGACTCCTGATGTAAGAACTTAGTTGTCTTATAAAAATCTACTTTGAGGAACGGTGAACTTAAATTCTGAATTTAAAGAAAGATATTGTTCATTACCTTAATCATTTAATTATCTTCTAGGAGTGTTCTTGGCTGGTAGAATCGCTATAAGATTTCTACCGTTGAGTGTCCTATTTATACTAGTATAAGGGAAGGTCAATGCCAAGATAAGATCATGTGTGATATAAAAGAGGAGGTTTTTTTTTCCATCATAATGTTAAGCCTTAAGTACTAAGTTCTCACTCACCTAAGCAAGCACCTTACTCATCAACTCTACCTTAGAATCCCGGCCCACTTTTCTTCCTGCCATGTGTCCCTAGATGACTAATGAAAGTTAAAACTCATTAGTTAAATTTTTTAGAGACAAATATATGGGAATATTGTTCTCTTAGTTCTTCAAGTTTTCATCACTTTCACTAAGCCCCCTATAGTTTATAATATTTAAAATTAAACAATTTTTCCTCAAATAATTGAATTTCCTTTAACCTTTCAAATGAACTCACTCAGGGTTCAAAATCAATAATATATCAATCATTTAAAGGGTTGAACTAATAATTAAATTAATTGTAAAATATGAAATTTGCGGAATGTTACACTATTATGAGCAGATTTGTTATCCATAACTAAGAAGTCCACGTGTCCTTCAAATACAATTGGTTTTTCGTTGAGCTCAATTGTCAAAGTAATTTGTACCCTTCGTGTCAAATTGTATCCAGTAAAACCGTATATGGGTTACGCCATGGGTATCCAAGAGTGATCAACCTGCATTTGGTCAAAAGCAATTCCAAAAAGAATACTAACAGAACGATCATTATCCACCAACATGTGGCTAAGGCCGTTACGAGCTATTACAACCCATACTACCAATTCATCGCAATGGACATATATGACTTTATGTTCATTATTACTATCGAAAGTAATTGGAAAAGATGCAGGTTTAGGATTTCCTTGAATCCAAAATACTTTGTATATGGGTTTCCTGGAGACGCGAGCTAGCTCTTTTGTTGACTCATTGTTTCTTCCTAATATACGAGCCTTCGATTATGGTATTGATCTCCTTTATCCGGGGTAGAAAGTTGTAAGCATTTACTAGTGCTTGCTTCGGCTCGACCTGCCTTGGTATGCTTCGGTTATCTCCTGCGAACCTCCATGTTGACTTTGCAACTTAATTATCCTTAACACCTCATTACATTCATCTGTATTGTGATCCCTAGAGTGATAAATCTTATAGAATTTTATCTTTTGATTCCTTGGGAAAGGATTTTTTCGACCATGATCGTTACAGGGGTTGAGGATATTATAGACTTTATCCCTGGGCTCCACAAAAGACGTATATTGTTGTTTTGGCAATTGAAAAGAGTGTCCAGATTTTATCTTTGAGCTTTTTTGTTCGAGCTTGCTTTATCTTCTTTCGGTTGGCAAAGTGTCTTTCATTTGGATCAAGTTCACCAGCTGATAATAGGAAATAGGATTTCAATTGTGAACATCTTGCCAAAAGGAAGTCTCCATCAGTAGACCATTCTATAAGGTATCTCTGGCCTTGTCATTCGATATAGTCTCTCATGATATCAATTCAGAACTGAACCGCGTAAATAGCTTTTTAGAGACTCATTCTTCCTGCCGCATGTTATTTAATCGCGACTGGAGCTTGCCCTATTATGCTTCCAGTGAATGCTCCTAAAAATGTTGGCTTCAATTGTGGCCGGCTTCTGAATGATCGTAGAGGCAATTTGCTATACCATCTTTTAATTGATATATCTGTTGGAAAGTAAACTTGATTTTGGAGTAAGTAATATGAGTTTAAGAATTTTGCTCATAGGCCCAATTCAAAGGCCCAACAAAGTCTAGCATTTTCTAGAATTATATTCTAGAAAGACCCATGTAAATATCTAAGTAATAGATAAACATGCATTGTACCTAAAATACTCTAGGAAAATATCTAGTCCAAATATGAAATCTAGAAGCCTCATGAAAATTTATGGACTAGAATTCTCTATATTAATGTGTGGTCTAGAAGTCTCATGTAAGCCCTATATAAAGTGGTAGAGTCCCTCCATTTTGTAACAACAACTCAAGTCAAGTGTTGTAAGTGTTGAAGTTGAGAAATATAAGTTACATTTTATTTACCTCTTCCTATTAGTATTGTCTTTCCTATCAAGTCTTAAACAAATCAAGTTGGTAAACCCCTCTTTCCTCCAACAATATCCAGAGTTAAGTGGAACCCTTGGTACTTCAACGTGAGACTTGCCTTTTTTTAATTTCATCTGCGACGTATATTAAAACGGATGGTACATATGATCTCTTTTCCCATTGTACTTCTCCATTATAGGACAAATAAAATTGTCCGGGATTGGCACCTCTTTGATTTTACTAGAGAACGGTACGCATTCATCATTGTCATCCATTTCATATGACTTAGCCGAATGACCTTCGTACTCTTTCGTTGGAAGAGTATTGTATGACGTTTTGCCATAATTTTTAGTTCTCCAATTTTCTTGACAGTAACTTTGAGTTGATTTCCAATCGCGGGAACTTAATTATCCATAGATCTCCCTATTGCGTACTTATCCTTATACCGATCCTTCCTCTTCTTCTATATGTTATCATCAGTCTTTGAAACCTGCAAGTTACCACTCTTCCTAGGAGGGAACTAGCGGCATGCTTTTCTTCATTTATTCCTGAATCACCTTATCAATTTCTTCCCCTTTTTCATCTTTTGCTCGCAACGATGCATTCTCTGCAGTTCTACCGTTATACTTTCTGCCATTTCCTGTATTATTTTGGCAATAGATGCCTTTTTTCTCAAGCGACCACATTGAGTAGGAGTAATGCTGGTGTGTTTTAACAGTGTTTCCTCCTGCTGTCACTATTTAAACGCTTGTCGCTGCTATGTCCTTTGATTCTGGCTTCTAGTGATAATTTTTCTTTTGGATTATCTACCACAAGATTAATTTTTTTAGATGCTAAAAATTTCCTGAGTATACCGGAGTTTCGTGGTTTACTTTGTTCAAGTTTTCATGTAGACGGTGCCAATTTGTTGATGATACAAATCAGATAATCAAATCATACTTACTTAGCTATAACTTCCACTTTCTAAACTCACTAGTTTTGAGGCTTAAACAATAGCAAGAAGAGAAATAACTATTTGAGAGGAAAATATTTGAATTGCATGTATTCTTCTTCAAATGAAGGGGTATTTATAGATTTTCCTCCAAGCGTTGTGATAATTTGGTCATTTTTAGGGAATACCAGATGGCGGTTCCTTATTAGCTCTCTTATTGATATCCTGTAGCTAGTCTGGATACAAAAATCATTCATAATCTTTAAGCAAGCCTCCTATGTCTTCGTTCATCTCTCGTATCGTTTATACTTTGCCAATGGCTAGTTGGGTTTGCAGACTTCATTTCTAGGGCTAACACACTCGTTGCACTTAAATAGTTATAGCACTTCATAAAGGACACAAAAATTTATAAACAAAACCCTCTTAATTCTATTTCTTTTATTCCACATTAATTCAAAATAACTGTTTTCATAATCCTTCTTTCTCTTAAACTTTGTCCAAATCATTTTCAAGTCTTTTCAAGCAATCAGAGTCCTAAATTGTGTGTTATGCTATTCCCTTAGAATATCAGTCGTCAATTACGAATAAAACTGTAGTAAGGCAGAAAACAAGGCAGTGAATTCAAAGAAAAGTACACGACAATATGTTTACTCCCAATGAATTGGAACCCGGAGTTCACCAATTGCTTGTCTAATCTCTGTTGAAATGGATTAAGCCGCTTTACATAAAATACCAATCAAGTATCAAGAGTTACAAGAGTTTATACATTAACAACGTTCCTGTTCAAATCCTAACCAAAAGCACTGAACCCAACCTTACAGCTTTACACTAAATGATAATCAAACAAGATTATGCACTATTTCTCTCAACATTGATCATAAAGAATAACTCCACTACACAAAGAATTCAAAGAGAGAGACAGAGAGAGAGAGAGAGAGCGCTCGAAGGCTGTGTGTAAATGAGGAAGAAAATTGATTCCTTAATCTGTGAATGCGAGCTATTATATCCTCTATAATCAGTGGCCTAACTGATTTAATTCCCCAACATAATTCTTTTCTGGTTACACATTTATAAATTGTACAATACTAATTTTGGAAAAAATATTGAATATTGAATAATAGATGTCCGCATCTCTTGTTTTATACTAGGGATAAAATCTTTTTTAAGAAAATTTACGCTGACATCTCTTCATTTTCATCTCTCCTATTTTTATTAATTTCATCCTTTAATTAATTTTCGACAACACCTTTTGTTACGCCTCGCTTGACGAGGCTCCAAGTATCAATTATATGGTAGTTAAACAATAAGCTTCATTAGGCATGGACTCCACATCACTATCCTACTTAGCCTAGTCGAGGTTGTAACTAAGGTGGTCGAAGTATTGTATCACCTTAGTCGAGGTGCCATGTGAAAGCCGATCCTCCATGGCCTAGGCGAGGTGTTATAACCTGTTATAGAGTAAATCCAAGGCAATTAGACTCTTAATGAGAGTAGGCATCTCCCATTTCAATTATTCCAAGAGTTCTTTCGTACAAGACCTTTCTATTATTAATTAATGTGACGCATCTCCACCAGCACCTTATAGTCAACTTGTTAGTCTACTTTTCAGAAGTTAGACTTATGCTTTAGGATAGCTACTTTTCAGAAACTTTAAATGCCTCTGATCTTAAGATTGATAGAGTGACACCTAGGAGAAGACACCTCAAGCATCAGGATGATCACTCTTCTTCTTGTAAGTAGTATATGTGGTTCTCAACTCGCGAGCTTTATCGATCCTTTGCCAAATGGTTGTGGAGTCAGGCCACAACAACTTCTTCAAAATGTTTTATGTAAAACAAAAAGTATTAGCACATAAGATTCGAGGAGCTCAACATACGCGAGGTAAACAATTAAAAGTTACCTTGAAAGGCCATAAGTTCATGCTTGATGAAGCGGATGTTTTTCTCTATGAGCTCGGAGTACTTGCGATTTTTTGTTTGCAAGTTGATAGATGATGAAAACGATGCCCCACTGTTCTTTGGAGATCTTGTACCAAGCAATGAATATGATATGAACTCGGTTACGGAATCAGTGTGGAACTCACAGAATTGATTTGAAAACGTTGGGAAAGCCCAAATCCAGGTTGTAGACGATAGAATCTCGACCCAAGCCTCACGATTCAAGAACCTAAGGTATATTAAACCTTAGACCCGTTGATATGCGAAAACAAGAACCTCGATTTGCGAACCCACAAAGGGTAGGATCCTTTGATAAGTTTTATGAATGAAAGCCACAAATATTTAACATATTTGATAAGTTCGAATTTGATGGAAGAACCTTTGGAGAGAAAAATCTCAATTTTTATTCATAATGTCAAAACCTTTTTTACAATGTAAAAATAAATCCTATTTATACCAAGTATACAAAACCCTAGAAAGTACGAAATGTCTCGAAAATATTCTAAAAGATATTGTTAAATTAGAGTTCTAAGGAAAATAGGAAATTCGCGAAAAATAAATTATTCTGCCCGGATGTTGGGCGCGGGGGCGCCTTAGAATGGCACTGGGGTACCAATACCCCCTGTAATACGCGGCTTCAATTGGGCGTGGGGGCGCTTAGGAATGGCACGGGGGCGCCACTACCACGGGTTAAACTTTGGCTTCCATGTTCAGTTTTCAGTATTTCAGTCATATCTTCCTCTTCTGATATCCGATTGATGTGATTCAAAATACATTGGAAAGCTTACTTCAAGGGCTACAAATCTTATAGAAATACAAATCTTCAAATTCGAACGTATTCTATACCAAAAATGGGTCTCCAGCTGAGACTGAAAATTCGAGTGCTTTCCAACCCGTTCCGGCTTCCGTCCCCAACATGTTACTTGACCATTGGCTTGTTGTCTTCAATATTATGGACTCCGTTGCTCGAACATGTAAATGACTAGCTTTATCAACTCTTTGAAGTCTCTAACTTGTATCTGCTCTCTCTCCAACAATCATCAAAATCTTGATAAATAGTGGCGCACCCTGGATCATATCAGAATATGTAAGCAAGGAAAAATGGTTAAGTGCTAATCAAATGGTTATAGGAAAGAAAACATAGTTCAGAAATACTAAAACTCACTAGAAGTGAAATAGGTGGTAGGAACGGTAAGAGGCGCTAAAGGATTTCCTCCTATGGTGTCCTAACGACCTGATGCCCAAAACTAGGACTCCTTCCATTCTTGATGGAGGTCAGCAGCTCAATGACGAAAGAGATATAGGACCCCATAAGGTCAGATAATACTATCCCTTGAAATTATTGCTTTTCTCTGAAACCTTTGGGTTGCAAATGGAGTGAAATACTCTGAATGGTATGTCCTCGCCTATAGCTACCTCATGTTAGAGCGTCCACTACCTAACCATCTAACTCTAAAAGTTGAAATTGAACAACGTCAGAGCTAAGATATAAGACCTCATGACGAGGTAGAACAAAGGGTGAATGTGTGATCTAACCCAGCTTTTAAAATTGCCTCACTTATAGCCACACATCCCGACCTTATATAGCAGGCCTGCAATTAGGTTAAGGACGAGCATATTTATACTATTAGGGATGCCATATTTTACCCTAATTACTTAAAGTTTGGTTGGGTTCATGTTTGAAGGAACACTAGATACCCCCTCTTAATTGATGTGTCCATAAGTCCATCAGGGGTCCTCCAAATGTTTTCACCAAACTTGACTGTTGTAGAAATCTCAGTTGATGAGAGAATAATTGGTTCCTTGATCCTAGAAGCGACAATGGCCAACCTATCTCCACTGGACCACCAGGTTGCCTCATAACCTCATACATTCTTAAGGTTTTGCTTTTAAAGAAAGGAAGAAGATTGAGAAATTGGAATCACTAAAACTTTATCTAGAAGGCATGTCTAGGATGAAGTCATCATAATGGATGAATGCCATTGGAAAAACCAAAGTGGGTCATCAAAAGTGCATTTTTGAATTTTTGTAAAAGAAAAAACTTACAAATAGGATAAGGATGTCTTTTATAGGTAAAGGTAACAAACCTTAACCATTAGATCAATACAAGGATGATCATGGCCATCTATTCATCAAGCTCATTTGAGCTATTAAGATAAAAGGTCATGAGTATCTAAAGGCCCAGATGTAGCGGTACTGCTCAAAAGTGAATGGTATCACGTGATCTCGAACACGTACAATTGTATGTCTCATTAGTATTAATGATGTAGGAGATGCTTGTTTTGAAAGTAAGTGATGCCTCAACTGAATTTTATGAAAACATGCAACAACTTTTAAATTATTGGCGTACCCCCTGAAGATGTCAGCTCAGCTCAAAGGCTTCAAATTAAATTTGTTACAAAGTTCCATTTTATAACAAAAAGGCTACCATACAACTCAGAGCTTCGTTTTCAATGCTAGAACCTGGCCTTCGTATCATATATTCATCAAGCTACATATGTTTTAGAACCTTTTCCTCAATGCCAAGACCTTGCCTCTTAATCACAGTCGCGCTATGCTACCTAGCTTCTAGAGCCTCATCCTCAATGATAGGACCTTGCCACTACATCATAACTTCATCAAACTGCCTATCTTTCAGAGCTTGTCCTTAATGCCAGTTCCTTGATATTGCAAACCTTGATTGCATAGCTGCCATACAAGGTACAAACTATTACTCCAAACATAAAAACTATGCATTATATAAATATCCATATTTGGACTTGGGGGACTATTGTGTTGTACGTAGATAAAACTAAACAAGGGATCACACCATCAACACAGCTCTTTACAAGGGTGGAACACTCCACTCTAGAGCATCAATATTATAATGAATCACTATACAATTTTATGATCCACTCAACCCAAAAGTCCATGCATTATATAAATATTTATACTTGGACTTAGAGGACTATTGTTAAGCTTCTCCTAACGAGGCTCCAAGTATCGGCCACATGGCAATCAAACATCAATCCTCATGGAACCCACACTCCACCTCATTATCTTTCTTGACATAGTCGAGGCCATAACTAAGGAGTCAAAGAGATGCATCACCTTAGCTAATGCAACATGTAGATGTGACAATCCATGGCCTATGCAAGTTACTCTAGCTTGCAGTAAAGTAAATCTAAGGTAATTAGCCCCTTAATGAGAGAAGGCATCTCCTACTTTACTTATTCCAATAATCTTTCAGATGAGATCTTTCTATGATTGATTGATATGGCATCTCTATAGAAGAAGCCTTACTGTTAACTTATCAGTCTACTTTTTAGAAGTGATGCCTAGGCTTTAAGATGAGTACTTTTCAAAAACATCAAATGTCCTCAAACCTAGAATTAATGGAGCGACATCTAGGAGAAGAAGTGTCTTTTCATCCAACGGTAACAACTCCTCATCTTCTACTATAAAAGTTCACACTTGATGTCATTTGAAAGTAATGCAATTTTACACTCTTAATAATATTAATCTCCCATATTTATTCTCTCATTACCTTATGTGTCCGTAGACTATTGTAGCTCACGTCTTTCAAACGTTCAACACTGTGTATACTATGTAAGTTGAATGACTTGACTATCTGAGTGCTCGTGGGTGCACGTGCTTCTAACAGGTTTGTCCAAATCTGCAGGAGATAAACTACATGGACGTGAGTGGAGTCGAGATTTGTTGGATATGTCATTCGTGCAAAAATCGAGATCAACACCTTTAACAATAAAAGAATATGGATTTTCCATTTAACTCTTAAATAAGCATGTTTAACTATCTGTTGAGCGGAATATTGACACCAAAGTTTTCGGGCTCAGTATTCCACTCAATACTAAATCGACACCACCAAAGTTCCAAGACCCAAACACTTCTACAACCTTTCTTAGTTCCAGTTGCTTGGTATTTCCCACAAAGGACATGTGATGAACATTTATTGTAGCCACAAAATAGCCACAGAGGTTGAAAGAGAGATGGAAGTAGACACTACAAAGCAGGAAGCACAAAGCCAAGAAGAAAAATTGTAGTTGGGTTCTCTCACAATAGGGCAACCAAATAACATTTCTCACACACTACCAACACAACAACGGGATCCAGCATATATAAAGGATAGATGGAGTTTTAGGTTAAAGATTAGTTAGGCTCAAGAGTTAATTGATAATGAATAAATGGGTTATTAACCAAAAGCCACTCAGGAATTATGGGTCAGGCCATGAGTAGCTCTAATTAAACTAGGCTACTTCAAATGATCCAAATATGTTATAGGTTTAGGTCGTTACAATTGTGGTGTCGATGTTTCTCTTAAATCATCAATTGATGTTGACTGAATAAGTAATGACTTAATTTCATTGCCCGGGAGGTCGTTTGACAACAATTTGCTTAACACTTTTAATTTTTTTGTAACACACTACTTTCAAGCTTTGCATAATCAGAATCCTACAAATTGATTAATTTGGTAGAGTGCTTAGTCATTCTTACCTATAGAAGTCAACAATGCTCAATCAAGATTCCAGATTGCCCGTATTGAATGTAGTTACACTCGTCATCATAAATTTGGTAGTCATGATTGCTATACTCCCAGGTGAGTATAATGTTTCGGCTATATTTAATGTTACTGATCTATCTCTGTTTGATGCAAGTGCAGATTCGAGGACAAATCCTTTCGAAGAGGGAGGGGATGATATGATCCAGGGTTCCGTTAAAATGATGACAAGCCTGGGGAAAGATCCATTGATAATTGACAAAGGACCGATGACCCGATCAAGGGCAAAACGAGTGCAAGAAGCGATGGCATTGCTTGTTCAAGCTATGGTTGGCGATATAGCGATCATGATGAAGAATGGAGCAACTTCCATGTTGGGGCTGAGACCGAAATCATATTGGACGACATTGATTCGAGCAATTGAAGGTCGAAAGGGAAAAGCGAAAGTACACAATGCTGAAGCGAACTCTACTTAAAGTGTGGGCACGCCTTACTAAACATAAAAAGTGCACAATGCTGAAGTGAACTTTACTTGAGGCGTGGGTACACCTTACTAAGCCGACCAATTCCGAGCAGAATATTTCCAAATATTGCGAGTTACCTTATTTCACTAGGATTCCATAATTTTAGTATCTTTTAGCATCTATTGGACTCTAATTCATACTTTTTAGGGTTTTTCATAGTTTTAATATAATTATGATTTATTTCTTCATTGTTAAAAAAACACTTTTGAGAATTATTATTGAGAGGCTATTGCTTTCTTTGTTCTTCCTTGAACAATCAATAAAACTTATCAAGATCTAAATCTTGTGGCGTTCAAATTATCGGATCGTGGGTTCTTCATTGTGCAATCAAGGGGTTCAACGTATCTTTGTTATCGTTGGATTTTTTGGTTTACTTCGTTGGGTTCAGGTCCAAAACTGGATCTAATTGGCATTCTTGGGTTCCGCATCAATCTAGTTGTGGGTTTCGTAGTCACCGTTGCTACGAGGTTTGTATCACATTACCTTAAGGACTTTTCTGCAAATAAAGAGAATCTTTATTTAATGGTGGACACATGGCTCAATTGAGACCTTTGGATTGAAATAAAATTGCAATTTTCTCACAAAAGGGGCATGAAACAGTCTGAAGTGCGAGACTTTTCATTTTTGGGGATTATTCATCCTTTTGTCAAGTAGCTTCTTTCATTTCTTTCTTTGTAGAATTTATGGTTATTCTCTTCTAATTTCTTGTGTGATTTTGAGAAGTAGAATGGTTATTGTGATGAATTTTTGTGCGAGTTCATGGTTGTGAGAGAAGATCGAACATTTCTCACTGTCATTGAGGTTGTGTACTGGAACTTGATTTTTGCCTATTTTTGGGGCGTTCTTAGTGGATTTGAGCATATTTCTTACGGATGCTCAACGGGGATTAGGCGTTAGAAGTGGTCGCTGAACCTCGTGGCCTTTGGGCCAAAAAATCTTGTGTTGATCTTGTTATTTTACGTGTGTTCTTTTCGTATTTTTCATTTATAAATCAAACCACAAATTATTTTAGGATCAACAGTGGTAACAGAGCTAAGGAGAAAATTTTTTCTGTCGATTTGTGTTACCATTTTTCAAATCTGCTTTCGTTTTCGGTCTTATGGTTTGAGAAATTTTTGGTTTTCGAACACGATTTGTTTTTGGGTTGTTGAGACTGTGGATCTTGAAAATCTTTGTTTCTAAACTCCATTACTCAGTTGTGACTTGTTTTGATTTATTGTTTGTACACTGAGTCACACCGAGTCCGCCATATCCAGCTTACACGAGTCATTTTCTTGCTGTCAAGTATCATAGTACATATAACTGATAACTTTTAAAGATTTTAGTATCAATGGCTTTCTTTAAAAATTAGGGCTTTCGAGAATCTCATCTAACTCTACCTTTTGTAGAGGGTCCCTGTGATAACCCTAGAATCTGAAGGGATTAGGGTTTCGATTCAAGAAACCAATTTTTTTTCAACAGGTTTTGAAAAACATTTTTTCTTGCAACTGTGTAGATACTGAGATATACCAAAATTCTTTAATCCTGTTTTGACTTCTTAGATATACTGTTGACTTGTATGACGTTCGAATTAATCTGTTCAGGTGTTGAGATTACCGGTTCTGAAATTGTTATTCGCTGGAGGTACTTTTTCTAAACCCTCCTTCTACTTACTGTGTGTGAGCACAATTGTATAGTAACTTAATTCTATTGAGTAATTTGTGGATTATTCTTGCATACTACTGCCTTATAAAATTAGATTACTGACATTGTTAACTTTTATATATCTTTGGCAATATCATAGCTGTACACTGATCACACTACTGCACACCATGACTTCTAAGGTAGATGTTCAAATTTGGGATGGCAAATGAGACTTTAGTCTCTAGCGCCAGAAAATTAAGGCACTTATGTTATAGTTAAAGTGTTCAAAGACCATTGATGAATCTTGGCTAGCAACCCTATCTCAAGATAGGAAAATTGAACAAGATGAATTGGCTTGGAGCACTATGTTTATGCATTTATCTGATTCTGTGATTAGAAAAGTAGGAGAAACTAAAACTGTTGTAGAACTTTGGATTGCCTTAGAAAAACAGTACCTCAACAAGTCCCTACCAAATAAATGCTTTCTTTGGAGAATCTTCTATAGTTTTAACTTTGATCCTAGTCTTGATACTAAAGAGAATATGGATAGATTCAATAGGATCACTTAAGACTTAACAAACTGTAGGGAGAAGATTTCGGATGATCAGAAGGTAGTAGGTCTTTTAATGCTCTAGGAGATAAATATAAAGATATAAGAAATGCTCTAGAGTATGGTAGAAGTGATCTTACTGTTAAAATAATTCATAGTTCTCTTTTGAACAGAGAACTGGAATTGAAATCTGAACACAAAGAGGTATTTCATGTTGAGGGTATAGGAAGAAATCAGAAATCCTATACTAAAGGTGTGAGTAATTTCAGTCATTCCAATTTCAACAAGGATAAAAACTTTGTCAGAAAAAATGGAATAATACGAAAAGGAAAGGACAAGAAACCAAATAAAGGAAAGGACAATAACAAGAAATGCTTCTACTGTGGTAGAACTGGGCACTTTATTAAAGATTACTTTACAAAGGCCAATGACCAAAAGAATGGGTCTAATACTGGAAATGCTTCTCTTGCTATCACTTTCAACTATAAAGAAGTAGGAGTGAATATTGGGGTTTCCTATGTGTCTTTATTCAAAAGTACTGAACATGATTGGGTTTTAGACTCAGGCTGTTCCTTCCATATGACACCCAATATTGACTGTCTATCTGACTATTCTGACCTTGATGAAGGATCTGTTAAACTTGAGAATGATGAGGTGTGTCAAGTTAAAGGAATTGGCAATGTGTTGCTGAAATTCAAAAATGATAATCACCTACTATTGAAACACACTAGATATGTTCCAGCCCTAAGAAGAAACCTCATATCCCTAGGAGTTCTTAATGATGAGAGATATTAAATTAAGATTTAGAATGGTTCTACTAATATAATCAGAAATCAAGAACTTATTGTCAGTTCACCAAAATTCAAAAAAATTTATGTTATAGGGGCTGAAATCACTTCACTTAATAATTTTGTGAACTTTGTCACACATCCCGATAAATCAGACCTATGGCATAAAAGGCTTGGCCACTTGAGTGAAAAAGGCCTAAAAACCTTGTCAAGTCAAGTGGTATTTGGAAATGATAGTGTTCAAAAACTAACTTTTTGTGAACAGTGCATTATGGGAGAATAGGCTAAACTGCCTTTTAAGGAAGGGCTGCATAAATCCCAAGGTATCCTTGAATATATACATTCTGATTTATAGGGACCTGCCCCTGTACCAACTGTATCTGGTTTCAGATATTATCTTCTCATTACTGATGATTTTTCACGAAAAACGTGGATTTTCTTATTAAAATCTAAATCAGATACGTTTTCAACTTTCAAAGAATGGAATTTATTAATTGAAAATCAGACCAATAAGAAGATAAAAATTTTAAGAACTGACAATGGACTTGAATTCTGTAATTCAGATTTTGATCAATATTGTTCTAAACAAGGGATATTGAGACATAAAATGGTCAGCTATATCCTCAACAAAATGGAGTTGTTGAGAGATTAAATAGAACTATTCTTGAGAGGACTAGATGCATGTTAATGAGTTCTGATCTTCCCAAAATCTTTTGGGGAGAGGCTGTGAAAACAGCTTGTTATCTCACAAACAATTGTCCTTCCAGTTTTCTAAACAATATAATTCCTGAACAAATATGGTCTGGAACATTACCTGACTACTCCTACCTCAGAACCTTTTGCTGTGCAGCATATGCACATCATACATATTCAAAATTGGACCCTAGATCATTGAAGGGTGTGTTCTTAGGTTATGGAGAATGAGTTAAAGGTTATAGACTATGGTCAAGAGTTGTGAAAGGTTATAAAGTGATTACAAGTAGATCTTTAATAAAGGTAATTTTCCTCGTCTTAGTGACAAATCTGGTGAAAAGATTGGAAAAGATGATTTTACAATCATTGAGATAAATCTTAATAGAGAGACTAGAAATGATCAGATTCAGTTTGAGGTGGAGCCACATGAAGTGGAACCACAAAATTTCTCTGATGTTGAAATTATAGAAGATGACCAGCATCTGGAGCCTGCAAATGACCCACAGGACTACCAGCTTGCTAAGGATAGAAAAATGAAGGAAATAAGGCCTCCTTCCAAGTATCAGTATACTGATTTTGTGATTGAACAATCTAAACCTGATCTGTTTGATACAGAACTAGCTTCTTATGAAGAAGCCATCTCTTGCAAAGAATCCCCTAAATGGATTGATGCAATGGAAGATGAGATGAGCTCCTTTTATAAAAATCAGACCTGGATTTTAGTTGAAAACCCCATAGAATGCAAAGTGATTAATTGTAAATGGGTATATAAGATCAAAGAGGGATAGGCTAAGAAGAACAACAATAGAAGGTATAAGGTTATGCTTGTATCAAATGGGTTTACACAAAGTGAAGGGATTGACTACATTGAAATGCTTTCACCCGTTGTTAAATACACCTCTATTAGAGTTTTACTTGCCATTGTGACACAATTTGACTTAGAATTAGAACAACTTGATGTGAAGACTGCCTTTTTGTATGGTTCTTTAGATGAAACCATATACATGACTCAACCAAGAGGGTTTGAGGTTAAAGATAGGAGGGACTCTGTGTGTCTCTTGAAAAAATCTTTGTATGGCCTAAAGCAGGCCCCTAGGTAGTTGTATAAAAGATTTGACTCTTTTATATAAGGATTGGACTTTAAGAAATCTAATTATGATCCCTGTTTTAACTTTAAGAGAGATGCAGAATTTGAATCTTTTTATCTACTCTTGTATGTCGATAATATGCTCCTTGCTAGTTATAATTCTGTTACTCTTAACATGATTAAAGAGAAGTTGGAATCTGAATTTGAAATGAAAGATTTAGGACCAGCTAAAAAAATATTGGGTATGGAAATTAAAAGGGATAGAATAAATGGAAAGTTGTTGTTAACACAAAAGTCTTATATTGAAAAGGCAGTTAAAAGATTTTATCTTCATGATGTTAAGCCTGTTAGCCTGCCTCTGTCTGGTAGTATGAAATTATCTGTTGATCAATCATCTAAATCTGAAAATAAACATAAAAGAATGATGACTGTGCCATATTCTAATGTTGTTGATCTGTGATGTATGTGAAGGTATGCTCTAGACCTGATATTTCTTATAATGTGAGTGTGCTAAGCAGATTTATGAGTAATCCAGGTGAATTACATTGGTAATGCCTGAAAAAATTGATTAAATACCTGAAAGGAACAAGTCATTTAGGTCTTATGTTCAAAACTGATAAAAATGGACTTAAACTAAAAGGTTTTGTAGATTCTGATTATGCTGAACATCCAAACAATAGGAAATATACAACTGCATATTTTTATGTTATGAATGATACATGCATTAGCTAGAAATCACAATTACAAAAGGTAGTTGCATTGTCTTCAATTGAGGCTGAATACATTGCAGCCACTGAGGCTGTAAAGGAAAGGTTATGGTTGAAAGGTCTACTAGGTGAATTAGGAATTATAGAAAATCAGATGGAGCTATGTTCCAATAACCAAAGTGCAATATTTTTGAGTAAAAACTCAGTTTTTCATGATAGGCCCTAACATATAGATGTTAAGTTTCATTTCATTAGGGATATAATTGATAAAGATGATATTAAGCTAGTCAAAATACCAACTCAAGTAAATCATGCAGATGCAAGAACTAAGGTAATACCTATAAATAAGATCTTAGATTCTTTAGGGTTATTAAATCTTGAAGAAGACTAATTTTCTGTTTTTGTACAGATAAAAAGAGCAAATGAAGTTTGGTATATGTTTAAATCCACATAAGTACTGTCTCAAAATACAGCAAAAGGTGGAGATTGTAGAAGATGGTTCGTTGATTTTGATAGAGGCCCAATTATGTTCTGTTACTTTGACCCAAGTGACTTTGGCCCAATGTTCTAATCCAATTAGTAGAGAATTCTGGAATGGTGCAAAACACATTACCTCAAGGACTTTTCTACAAATAAAGAGAATCTTTATTTGATGGTGGACATATGGCTTAATTGAGACCTTTGGATTGAAGTAAAATTGCAATTTTCTCACAAAAGGGGCATGAAACAATCTGGAGTTCGAGACTTTTCATTTTTGGAGATTATTTATCCTTTTGTCAAGCAGCTTCTCTCGTTTCTTTCTCTGTAGAATTTATGGTTATTCTCTTCTAATTTCTTGTGTGATTTTGAGAAGTAGAATGGTTATTATGATGAACTCTTGTGTGAGTTCATGATTGAGCATGTGTACTGGAACTTGATTTTTGCCTATTTTTGGGCATTCTTAGTGGATTTGAGCGTATTCCTTAATGATGCTCAACGGGGATTAGGCGTTAAAAGTGGTCGCCGAACTTCGGGGCCTTTGGGCCAAAAATCTTGTGTGGATCTTGTTATTTTACGTGTTTTCTTTAGGTATTTTTCGTTTATAAATCAAACCATAAATTATTTTGGGACCAATAAGAACAATAAGAAGTTAAATTTTTGTTTACTATAAACTTTGTTCCTATTCAACAATGCATACCAAGCATACCTTAAACATACTAACGTGAAATAAGTGTTACAGATGAAAAGCTTAAAACTATAATCTAACAAAAACTCAGCAGGGGGGAAAATCACTAGGTGGTGGAAGCAAACACTGGAATGACTCCGGACCGCTTTTCACAATGAATCCCATGGCTAGACCCCAAGAAGTATGTTCCTCAAGATGGCAGTGTATGAACCATACGCCTGGATTATCTGCATTGATCCTAATTGCAGCCCATCCCCCGACAGGTACAGCCACTGTATTCCTTTCTGGAGGATCCACCAGATTGTAACCTGCCGGATCCTTGTCAATATCAAAGTTTCCAAACCCCCTTCCCACAATGAAGAAATTGTGACCATGTACATGTATTGGATGGTTTTCTGGATTAAGAAAATTCGTATCTTGTAGAACAATTTCTAGTTTTGTCCCAAAATGTACCTCGAAAAACCTTGTGCTAAACTCTGTGTTCATGTTTTCAGCCACTGGATCGACCCCGGTGTAGTTAAAAACATGTGGTGGCTTCTCTGGGAAATCTGAAGCATATCCAGTGTTTAATTTCCAATAGTGAGATTCAAGTACTGACCTTGACGGTCGAATAAACGATTGATTGTTCATGGATGCATAGAACCTTTTGTTTCTATAGCCTTTACAGGTTTCGTTAACAGGACAATCTTGCAAGTTCAGGCCTATAGTGGTTATTATGCGCTTTTCAACTTCTTTTGGCACGATGCACGGGTAATCAGCAGATGCAAGGCTACGGAGCTGGTTCGAAAAGTTTGTAGCAAATGCTGTATCTTCCATTGAAGGGAGATTGGAAGGTAAACTATAAGGCGGCAATGGAGGCTTTTCCCTTTCTAATTGCGTCGTCTTGTACTTCAAGAAACCAATAGTGGTCGAATTATCAAATGGGAAAACCGAAGTGAGATAAGGCCTAGCTGCCATAACAAACATGCCAGTGGAAGCATCAGGGATTTGGTTCGCAGTGAGCAAAACATTTGTTGTCTGTCCAGGGGCTATCATTATAGCTGATGTTGTAAAGGGTTTTGTGTAAACAGAATCAATTTCAACCACAGTTAAAGTATGATTTGCCACAGCAAAGAAAAGTTCATCATTTAAGGCTGCATTAATAATTCTTAGCAAGTATGTTTTGCCACGCTCAACAGTCTGGATTAAAGTATCTGCACGGTTAATGAAAAAGATTAAAAGAAAAAGAAATGGACAGCCTTTACAATAGTGAAATTAACTTGAATTATGTAGGGTTTTGAAGCAGGCAAGCATCATTTGGCTGTGTACCTTTAATGGAACAAGGGTATAATGGCCCTGGTAAACCATTAATGGTGTAAGCATCCGAAGTATTAGGTCCACCACCATACAGCATCATTTCATTTTCCACCGCATCAACATCGGCATTCCACCATTCACCTGTGTTCATAAGTAAGAAGCAAATTAATACAATTTGCAACGTGTAGTCGACTTCGAAGTCATTGAGAACCGATATTTTTGTTCCTACAGTGTGACGGAGAATGGATGCGAGACAGAGACTTCCATTTTTCTTAAGGAATAAAAATAGGAAATTCTCTCTTTCTAAGATATTAAACTCAATAAGAAGGACGTAAGATGTTTTGTGCATCTCGAACAACTAGCACTTTAATGACTGTAATTGGGAAAGCCAGAATGCAGTGGTGTCAAAGTGGATGGTCCCAGATCGACCCGTTTACAACTAGGCTCCACTCGCTCCGGCCAATCCAATCATTTTTTTGGATTAACCATTTATCAATTTGTATAATTGTATCCAAACGAAGACTTGGTTTAAAAAGCAAATATCGTATTATTCATTATGGCGGACCAGACCAAGCAATAAACTACAAAAATCGGGTTAGTTTCTAACGGTCTGGATCATTCAGGAACTGGACGGTCCAGACCATTACTAATTTATATGCCATTTTGACATCATTTCCTTGCTAGTCCATTTTAAGGGTGCATGAAAAATTGTGCACTACATGTGTTTGTTAAAATGCCAAAGTGAGGAGAAAGAAAGGAGAAGATGGTTACCAAAGATAATAGGAATATGATCTTGAACTGGAGCCGAAAATGGAAATGGCATGCGAGGGTAAATGATGAAAGCCCCATAAACGGATGCACGTTGCCATGAATAATGGGCGTGCCACAGAAGTGTACCTCTCTGATTTGTTACTGTAAAATTGTATACATACGTTTTGCCTGTTCCGATTGGGCATTGGGTTATGTAAGCTGGTCCATCTGCCCATCCTGTTCTTAACTGCCTTACACCGTGCCTGTTTCTCACAACATATATATGTATCATCAACTTACGACTAAACTCATGACGCTATAACCACGATTTTTTTCTTCAAGAAAGTAATTGACTGGTTGATTTGTGAAAAAATTACCGTGAGAGACTTCTTACAACCAAAAAAAAAAACATTAAAACTATGTTTTGTGTATTTTGGGCAACGATATATAGAGCAACAATTTAAAGTATTGAATTTTACGGTTAAGGTATATTTACTACACGATACCAGGCATTATTGGAAATAACTACAAAACGAAAAGAAAAGAAAAATTTAATTTCTTTTATTTTTCTTTGATCTGATTTAGTACTTCGTTGAATGAAACATATTTTTAATTTTTTTTTTTAAGATTGCCTTTTCTTCCCTTCAATAACGAGTCCCTTCTTCTAATGGGTTTTGACCACCTCTTTGTCTTATTCAAGAGAAGTATATGCACATATGATACCAATTTTAAAGTCTTCGTATATTTAGTAAGTAGTATTAGATAATACTATAGAAATAATAGATCAAATATTTCTTATCTATATTGTCCCGCGTTATTCAAAAAATCCGAACAATTAATTTTAAACAGTGTAGGTTTAAAATTTAGAATAAATCCATCTTTATATATATACATGATGTAAATTTAATTTTTCAAAAGAAAAAAATGAATAATATTATTCATCTCCACTGGGCTTGAGGTAACAATTACATAACAATAAATGATTGACTCAATTAAATGAGTTATGTAACTTTGTATTTAAATGAATATATTATTTAATGACATATAATTGTCACATAAATTGTGGAGATTAATAGCATTATTTAAAAAAAAAAAAAAAGGGTCAAAGTCAATAAGCAGAAGGGACCCCTTATAGAAAGGCATCAAAAGTTTGCAATCAAGTGAGGCGTGAGAAAAATTTAGCTACTTATGTAATTAATAAATAAAAGATGTTAATAATTGTATAGCTGGAAGTTTTGTCGTTGGTCATGAGTACCACGAAAACTTCAACTAACAGTCTTTGATTAGAAATTTCATACCATTTATCAAACATTCATTAATTAATGATAAATAATTGCAAATGGACGAAAACAGTATCGACAATGCAAAAAATATAACATAATGCAGAATTAATTAATCAATTTTAAAAAGTAATTCATTGATTAAATTTCTACTTACCAATGGATGGTAGTGTTTCTCGCTGCTTGGTTAGTAACCTTAACTTGAACATTGTCTCCTTCGTTAACAATAATCATCGGCCCGGGATACTTACCATTTATTGTCAAAAGTTGCTTCGTGTGGCATAATCGCGTTACCGTCTTCCACTCAACCTGCAAGTACATATACAACATAAGCATTTGACATGTATTTTTTTCCCTATTGATGCAGATGAAAGTTTTTGTGGTTAAAAATATATATATATATTTGCAGTAACTATTATATATTATAGATATAGAAATAGAGATGAAGAAGGCGGGAGAGAGAGAGTTGAGTTTAACCTACATTAAATTGAAAATGTCTTGTTGGTACTGTAGAAAAAGAAGAAGAAGAAGAAGAAGAAGGCAATGGGAATGGGAATGTTACTAAGAAGATTCCAACGAGGAGAAGTTGATAGAAGAAGCTCTCCATTCACTACACATTCAAACCAAAGCCTTTCTCACCTAAATTCTTACACAGCCCCCCCCTTTATATAGGGCCATCATTTTGTTTATAAATTATATATTTCCCTTTTTGCTCAAGTGTCATAATATATTTATAAACATTTTATATTACTTTTTCTTTTACATTTCTAGAACAAAGTTTTCACTCAACAAATTTGTACTTCTATTTTCCAATGACACCGAGTCATCTATTGAGTCTAATGACTCATCTTAAAATGTTAATCTTGTTAAGATGACTTTCTTATGCTTATCATTACTTTATATATGATTGACGTGAGATTCAATAACATGGGACTCATTTGTAAACATCAATTTTTAAATTTGATTACTGGTTTGAGCTTTATGGGTTCGTATGTCATTTTTCGATCTTAAAAGATCAACATTGTAAAGAAAAAATAAAAACTCCTTTTTTATTTTTATTATTTTTCGGAACATATACTTAGGTTTCTCTTTTTGGTAGGTTTAGAACTATGGAGGAAGAGTAACTCGTCAATTGAGTTTTCAATATAATGATTCAATCTAAGAGTTTTTATTAATTCTCATTGACCCTAATTAGCCAAAGGCAGTCATATTCTTAATAATTTCTCTTTTTTATATATTTTCTAGAATTCAATTGAATGTATTATCTTTGGCATCTAAAATATTTGGTGGGTAGGTGTGGGTTAAATCAAGACAAAGTTGAAGAATTGGACTCCAAAAAATGGTTAAATTCCAAACAATATATTATTACGTAAGATAATATTATAATAATTCCAAATCACCAAAAATGACATATTATATTTATATATGATACTTTTAGATATAATACAATAAAAAATTATTTTCCATATAAGTATTACAAGTAATACTATTTATCACAACTGTGATTAACACCAATTAATATGGTAGTAGTGTCACTGCTACTTCCGTGCAATCTTATAAGAGGCTATGAATATGATATTGTTCACACTAATGCCCAAAACGATGTTGTAATTCAACATGTAAGTTTCTGTGAGATTGAAGTCCTAAATGTAATTTTTCCATCGGGAAAACATATTAAGTTATTTTCATTTAAAATATGGACATCAATATCCCAAAAAATATATATATACATTTCTTTAAATTGGCTGGAAGTGTGGTCATCCAGCTTTTCTATATTTCTATAGTATTTGGTAGACCCAACCTTTTATCTTCAGCATATGGACCATGGTTGATGTTTTGACATAGAGGAAATGAGTTGGCTCCTTTTTTGCATTGTGGGGAATAATTGTAGAAACTATGCACCCAATGTTAAGAAAACAAATCCTTATAATGTTCTTGTAATCTGTTCATGATTTTTGTAAGAAGTATTGATGGTTTACAATGGCCAATTAACTGATATTTTGAGCTAAAAATTTGTAATCTTTTTCTGTTTCACTCAACTGCATTCATTTATATTGAACTTCAATTCTTTTGAAGTTATTTCTTTTTTAAATAAACGAGTACAAAATAAATTTATATATATGCCTTCTTCAACTATTTTTGGATTACATAGTTTATTCAATTTTCATATATTTTGTAGTATGTACTTCGAAACTTTGCTCGAAGACACCTACCTAAATTTGTGTAGAATGTTCAAATTCATGATTCTTCACATAATAATTGGCAATTGTTTCAAATCTAAGATAAAACAATAATATATGCTGTTTCACAATAGGTTGAGCAGACTATGCAATGGAAAAACAAATCGAAATAGGTGATACATTCGTCTTTGAGTTCATCAATGATAAATTCCCAATGTTTATGGCGTACAAAGTGTCTACAACATATCAAAGCCTAATTCCTACACAACTTATTTTCAGTGTTTTATTTGATTTTAATAATTTTCTACTGCTTCTTTGTTTGTAAAACTGAGTTTTTAACTTTCCCTTTCACGTTATAAACCATTGTTTTTAATTGAATTCTTTTCATTTTATACCTTCCATATTTAGCTAATGAATTCTTCATTCTAATTCCAAAAAATAATTCTTCATTTTTTCACTTATTATCAACAGATGACGAATAAAAAGAATACATGAATTGTTTAACTATTAAATATACAAAAAAGTCACGTGCATCGTACGTTCCAATAACTAGCTGTTTAATAAAGTTATGATGTTTTTTTATTCATTAGACAATGTATAATAGCCTACTCCATATAGATTGATGCTTATCACCTATTGGTGATACATAATATTATTCAAATCTTATTAAACCCGTGTTTTGTAGGGCTTAAAATCTAGATTTTAATCTAAACTAAAGTCAACAATTAATTTTAATCACATATTTAATGGGATCCACAATTTTTCAACCACACATTCATCAACTTTTATTAAAATTTACTAAAATTTTGATTTTAATCCTTACCAAATTGGGACTAAAACTATATTGTATAAATTGGAACATTAATAAATTATATTTACTAATTAATATATTAAATTAAAAAATTGATTCATTACTCTACAAACCAAATTACATAATAAATTTAAAAAATGTACAAAACATTTAGTTACCGTACACTATAATAAATAATAACGCTAGATCGCTTAGTAAATGCATTTTGATGCACTAGCGTTTCTACTTGAATGTCACGACTTCACCTTATAAGTCACACACACACACACACACACTACTATGAAGTAGACAACATTAGGACTAACTAAAACAAGTCATACACATTACTGTGATTTGTGTGCTACTGCACATGGCGTGGGGTTTACCTAGTGCGTACTCACAGTGGTCGGGCCTCCGCCCCTTCAGGTGTGGTCGGGGCCCAGCAACGGGTAGAGGCTGCGGGCTCCTATGTGAACAAAAAAAGTCTCCAACTTCATTCCGAGTTGTGGAAACTTGTTTAGGTTGTAACGGATTTTATCTTCCACGCAAAAAAAAAAAAAAAAACCGTGAAAACATTCTATAATTATTATGACATCTATGACACATTTGCTATTAGCACAAATAACAATATTATATGAAAATTAGTCTAAAGATGAATATCTATTTAATGATCAACTAAAATGTCTGCCTAAATAGAAAAATTTTCTTTCAAGATATCATTCCTAATAATGCTTGCTGTTGAACCAAGAAAATGAGCATGTGTTGAATTGTGATCCAAATTCTGTTGGAAATTGGCATTCTGATTGAAGAAAGTTTTAAAGAAGTCAAAATATAGATTTGGGATTTTGGGGGCAAAGATTAGGTGCCCCCAAGTGTTCAATTCGGATGCCTAAAAGCCAGTTAGATGTAAAAATTGGATTTGAAATAGAGATTCAGTACATGAGCGCCAAATGGAGCATTGTGCCACCACTCACTGTCCACGGGGTTGGGTGCTCAAGCGCCAGTGTTATCCGGCCCATGCCTTTTTTTTGCAATTTGACGAATTTTAAGATACCATTTCTATCTATAATACTATAATTGGGGGTTGGAATGTATTTTATATATAGTTAGCTTTTCATTATAATTTAGAACAAGTTAAAAACACAACACTTGTATTCTTTCATCTTATATTGAATTCTCTTCCTCTACCTGTGGTGCTTTTCCACGTAAATTTTGGTGTTCTTGATTGTTTGTTTCCATCTTGCCATATTATTCTCGTTTATTGAATCTAACAAATTGTATCAAATTCACAAGAAGTGATATTAGAGAGAGGTTCGATCAATTCAGTTCAAGATTTGATTTTTCTGATGACAACCATGCAGTATGATATTCCGCGTTTGGATCGCAACACAATATTTTTGTTATGGTAGGTAAAAATGCAAGCAATGTTCACTCAGATGGATTTGGATAATTTTTTTTGGGATTTGTCAAAATGCCCTCAAAATTGGACATTGGAGGAGAAATAACATAAGGATTGAAAGGTCCCATTATAGATTCATCTTCATCTTTCGAATAATATTTTTCAAAACGTTTTAAAGAGAAAACCGTCGCTGGATTATGGATTAAGTTGGAGAAATTGTGCATGATGAAAAGTCTAAACAACAAATTGCATTTGGATTAGTGATTGTATTCTCATCATATGACAGAAGATACATTACTTGAAGATCACTTAGCTGTTTTTAAGAAAATTATCGATAATTTGGAGACCTTGGAGGTTAAGTATGATGAAGAAGATTTATGGTTGAATTTATTGTGTTCATTGCCCGCTCGTATATGTCTTTTACAGGCACAATCTTATACAATTGTGATACTGTCACCATTGAAAAAATATACGATGTTTGTTTTCAAAGGAGAAGATGAAGAATCTCGCTAGATCTGAAACTCAAGGAAAAGACCTTGTTGTTCATGGTGGTATGAGAGGGGCAAATCAAAGTCTAGTTCCAAAAATAAGATTTGTGATTATTACAAGAAGAAGGGGCACATTAAGAAGAATTGGTATAAGTTGTAGAATAGGGATAAATTAATTACTACAAAACAGAAGGAGAAACAACCAGAAATTTCAGGTGAAGCCAATATTGCACAAGATTTCTGGAATGATGGAAAACTTTTGTATAATTTCTGACAGTGACTTCAAACTTGACGAGGATTGATTCTTGATACAACTTGTACTTTTCATATTTGTTATAATGGGGATTCATTTTCAACATATGAAGCAATTTCAAAAAGTGTTGTGAATGGAAAATAATGCACCTTGTAAGATAACTGGTATTGGAAGGGTTAGAATTAAAATATTTGATGGAAAACACTTGATGAGGTGAGGCATGTTCTAGATTTGAAGAGAAATATTATTTCATTGAGTACTCTTGATTTAAAAGAGTACAAGTACACTGGTAAATGTAGAGTCCTGAAAGTGAGTAAAGATGTCCGTGTTGAGATGAAGGGGCAGAGAATGTCCCAGTTATATATCTTACATGATTCTACAAAATCTTTGGATATCAATCAGCAAAAGTTAGCTACTCAAGTGGAGTTTGAGTTTGGTATAGTATCGTTGGAGTTTAGTTTAGGATCTACATTGAAGAATAAATCTCGGTTTAGTTTAGAAGTCATGGGTACTGTCGCTTTACTACTATTACCAGCAGTGCCACAATATTCAATTGTTAAAGACGGACCCGGGTGAAATATTAGGCCTCCACAAAGGTATGGAAAAGCTAATTTAGTTGATTATGCTTTAAATATGGTCGAAGGTATCAAGTCTAACAAAGAACCAGATAGTTGTGTTGTTAAATATGGTCGAAGGTATCAATGTGAAGATTTGTTAAATTATGACCAAATTCCATTGAAAATGTTCGGTTGAAGAAGGCTTTACAGAAGTCAAAATATAGATTTAGATTTTTTATAGCAGAGATTGGGCTCCTAAGCGCTAATTGGGTGTGAAAATTGGATTTGGAACAAAGATTCAGCACCTGAGCACCAAACAGGGAGTTGTCCCACCGCCCGCTGTCTATAAGGTTGGGTGTTCAAATGCCACATAGTAGCTTGTTGTGCACAAGCTTTGCCGCTCAAGCACCGATTTTATCAGGGCCAAGCTTGTTTCACGATTTGACAAATTTTAAGATATCCATCTATAACACTATAATTAGGGTCTCACATGTACTCCATATATATAGTTGTCTCTTCATTGTGATTTGAAGCACAACATTTCGTATTCTTTTATCATATATTGAATTTTCATCATCCGTCTATGATGTTTTTCCCATAAATCTTTGTGTTATTGATTGTTTATTTTTATCTTGTTATATTACTCTTGTTCATTAAATTGAACAAGCGGTATCGAAGCAAATTGGTATCATCTTGTTTCATAACAGCTTGCTAGCTCACTTCCCTTATAGGCGAAGGTTAAGAATTCAGTTAACAAAAATATATAAGAGTTCGCAGGTGAAGGGGTGTAACGACCCGACCTCACGCAGTAATCGTTATCTTACGTACTGTCTGCTTCCGGGGAGCCTAAACTCATCTTACCCCTCACAGCTTTCGACGCGTCCCCTAGTATTCGAACCCAAGAGCTCCATTATATAGGAGACTTAAGTTGAATCCTGATATCAATTGGGCAAGTTGTCCAATTGGTATCATGATTGAACTTAAGTCTCCCATATGATGGAGATCTTAGGTTTGAATTTTGAGGGACGCTTCAGAAAACCGTGAGGGGATAAGTGAGCAGAAGTCCACCCAGAGCGGACAGTACGCAAGCTAACGGCTTGAGTATAGAGACCTGGGTCATTACAAGGGGCGACAGACCATCTCCCTTGAATTACAAGTTGACTAAAACCACTATTAAAACACACGTGGGTAAGCATGAAAAGTATGATTTCTAAACCAATGAATAACACGTAAATGCACATCAGAATCGATTATCAATTCGTAAATAAGTAACTGCCATCAGTTATTTTATAGAATGACCTAATTACCTAAAGCCTCCAAGTAAGTCTATAAATATTCTCGCATAAGAGAAGGAATGCATGTAAGATTAAAATATTTCCTTCATTTCCCATCTTGCTTTTGTTTGAGCATCCAAATAGAGAAATTCTGGTTAGGAAAGAGGAATTTGTTGATTATAATTTTAAAATCAACAAATTAGCACCTTCTGTGGGAAACTAAGTGCAGAAATCCACGAATTTATCCGTTTGAATTGAGAAAACATTGAAATCTACAAAAAATGATTCGAGTAAAAGTATGTTCAAATGAAGTAAAAGCACTAGAGGTTGGAAGTAAAGAGATCAACCGTGATCTAGTCAATACAAGTGCAAGCTTAGAGTAAAGGCAAGAGGATATTAAAATAAGATCTCAAGAGGATATGTTCTCCGTTCTACATCTATGAAAAAAAGAGGTTAGCAGCAAATATCATACAGAAAATGGTTGAAGAACTCAAAACACTAAAAGTGGAACACACTGCTCTGAGCATGAAATAAGGAACTTGAAAGGTAAAACATACCGAATGAGACACCGTTTCAGAAAGCGTCAAAAAGGCAGGTAATCCATAATCTATAACCTCTTCAATTAAATCTATCGAACCTAGAAGTGAAATTCAAGTTTTGAAGAATAGGTGATAATCATCCAGCTATTATAGCTCGAGAATATTATCACCATATGCTTCTCATAATGGAGGTACGGTAATATTTTATATGAAGAAGCTTTTGATTGAATGTAGAAGTATAATCCTCGGATTCCTGTCCTAGAGCTACTACCTCCCAGAGGCTGCCCAATCCCTCACGAACGAGCCACTCTATTAGTGAAAATAAGAGAGGAGCCCCAAACATATAAGCGATATATGGATTTCAACATCATAAAATAAAAATCCACATAGGACAGTCTTGTCAAGCAACCTGCCATGAAATAAGTGAACTTAATAATTTTCGTCCATTAGTTGTATGTAAGGTTTTCTATGAATAAAGGTAAAATGTACATGAAACATAATCAAGGAATCCTGTGCAGGAATCATATAAATAATGTGAAAGAAAGAGTCGTAAGATTTCCTAAGAAGATGTAATTGAAATGAGAAATCCCGAAAAGAGACTTGAAATCGATGACTTAGTCTATCCTCGCATAGCTGATTGCATGTCAGAAGCGACCGCAGTCGAGGAACTAGAAAGTTTTTCCATTAGTTCAGAAGATACAAGGTCTTGAAAACTGGTAAGAAATTGAGCAAATCTTTGGAAGGATATTCGACTAGAAGCATACTATCATGGTGGAAATAGATTCCAAGGTGCCACGATAAACCTTGAAATTTGATCCCAAGACAAAGCCTAAAATGCAGAAGAGATGGTAAATGAGTGATTAAAGAACGAAGTAGACATATTCTTAGAAAATAGCTTTATCCGCAAGGCTCAATCCCAAGTTTAGGTTTGTAAAGCAGTCATAGTGTTGAAGAACAATGAAAAATGACAAACATACCAAGACTTCACATACTTGAATAAATTTTATCCCCATGACAGTTTTTCGCTCTTGAGAATTGATCAAGTGATGGATGCAACCGTGAGACATGAATTGCTAAACTTTATGGATGTATATTCAGGATATAATCAGATCTCCATGTATGGACCAGATGAGGAACACACTACATTTGTAACAGACCGATGATCATTGATATAAGGTAATGTCATTTGGGCTAAAAATGATGGGGTCACTTATCAAAGGTCAGTGAACAGAATGTTTGCGGACCATCTAGAAAAAACGATGCAAGTATATGTTGACAATATGCTAGTCACAATCCTCCGAGCTTAAAGCCACTTACAGCATTTGAAAGAAGCATTTAACATACTACGAAAGTATAGAATAAAACTCAATCCACAAAAATGTGCCTTTGGAGTTAAATCTTGAAAATTCGTAGGATACATGGTGAATCAAAGAGGTATCGAAGTGAACCTCGATAAAATTCAGGCTCTTACTAAAATACGCTCTCCAAAGAAGCCAAAAAAAGTACAAAGTTGGATAGGACGGGTCGTCGCTTTGAACAGATTTATATTACAAGCAACAAACAAGTGCTCCATTTTCTTCCAAATGTTGAAAAAGGGATAAAAGTTCGAATGGTACAGTGAATGCGAACAGGCCTTTCGAGCTTTGAAAGAACACTTAGGAAAGCCACCGTTATTAGCAGAACTGTAAACAGGGAAATGTTACTACCATACTTAGTAGTTTTTAAAGTGGCAGTTAGTTTCGTCCTAGTGAAAGATAAACGATAGCAGTAGTTGCCAGCCTATTACGTAAGCAACACTTTACAAGGAGCAGAATCAAGATACTCAAATATGGAAAAGTTGGGCATTACTTAAGTAGTAGTGTCACGAAATCTGCAACTGTTGGGACAATTAACGCAAGTGTACGGGATCATTGACAAGTAATAATTGTGTGAGTTAAGATTATCGTCTCATGAGGAATAAATCTTAAATTGAATTGTATCAAGTCATTATTAATTCGAATATAAATAACAAGACAGATGATTCTATTTATTTAACTAAATTATCTACTAATTACCTAAGATGATTCTAAAATAAAAGATGTAATGTACATGTTTGAATTCCGAACCTTCATGTTATTCCTCTATTTTCAATTTTCAATTATGTAATTTAGTTTCATTCATGCATTTTAATGAACGATCCTATTGTATTTAACTTTCTTTTCCAAAATACTTTAATTCTATTCTAATCACAACTTTATCATATTCCTAGTCCGAATTCAAATGAATAGAGCGCATTCAGTAACATGTTTATCCAGGTGATAATGCATTCAGTAAAATGATTATTGAGATAATGACACACAAAATATTGTTATTCCTAATATCTATTGTCTGTATGTTAATCTTGTAGTGTTCTACATAATTGTAAGCTTGTCAACACTACAACAAACAACTAATTATCTAATGGTGCACAAGCTAATGCAATGAGCAATCATAATCAATTAAGAAAAATAAGAATTCCTAACTACTTGCCTTTAAATAAAAATAAATAAATAAAAACTTCATCTTCATCTTCATCCAAATAATGGAATATAGCTTAACATGTTTATAAAGATAAAATAACAAGAAGAATGGAAAATATCATCTAGAATTTATAAATACTAAAAAGAGATGTCAATGTCTAATTCGTGTTCTTGATATCAATCTCGAGCTTTGATTCATGTTCTTGATATTTTCTTAATTAAATTCACTTGCTAGATTTGTCATCCTCTCTAACTTATGATGAATTTGCCCCTTGTTTTTAAATAATTTTATGATATGAAAGTAATTTGAGAGGTGGAGAGAGATACCCTAAATGTTTACCCACGTTCTTGATTTATAGAAGGTGAAATAAGGTAAAGAAACACATTCAAATTGGGTTCCAAAAGAGTTCCAATCAAATAAGGAAAATTGCATTCGTGTTACACATGGTTATGTCTCTACACAATCGTCAGCATTTTTGTCATATCATTCTCTTTTGATATAGGATTAAAGCGATTAAAAGTGCTTTGGAAAACTAACTCAAATGGATACAATTCGTCTAGATATATCATTTTTCCAATTCGAACATTTGTGATGTAAAACTGGGTCTAAATTTGAGGTTAAAAATTTGGAGCATAACTTTTGACTATATTTCACTCTTTTGACTTTTAATTCCACCCAAATGACTATCAAACATTCTCCAATTGTCGTTTTGTGGTTCGAATTAATTATTGGATATTTTTAGATTGGTCCCCGAACTTTGGATTTCTTTTTAGCTCGTTTTTCGTTCCGTTATTTCAATTCACTTTTATCATTGAGATTTACCTAACAAACGATAAGTACACGAGATAGATGTAGTACAAATTATCATAATTTAATGATCTAAATAAGTGTAAAAATACACTTATCAAACATCCAAAACTTGAATATTTGTTTGTCCTCAAACAAAATTATAGCCCCTCTCAACAAAGAAGCATACAAAGCTAATTACCTAATTAGTGGTCAATCATTCAAGTAATATAATAAAATTGGTCATATAACCTATCATTTATCTCATTATTGAAATCATTGTATTAAATTTATGGACAACTTCAAAATCACAATACAAAAACCAAGTTCTAATTATCCAATACAAAATTGATGTGTGTGCATGTGTGTGGAAAATAAGTAAAAGATCATAAATTCATAAGTTGTTTCGATTATCGAACCTTAATGGTTAAATATATCATTTTTCACTCGTGAGATACACGCCCCCAAGCTTATTCCTTTATTGGACATATATTACTAATTCGAAGTCAATATCTCAACAAATAATGATTCTTCTTTATTTTAATTGCTTCAGCCTCTAATCAACTAGGATAATGATTCCTTGTCAAATGTCTCAAATGAATTTTTGGGGCTTAATCAAGACATCTAGTGCGTCTTCTGTTCTATACATTAGCTTTATCCCTTTTGAGTTTCTTTTTGGGATATTCAATAAGTGTCCTCATTGAAATCTTTTATAATTATAGGGTAGCTTCATAACATGGTAGCATTTTTTCCCTTTTTATGTAATGATTAGTGTAATGCCCCTTATTAAATACTCATTATAAAAAACCGACCTCTAACATAAAATTTCACCTAATTTTCATCATATTGGCCTTAGAAATTTCACACAACAATTTGCACACACAAAATTCTCATTCATCTCAATATCTTTCAACGACATTTTAATCACTCTAAACTATCCTAAAATTGATTTAAGGATGTATATTTTAGTAATTTTTAGGTTTATCATCTAATGTCCACTATTTTCAACCTATCAAGTATGAATCAACTCATTCCTTTATAATACAAAACTCAATTCACCCGTTCAAAGGGTATCAAATTTCACATGGATAAGCATAAATTAATTTAAGTATGCAACTTAACCATAATTCATAAACTTACACATAATTTCAAATATATAAATCATTATTTGTAAGGTTTACCAAATCATACAAGCAAGCAAACTAGAAAGCAACTAAAAAGAAAATCTTTTTGATTTTTTAAAAAATTTAATTTCTTTTGAAATAATAAAAATTCAGTGTATATATATATAATAAAACAATATAATTTCACTCAATCATAGAATATAAATAATAAAAACTCAATAATTTTCCACCCGCAAAAATTAAATCAGACACTGCATCAATGTCTCAAAATATTATCAAGTCACTAAACAAAAACGGTAAAGAATGGAATAAGAGACCTTCTGAATTCATGTCTGATTTTTGGATGCTAATTTGGAACGAAATTTTTAGAGCTAAACGATCCACTTGGCTGCATTCTTTTCCGTGTCCATTGTTGGTTTGTTTGTTTTCAGTTGTCATGTTTCTACAAAATAAAGATAACTCAATCATAATAATATGAAACAATTTATAATAAGCTTAAACACAACTTATAGGACAATATGGGGATGAAGATACCTAAAATACTAACTAGCACACAAAAGCTATAAAAACTACCTAACTTATTTACTAGAAAGTATAACAAATAAAATGGAAGAAAATTGAGTTGTCTCCCAATAAACGATTTTTTATAGTCATTAACTCGATTTTGACAAGTTGTCTCCTAATCGTTTGTGATCAGATTTGGTATCTAATAAGTTATCTATTTTGGGTAGGAGGTACAAGTCTTTTGGACACACTTTGTTCAATACAGTGTAATTTAAGCTCATACGTCGTTTTCTATTCGATTTTTTCACAAGGACGACATTAGCCAACCATTCGGGATATTTCACTTCCCTAAAGAACCTTGCTGCAGCAGCTTTTTAACTTCTGCCTTTGCCGCCGCTTACCGTTCTAGGGCAAGGTTTCTTTTCTTCTACTTTATCGGCTTAGCCGCTGGTGAAACGCCAAGATGATGTTGAGCGATTGATGGGTCGATCCCTTGAATATCATTTGGGCACCATACGAAAGCATCTAAATTACCGGATAAACACTTCACCAATTCTTCTTTCTTCTGACTTCAAGTCTGCCCCAATGCTGAATTCACGTCCTTCTACCATCATAATTTTTTCTATCATGTCAGGGGCTTGATTCGTCCCTTGGAGGCTCGAGATCCAACATCATAACTAGTAGAGATCTCTTAGCTTGTATACCATCAACATAACACTTTCTCAAAGATTGTTGGTTGCCCTTCAGAAACCCAACATCATGACTTGTTGGGGATTTCATAACTTGATGATAAGTGGAGAAAATAGTACCAACATCATTAGTAGAGGTAGGCCATAGATTACATTATATGTAATGGGGGTCTTGACAACCAGAAAGTTTTCAAGATCACCATGCTTGTAGGATAAGTGCCCAATGTCACTGGGAGCTCCGCAGCTCCTTCTAGTATGATAGTGGCCCCTCCGAATCCTTCGAGGGGGTGGATACTGCTCTCAATCTTTTCAGGTAAATTTTCAATCCCACAAATGCTTTCCAAGTAAGGATATTTGCTGTGCTACCACTATCGATCAATACCCTCTTGATTTTGTAATTCGCTATGTCACTGACGATTATCAAAGCATCGCCATGAGGGTTTGCCACACAGATTAAATCTTCCTCACTAAAAGTGATGCTTTGGTCGAACATCATCTTTTCCTGAATGGAACAGACCCCAAGTGTCCAAGCATATCTCTTTCCTAGCGAGTTTGAATCCCCACCTGTTGCAATCTTTCCAACTATCACATTTATTACACCTACCCAGGTGGTAGACGATCATCAACCTTTTACTTGCCTCGATCATTTTTTACGTACTTAGTTAAGATCTCCCATTTTAAGAGATGCTCGATCTCCTCCTTCAAATGGATACATTCTTCCGTGTCATGCCCATTATCCCTATGGAAGTGGCAATACATGTTTTTGTCTCTCTTGCTAGCGGACACTACCATTGGCTTTGGCCAAACAAGCTCTTTCATATCTCGAGTTTCCATCATCACCTTTGTCCGCGAAGTATTTAAAGGAGTAAAGGCCTTAACCTTCTCTCACATCTGCCTAATGGACCGATCCTAGGCGTACCTCTTGTTCACGAGCTCAATTTTCGGATTACCTTTGTCAATAGGTTTCCCTTATCACTTGACTTTCGCTTGTGACTTTCTGGCTCCCATCTTTCATTAAGATTTTTCGTGACCCTCTTTGCTTCCTCTACATCAACGTACTTTCACTTTTGTTTCGACAAGTCATGCATTGATTTTGGGGTATTTTTGGAGAGTGACATCTTAATGGCCCGGTTTCACGTCCCATTCATCAACACTCTTACCACTGTAGACATTTGAAGGACCTTTATGCTAAGTGGCATCTAGCTAAACCTAGCCAAGTATTTCTGAAAGATTCATCTTTCTCTTGTACAACCTGCATCAATTCAATGGTTCTCATCATCAAATGTTTTGATAGACCGGGGTGCCAAAGTGGCCACCCAGTCTCTGGCCTCTCTCCTAAGTGTTTAGGGAAAAGACCAGCACATTACTGCATTCGAGGTAGCATAGAGTCTCATTAAATCAACGAAAGTCCGCAGGTGGTCAAGCAGATTCGTGACTCTATAGTATGCATCTATCATCAGATGTTTGAAGCCTTTTAGTAGAGAGACCACCATGATCTTAGGTGCAAATGGGTCTTCTTCCAAAACCACTTGCATGTGCCTATCCTTCATCTTGGATAATGCATCGTCTATCTTCTAGGCCATCATTTTCTCCATCTTTCGTTCCAAGTCTACCATGGGTCGGGAAAACTACGTAACTGCAACCCCTATAGCCTACAAGTCTCCTACTGCTGGCTGAATCTCAGGTGGGACAACCGCTTCTACCACTTCAAGCAGGTGCTCGCGTATCCTCTTGGCAGTACAAAGCGCCAATTGGTGGTAAAAGGCGCCAATGAAATGGTTATGAAACAAGCCTCCGTACCCTTCAACGGTGCAAGATGCTTCTACTACTCTGATGAACAAATGCTACCTGGGAAATGAGGTCTGAACTTTCTCCCCTATTTTACCACCGACATGAGAATTAGTGAGGGGTTTAAGAACGTAGTATTAGGAAGAGAAGATCGAATGTGTATTTAGATAGCCAGAGTTTCAAGATCCATATTTTTCTCGTCTTAGGAGTATTTATAGGTGTCTGAAGTCACGCAATTGATGGGCAGGTATCGTACCACATGTCCCACGTAGCACTACCTACCATCCCCACATTCTGAGCAGAGGACTTCCACATATCTAGCGATTAGTTGTGTCCATGATAACCATTTAGCATGCAAGTGGAGGGCCCTGTAGTGGTCGAAGGCTAGCGTGGACGTAGAGGGCCTCGTTGCAGAAGATGGACTAGCATGAATGTAGAGAGCCTCATAGCGGTAGACGACTTAGGATGTGAGTAAAGGTCCTTATAGTGGTCAAAGGCCAGCGTGGATGTAGAAGGCCTCGTTGCAATGATGGCCCGAGTGAATGTAGCAGTGGTAGGCGGCCTAGTATGGGGTGCTCTACGTAGAGTGTAGATTGAGTAGCTTTTTTCTTGTTGGCCATAGTAGATAATTGTTGGTGCCTTTAATATTAGATACCAAGAAAAGCCAAATCTGGAAACTTAAACAGACTTGCTCCAGTCCCAAGGAACTGTGAAACTTCATAAAGTCTTTCTATCAAGGACAAAATTAGGAAAAGTCCTTGAAATTGTTTCCCCAATGTCAGTAGTAAATCGTGAAAATTAAGGATGATGTCAAGCTATTATTCCCCCATATGCCTTGACACACGTGTTACAATGGTCGGGGCAAAGAAACGAGATCCCCATTTTGCAAGTCCTCTTCTATTTAGGAAACTATTTTTTCCATTTTTCATGAGTGGTTGATGAATATTAATAACTGATGCAATTAAGTTGAAGATTTTCTCATAAGGAATAATGTTATTTATCATTATGATTATGAAATATCGGTGATGTGGCAGTTTATGTGGAATAATGAGATTGTGTAGTTCAATTTTTATGAGAGAGAGAAGAGAATAAATGTGAGAGATAATGGATTGTCACAATCACCGATGTTCTATAAAAAAACCTTATTGGACCTATATTACTTGAATTCCATTAATTAAACTACAATCACACAGATTTGAGATTGTAATAATAATTATTAATTTTCACTCACTCACTCACTAAATTAATGTGAATCCTTACAATTACATTATCTTGTAATTTTCAAATTTATGTCTTACCTCCATTGATATACTGACAGTCTTGTCATCTCAACTGTTATCTCTCACTTAAGCTCATATTTCGTTTAACAGTTTCTTTGTGAGAACGTCACAGAATTGATTTGGTCATACCTATATATTAAACTCGCCTTAAAGCTGCTCTCAAAAGAAAATACTTAAGCGAACCCACTTACCCATCAAATAGAGTGGTGAATTCCGAACGTGAATAAGACTAACTACTTTGATTTGTATGAACTTTCAACATATATATCAAGGTATTGACCAATCTATTGATCTCACTCGGCATATAAAAGAACCTTAAGTTCACAATTAAAAATCATTACTCCATAATGGATTTAGTTTACTCATAAGACAGTCAAGTTCAGTTTAATTTTTTCTCACAGTCATATGATGAAAATTAATCTATACTTGCGGTCTTGTCCAATACACTTCTATAGTGTACTACTTCATTACTCAAGCACTATTGTCATAGTTAAGACAAATTGTGTATCCCAATTGGTAGAAATACTTACCATATGCCCTAATTAAAAAAAAAGTCAACATATGCTCATCTATCTAGGACAAACTAATTTTCAATTGAAATATGAGTTCTATCTGTACTTCTCTATGCAAACACGTAACTCATATTATTTCAAAACGATCAAATATACTTAATCGCATGCTCATAATATTAAATACAATAAATGTAACAATACACAGATATCTAATGAAAATCAAAATGTCAACAATTATAGTTATGCCCTCACATTGTTGCACACATATCCCAATAGTAAAGTCTAAATATGAAGGGGTCACTTAGATTTTTTGCGAATGTGAATATGTTGGATAATATCTGTCTTGAATTATCCATCCTCTCTGTGACTCTTAGGTTCCAATGATCGTGCAACAGTTCCATTTTGGCGTCTAAAAGGAATTTTCAAAGTCAAAATGCCTACGTGACAACTTGACAAGTCACCACCTACTAAGCACATATTTGAGAAGTATTTATATTTATAGAAATTAACGGAACGTATTTATTGATTTTATTAAATGTGTAAATAAAAAGTAATTTGATCGAATGTTAACCAAACACGAGCACAAACCGCCACCTATATAGTGCTTTCTTTAGTTGAGTTAGCAATGCATAATCACTTCATACTTCTCCAAACCATAGCTCCTAATGTAATTTTTAGCTAGAGGCTGACATGTGGGACCTGAAGTTTGGTCGACTCGTTCTTAATCGAAGAGATATGAGATATCTCTTAGTCACTTGTCCATTGGGAAAATTCTTGATTGTAGTGAGTTAACACGGGGGTTGAATTGAGTTTCTCCCTTGGTCTATAGGATTGACTTAAATGTCTGAAATAATTGATAGTATCAAATCAATAGATTCGCCTCAAAATGAAATTAATGAGACAGTGGCCGAATATTGAATGATAATTGCATTTTATACACTTTTTAGGTTACAAAACATGAATAATCCTGGGTAATTATATTGGAATTGGGATTAATTCTATACAAATTTTGTTTTGCAGGACAATATTAATGAATATGATGGAATTTATGAGAAAAGAGCTAAAATGACAAAAATGGAAGAAAATCAAAGTTCAAGGACTAAAGTGCAAATATTTAAAAGATGATCCGGGAGAATAAAGGAAGATATGAAAGAGTCGACAACTAATTGAATGAAGGAATAAGGTATTGGAAGAAGAAGAAGCGAGAAAAGAGTGGAAGAAGAAGAAGCTGGTAAGGTGCGGCGATGGTGGTTAAGACAGTGGTGGTAGGGTGAGGTGGTGCTATTGCTGAGGGTGAACACAAATGGTAGGTGCAATGGCTGTGGAAGTGAGGTGGCACGGCGTTTGATTGCTGTTGGTGGTGGAGTGGAGTGGAGTCGGGTTGTGATAAAGAGTATTTGTGGACAATTATTTGGGTGATTGTGACCAATAAATAACACGTGAGCTAAAAAAATTGTTGGGTTTCGACTAAATTTGTAATCGTGACTCATAATTTGACAATTTATAACCAATTAATTTAATAATTTGTGATAAAAATAACTTGTGACTAATGAATTTGATAATTTGTGACCGTAAAATAAGTTATGATCTATAACATTTGTGATTGTGATAGAGGGATAATATGTGACCAATTAATTTGATAAATTGTTAAGTTGTGACCAATTAATTTAATATTTTGTTATCGTAAAATAAGTTGTGACTTGAAGAATTTTTGATTTGAAATAGAGAAATAATAGGTGGTCTATTAATTTGATAAATTGTTACCGATAAAGAAATTGTGACTTATAAAATTTGTTATTTGTATCCGAAAAATAATATGTAACCAATAAATTTGATAATTGAATAAGTTGTGATTTATAGAACATGTGAGTTGTGATTGTAACGTGTGTAATTGTGACTGGTATATAGCTGTGACCATAAATTGTATAATACTATGACCTTAATGTATTTGATTAATAAAATATTTTTAATTAATTAATACCTGATTTTTGAAACTTTAAAATAATATTCTTAATTTCGAAGTCGTGTATTATATTTTTCCCTTATTCCTATTTGTTAGATAATGACACTAATTATTTTAAAATAATAACGAGTAAAATAGAGAAACGAATGAGAAAACCATATTACGTAGTCTTATTCGCTAAACTAGTGAACAAAGGAAACGACAATCTCTTTGGGGTTGTTGGAGAATTGGCCTTTTCTGAATTTCTTTTGTCCAAACGTCAAAAGCCGACTAACTTTGCAAAACGTCATAATAAGTGGCAAAAAATCGCTCTCTCTCAACTGTGCCTTAAATTAAAAACAAATTATTTGTTCGATTTTCATAGTTTTATTTAATCAATAAACACGGTACAAAAAATTATTTATTTTCTATTCAATTTTAAACGCACCTTTGAAGAATTATGGTTATCCTCTCAAAGTTATATTTTTGCTGTGATTATGGTAAGTTATCATATTTTTTTGGTGTATATAAAACTTAACACTTTCAAAACAAAAATTTAATATAAGTAAGAACAAACACCACATAAGAGTGCGATATAGCACAAAAACTTAACTTGCCTTGTTAGATAGAGCGAAAGATAACAAGAAAATGGCCGCCTCGACCCCGTCCCATTACCATCCCTAATAAGTATGACAAGAATGCATGTTATGGTACGTTCTAAACCAATTTATGATCACCACACAAAATTACAATATCAAAATATAGTTAAATTGAAGACATTCTAGTGTTTAAATAAAAAATGCATATGAAATATATGTACATAATTCAAGGTGTCAAACCTATAGTAATATCTTAAGTCAAAATATTCGGCATTAATCTTCTTAAGAACTAAGATCCTGTATCAGACTTCAAATTCCCTGCCTCAAGTTTAGATTTCTTTTGGTCAAACATCGAGCATTAATATCCTTGTGAGCTATCATTTTAATCGTCTTTTTTCTTTCATGATCGAAGTTGGAATGAGATTCCAATCTTACCAACTACTAAAATTATTTTCTTGACTATGACAAGCCCAAAATTTATCTTCGCTAGTGTTAACATACTGTCCAATTTGCAAAAAAAGGGTCCCATTCCATTGTTGCCATTCTTGACTCTACGTGTGATTCGGATTTGGACCAGTAGAAAATAGCATAAAGTTACGTATTATAAAGTTTAAAGGACTAAAATGCTAATAAAATATTAACATATCACGATAGTTGCTTGTAGACAAGAAAGATGCCCATCAACTGTACAACAAAAATTCAAATTTGCTACTTGTACAGGCTTGACATACAACTCTCTTACATGTGTGTGGGGCCCACAATGGGAGACTCACACACATGTAAGAGGGTTGTGTACCAAATTGTGTAAGTGTGGTATTTCTCACAAAAATTAAACAAAGAATTAAAAATATGAACGGCTATTAAAATTCAAGAGAATTCGAATTTATTTGAAGTAATTTTTATGTCAAATTAATATGTTTAGATATGTTAGTTTTAAGATATTATTTAAAATTTATTTATTTTGACAAATAAGATGGAAGTTATTTTCAAAGTATGATGTGATTTTAGGTGGAGAAATAGAGATCGTAAATGTGGTTGTGGTTGCCACAACTATGGGACGGTTACGTCACTTGAAGACAATGGAGCGTTATGAATGCTCAATTGGTGGTTTAAATGTCGAAAAAGTAGATTGAAAATTCAGTTGTGACTAGGTGATTAAGTCGGAGTGTTGACATTCCACTAAATAAATGGATACATACATGCAGATAAGTTTATATAGGGAACCACATAAAGTTATGCCACAGGTCATGAATCGACCTCGCAAAGTGAATTTTGGGTAGCAAAGACAATTTTTCAACGTGGACTATAAGAAATAAACAAAGATACAACCATTCAAATTCTTTCGTCAAAAGAAGCAAGCTACAAAATATGTGGAGAGCGTTAACAATTAAAATAATTTGTAAAAATGTATTAAGATAATTGTCGAGCTCAATTTCGGCAGAAATGCAAGCAAACAAATTTTGAGTACCTCCATTTCACGTGGACATAATTTGAGCACTTGAATACCCCGTTAAGAGGCAAAGGTCACCCAGGAGAAAAAGATTTGACGACCGTTTGCACTCCGACGATCAAGTCAGTAATTGGACGAGGGAGAATAATTGTAAGAGATGGGAGATGGGCATTTGACTAGAGTTAGAATACACATTACTTCCTGAGTGAAATTGACTTAGATATACACAGAGAATTTGAAAATGGGTCAAGTGGGGCTAATGGACTGAGCCCAAGCCTTAGACGAGCTTGCTTGATTAAATAGGTCTAATCCAATTGATCATCGATGTGGAGTCTACCAATGTGGGATCCCTCTACGATGTGCACGTCACGTAATTCATAGACATAACAATAGTCGCCCCTATATTCATGTGTTGGTTGAACTTTGAAGTATAAGTTGTTAACTAGGAGTGCTTACAAATTGCCACGAAAATATGAGCTATCTTGAATAGGTGGATACTTGTAAAGAATCTCCGAGATATGAGAGCTTATAGATGGCCTATAAAATGTGACCAGCTCTAATACACGAGGGCTTACTGCCTTTGAAATATCAAATGACGATTTACTAAAATTTCGACAACATCTCATTTTTATTATGGACTAAACCAACCTGAAATACAATACAATAGCCCAACTGTACATATACAAAATTAATTAGGGTCCATCTGCCCCTCGAAATACTCATAATGATAAAGTGAATAATAACAAATCAAACTTCCCCAAAATATAACAAGTAGATAGCCTATCATGTACCATAATAGATCATATGTTTGCACAATTCAGTGTAACAGTATAGGCAATGTTAAGCAAGTTACATGTTGGCGATACTAAAATAACAATGTAAGATAACATGGCATGTATAATGACAGTAATGACAATAGCGTCATAACATGTTACTAATAATATGACCTGCATACTTGATAGTAAGAGTGGTAATGGACCCAGTCAGCTTGGCCCTTGAGCTTACGAGCTCAATTTTCCCAAGGGACGAGCTTGAGCAAGAGTAGAGCCATGCTCGGCTTGTTCTTGTGGTTCGAGCCAAGCTCGCCCATGAGCCTCCATTTTTTTTTTATAATTTTAAAAATACTCCTCTTTTCAGGCTTGGGATCGGCTACTTAATTTTTGAATAGACGACGTTAAAATTGTATACAACAAATTGTTATGTATACAATTTTTTTTTTAAAAAATTGAATATTATTAAGAAAATAACAAATTGTGGTGAACTTAATATTATTTACCCGATCAAATGCAATTTGGGCATATTAATTTTGGACTCGATACTTAGCATCTTTTCAATCCTTTATATCTATAAGTCTTCTTTGAGTCACGATATGAACTCGAATAAAACCTGGCCATCTACGCTAAAAGAAGACTCCGATGATATGTGATAACTGAAGGTGTTAGTAGATCACGTGCTATGACAGAAACAATAGGATATGTTCGTTTGTGACGTATCTAAAAATCAAGTAAGTATATTGCCATTCATCAGTTCTACAGTTGGATAATTGAAATATCTAATTAATTCCGTAGGTATTCCACGTACACATACATTCGATGTACTTTGATTGCAAGAAAGAGATATACTAGAACCTATCTTGAATGTTTCATCCCCAAGATCTGAGAATAAATTCAATAATTTTAGTTGTTTTGGTTCAAATTTAGCGAAGGGGTGGGGGGTGTGTATAGGGTGCCCGCCTAACATCCGCACCAAATCTTGTTGCACACAATTCATACATTTCAGTTAAAGTATTCTCCAAATTAGAATACTTTGGAGTATCAAAATTTGATGCATTTGAAATTGTTCGTATGATCATTTTGTAACTTATATTTAGGGTCCATTACACAAGCTAAAAGAAATAACACCAGCAAATCTTTCAATTTTTTTTAAAAAAATTTTGTCGCATATAATATATTATTGAAGTTGGGACCAATTTATATTCGTTGAAAGTTAAAGCAATAAGATAATGATGTTCAAAAAGCTTAGGACAAGTAGGGAGTATACCCCTAATGATACATTGGTAGCATAAAACAATTGTAAAAAAACTTCTAACTTTAAAAGAATGTTCCCAATCATAATCTTGTAAATCATCATTTGAATCATTTGTATGTCTAAAATTATAAAAATTAATAATTTGTGGTTCGTATCCTTCACAAGATTTTAGTCGAGCACCTATTCTCCTAAATACATCAACTTAATCAAGCATCTATTCTCCTAAGTACATCGCACTTAGTTGAATTGAAGATTGAAGTGCAAAAAAATAAGTTTTTGAGTTGCTTCGATTGATGCATCTTCATATCTTTTTGTATAATTTGAATTCAACCATGTTAGACTAAACTTTATTTGTATTGGATGAATGATAAAACCTTTTGATTGATTTTTCTAATCCAAGACTTAAGTCTTTTAATTACTTCTTGCGTTCTTGATTAAATATGCATGATTATTGTATTGTTTGAATGCCTGCGCACCATTTAGATAATTAGATGCTTATTGTAGTGTTAGAAGACTCAAAATAAGTAAAACACTGTATATTTGACACACGGGCAATAGGTGTTAGGAGTGACATTTATGTCATGTACAATCTTGTGTGATAATCATGTGATTGAATGCATTTCTTTGCATATGAATTAGGGCTAGGAATATGATTGGGTGTGCTTAGAAAAATTCAATTTATCTTAGAAAAAAAGGTTAAACATTAATGGATTATTGATTGTCACGAACACTTGAACATTAACTTATATGAGTCGAGAATTGGAAATAAAGATTAATAGGTGGATTCTGAAATCAAATATATTCATCTCATAATTTGATAAAAACCAATTCTTCACACTCATAACTTAGGTTAGAATAAGTACAAACAAACAAACTCTTTTATGTCTCTTAGATCGAATTTGATTGTAGCTAATATACTATAGTTAGCATTTATTTCTCATTGGATCATACACATAACTCATTACTTATTACTTGTCAATGATCATGTACACTTGCGAAATTTAATCGAGCAAGTTTTTGGCACTATTGTTGAGGAGTAATTGGTTTAATTCTAGTTTATTAGTCTATATTAGATTCGATTGTTTTCTTTGTTTTTAGGTTTTAATCACACGACCTAATTTTCATGTGTTTTGTTCTTTTCCGGCAATCACCAGTTTATGCCAGATTCTAACGAGATCGAGCTCATTCGATTAGATACCAAGATTGAAAGAACCTTCCAATGGTGTAGACGAGAATAGAGAATAGCAAGAAAAATGTTTTATTCTTATTACTTTTGCTGGATTATTCGTAATCAATAATCGGTGGTTCTTCGACTGGATTCAAAATTTGAATTTGAATCAGATCCACGATCCATTTCAACTATAGCAATCAGTTCAGTAAATGGTTATTGCCGACGAAGCCCCTATATTAGTTGGAGAATATGTGGTTCCAATGCCTGTACCCATGCAACTTGCTATGTCTATCTTTCATTTGGATATTTGAACTTCCATCTTCAATCACATGTCATCAACCTCTTCCAAAATCACCAGAACATCAATTTCTTTAGAAAAGCTGCAGAAAATCCGCATGCACACATAAAAGATTTTCTGATGTTGTGTGAAGTTATCAGTCATGAGAAGATGTTAGTAGATGTCTTTCAAATACAATTATTCCCTCACACTTTGAAAGATGTTGCAAGAGAATGGATCCCCTTTTTACTTGTCGTAAGCATCTTAACTTGGAATAACATGGTGCAAAAGTTCGCTATGAAGTTTTTTCCACCATCTTGAATCTATCAAATCCGGAAGGATGTCCACACATTTAAACAAAATGACCTCGAAATCTATCCAGATGCTTGGACAAGATTCAAGGATTTGTTTAGGAAGTGTCTTAATCTTGAAATTCCTAAGCAAGCTCAAGTATACATCTTCTACTAGGGACTATACCCAGAATATCAAAACATGGGGTAGTTCAGTGATGAAAATGGCTATAGATGAGGCCCGTGAACTATATGAGAGGATATATGAGAATCAATCTATGTGGCCGTCCGACACGGATACTCCAAAGAAATCAGCAAGTATGCATAGTATTGATGCGGTGATCGCACTGCAGCACTGATGGATGCTATTATAAAGAAATTAGATAACTTATCCAGTCTGTTAACATGGTACACCAATCGATATTGGTTTGCATAGGTTGCGGGGCAGATCACACTACTTCAAGTTGGTCTTTAACCTCCATGCATGTTATTTAGCTTGAGGAAGTTAGTTACGCACAAAACATTTAGAAGCATTGGAACAATCCCCACTCCAACACCTAAAATTTGAGGTGGAGAAATCAACCTAATTTTTCTTGGACCAACAATTAAGCCAAGGACATGAGGAAATTATCAAAATAGACCACAGGGTTTCAATAGCAACAACAACATTAAGATAGAAAGCCCTCATTAAAAGATTGATCACTCAGCACATCACAAAGACTGAGACTAACTTTCAGAACCAACATATTTCAATAAAGAATTTGGAACATCAAGTAGGACAGATAGCAGTGACTTTATCAGGTAGAACTCATGAAACTTTGCCGAGCAATTCAGAGACAAATTCAAAAGAACAAGTCAAAGCCATACTATACATAGTATAGTTCAGTTACTAAAAATACGAGATAAACGTCCAGCTATTGCTACAGAACAGGCACCTTCCATAGGTTAGGAGCACATGGATCAATCTAACCATAGAAGAAAATCTAGTCGAGTCTTCGATGGTTCACAAGTTAAGGCTATTGCTCATGTCAAAGCATATGTACCTTCGATTCCATTCCCGCAAAGACTGTAGAAACACAAGCTTGATAAGTAGTTCATGAAATTTTCGAATGTGTTTAAGAAGCAACAGATCAACATACCATTTACAGAAGCCTTAGTTCAGATGTCAATCTATGCTAAGTTTATGAAAGACATACTATCAAACAAGAGTAACTAGAGGATAATGAAATTGTCATGTTGACACAAGAGTGCAGTATGATACTCCAACACAAGACCACAGAAACTAAAAGATCAAGGTAGTTTTATTATTCCTTGCAATATTGGTAACAAATAAATAGATAAAACATTATGTAATTTAGGAGTAAGTATTAACTTATTTCCTTGATCTCTTTTCAAAAAATTAGGTTGGGAGAAAGCAAATGCCACTACAGTTTCATTTCAACTAGCTGATGGGTTAATCAAACACATTAGAAGTATTGTTAAAGATATCTTGGTGAAGGTTGACAAGTTCATATTCCCAGCAAACTTCATTATACTGGATATGGAAGAAGATAAAGACCTTTTTTTCTCATATTAGGTCGTCTGTTTTTGGCTATATACTTGGTTTTGATTTTGATCTTGATTTTCTGTCAATTTTCTCACTTCTCTTTGTTTTCTTCTTCATTGTTAGGTTCTTTTGATCTCAAGATCCCATTGTAAGAACTCGACTTCTTTAGAATCTTGCATAAACTTCCAAAAAATAAATGAGAGAGATTAGATGTGTAAATAATGGCCTAAAACAAAATACAAGAAAAATTCGAATATTATATAAACTAATAAACTCAAATTAAATACTTTATATCCCGGCAACAGTACCAAAACTTGTTCAGTAAAATTTCATAAATGTGCATGATCATTGATAAGTAATAGATTTAGCGAATTGAAACTATCATGCCACGAGGAATAAATTCAAAATCAAGTTTACTAGATTTGTATGGAATCCAAGTTATGTAAAACAAAAGTGATTTGATTTCAAACTTAATCTAAATTAATCTATGAAATATGAAAAAGTGTTTTTGTATCAATTTATATCTATTGTATTAGAATTAGAGTCATCATATTGCTATCTATTTTAGTTCTTGATTTTTAATCTAATTCCATTCATGCATTCTTGACAATCATTAAAGTTATGGTATATAATTTTCTTTTCCATGACAAATTCATTATATACTAGTCATGATTCGAATCTCTATTCATAGTCCGAATTCGATTTAATAGAATGCATTAAATTTTAGATTATCTATATGAATGCACAAGTGGTAAATGTTATTTCTAACATCTATTGAATGTATGTTAATTTTACCGGATTCTAAATGTGTTATGAGTCTTCCAACACTACATTAAGCAACTAATTATCTAATTGATGATCAAGTAATTAAATAATGCAATATGTATGCAAATTTGATCAAGAAAAAAACTACTAGTTTTAAATTAAAATAAATTAGCAATAGGGTTCATCTTCATCCAATGCAAAAAAAGGATTTAGTCTAGCATGATTTTATATATATTACAAAAAGAATAATGAAAAATCATCACCCGGATCGTGAAATAATGCAAGAAATTTCGATCTTCAATTTCAAGGTTGAATTCTTCAAAATCTTGATGTAATTTGCTTCAATTCCTTGTTAAAGTTTGATCTTCTCTCTGAAAACAACAATTGACCCATTGTTCTTGATAAATTTTATGATATTATAAATTGTTAATAGGCTAGAGAGAGTTCCCCCAATGTTTTTCTGTTACGAGAGATGCTAGAAGAAAAGAAGAGAAACCCCCGGAGGCTATTAACTATAAAACAACCGAAAATGTTTTGGCCAAATTTTGTATTTATAGGAGAAGAAAATCTATCAAAAATCATGTCCAAATTGGATTTTAAGAAAAAATCTAATTAAATCAATAAATTTGCAACTTAGGTCCCCAAAAAACCCCCGCGTGCATGCTATGATCCCAATCGGACACGCTCTGTAGTTCAGTCTAGTGCGCCTGAATTGCCCATGTGCGCGCCGGTTCACGTCTGAGCAACATTTTGTATTTTGGTTATAACTTTTCTCCTGATATCTAATCAAGTTAATTCAATGTGCATTATAAAAATAACTCAAAAGGATACAATTCTTCTAAAAATATAAATTTTGAATTCGAACATTTTCTATTCCCAAATAGGTCTTAATATTAGACTAAAAAATCAGAACATGACTTGTGCTGTTGGAAATTGGTTTGTGAAAATCCTTTGATTGTATTTCACTTATTTTTGACTTATAATTGCATCCAATTGACTCCTAACAATCTTCAATAATCATTTTGTAGTTTGAATAAACTATTGGATGTTTGCACTTTGGTCCCTGAAATTTGTATTTCTTTTGTTTTCTCCTGTTTTCCTTCCTAACTTTCAATTTAACCAATTTGCCTCAAGTTTTACCTAAAAAACAAAACTAACATTTAATTAAGTCATGAATCATCAAATTTAATTACAATTGATCTCATTTAACTGTCCAAATAAGTGTACAACATATACTTATCAGTCTAATTGCGTAATCAAAATGAGACGGTATCGTAATTGTAACTATAACACCCACAAAACTTACACGTTTTCAGTTAATTGAGAAGATTAGAAAGTAAAGGACTAAATTGAAAACTTAACTTATCATTTTTCTAGGGACTTAAATAGAAATATTAAAAATATTCCCTTATGTCAAAAGAGATTAGGAGCTTAAATCATTAAAATTGAACACCAAGCTGACCAATCGAAAATTAAAATAAATTCATGAATTCTTGAGAAATGTTAAATATTATACGAAATATTATTTTCAGCACGATAATGTTAAATTTGGAGGATAAGAATGTCATATCTATCTCTATAATTCTATCGTCAAGACCTTGTGCCCAAAGCTATTTGATTTGTGCTAAAGGATAGCTCTCAATGGTAAAAATAGATAAATAAATAAATAAATAACTACAATAGTATCATGAATGGATTCACATTTCGCATGCTATTTTTTTTAAACGAAATTTCGATACTTTATTCAAAAATTTTGCTACAAATCGATTAAGCCAAAATTAAAAATAAACTCATTAGCTAATAAAGAAACCGAAGCTATTTCATGCACTTCTTTGTTACTCCATGGATGGCACGACGAAACACGAACCACTACTATTTTTCCTCAATAAAATCTCTTTTCTAACCAAACATAATCGAACAAGACGTGGATTATAGTTTCCTGTTTGCTACACGGAATGCATCTCGATTCCAACCTAACTTTCCAAATATACAAATTGCCATAAGTAGGAAATAAATTATTATAAATCCTTCTGTAACTGTTGTGCTCTAGGTTCAATTGATTTTAGACGTAAACACTTTTAATACGATTGATGCATTTTATTTATAATATATCTATTGTTTAATTGAATTATTATTCTGATAAATTAAATTAATTGAGTCCATAGATTCAAATATTGGTAACTTATTAATTAAATGGAGTTGTGAATTTGAGATACAAATTACATATCATTGAATTTTAAATTATCAGTGATCGAGATACGGATATCGTTATTACGAATAGACCAACACAAGTGACATTTCTCACTTATGAAGTGCGTAGCTAATCTTACAAGTTAAAATGTAGTGATATTAATTTAAATGGACAGGTGGATGTTTTATTAAGCGAACAATATATTGGAGACCCATTGTAGAGATTTCACATAGATAACTATTTAAGTGTGAATTGTTAATCTCTAATGTTTGGTAGTGTAATTGGTCCTTCGACTTGTGATTATCATAGTGTCTTATATGAGGACGGTCATACTTTGGTAATATTGGATATTGCTTTTCAAAGAGTTGTTAATAGGCATCGTTTGGATATGTCAAAAATCATATGAAGATTATGAATGATGAGTAGAGAATTCGTCACTCATAGATAATATGAGATTATAATCTACCTTTCATCTACTTAAATTGATATAGAAATCCTTGACCAATGTGAGTTCATAAGTCGAAAAAAGTTTTGACATTTATTGACTTAAGAGGGGGATGAAATATATAATCAATTAATTGAAATGGTACGTCTCCATATCTCATAATTCGTTGGATTATATTGAGGAAATGATTATAATTTCAGGGTAAATGCATAAGTTTGGTTTTGTCAATTATTACATGTATTGCTAGATGTCCTTCAATGAAATATATAATCAATTAATTGAAATGGTACGTCTCCATATCTCATAATTCCTTGGATCATATTGAGGAAAAGATTATAATTTCATGGTAAATGCATAAGTTTGGTTTTGTCAATTATTACATGTATTGCCAGATGTCATTGAGAGACAAAAAAATATGAATTAATTTATTTAGGCGAATTATTGATAAATCAAAAAGGAAAGTTTTAATTTATCTTATTTTGATTAGATCAAAATAATAATTTGCTTCATTCGACATTGTGGTTGAGGACTTAATAATCCCTCACAAAAGGGAGAACTAGAAGAATTATATTAAAAATTAATTAATTAACAAGTGTGAGACATTTTGGAAATTAATTAATTGAATTGTTTATTAATTAAATTACGAACCAAATAATTGAATTAATTAACTAATGGGACGACTTATGTTTAATGGATAGGCCAAGCTCACTTAACATCTATAAATAAACAATTAGGATTTGAAATTTTCATAGTTGTTGCAATGGCAATTGGGATTATAATTACAACACAGCATAACTCATATTATAATATGATAATCTTACTAATACGAGAAAGAGAAACCGTAATCTCTCATTCTTGTTTTTCTGTGTGTATTAAGATTGGAGGGTGGACAATTAGACAACTATAATATGAAAATATCGTGATAGACCAAGATTCAAAAGGAGCAAAGATCATGATTGTTCATGATTAAGATTCTCAAAAGAGCATGAAGGATTTGTTAAAGGTATAGTTCTTATTTTATTTTATTTTTGTTTTTTTAAAGAAAGGAGGGCAGCACCTTCAAAAATTTATTGATAAGTCCTAACTTAGGGTGGAGGAATACCGTGGTTACATCCCAAAATAAGAATGAAAAACAAAGCAATACCACTAACAAAAAACAAACGAGCAAGCAAGAAAGAAAGTTACTTGCACCTATGTAAGGTAAACACCAACGATCCATGAGAAGAAGACCTTGTAAATGATGTGGAAGAGATGCTGAATCTTGAACAATATAAGAGAACCCCTTCGCACTTGCCTTAGCAAGAAAATCCGCCACCATATTAGCTTCCCTAAAAATATGGGATATCGAAGCCCTTAGTTCATGAACTAAAGAAACTACTTTGTCCCAATAATCCTATAAATACAAATAATGACACATCCCCTTGTGTATCTGTAAGTTATTTCATTCTATTGCACCAAGATCCGGGTTCAGTCTACCTTCCAATTGACACCACAAAGCAACAAACCACAACTCCCAAACCGTCACCTTCCCAAACTAACTAGTTGCTCTCGATGGAATCCCACAAAGGGCTGGGAATGGGGTTTAATATAGCCTCAAAGATCAGCCACGCAGGCTAAAGGAGGAAGGAGAGAAGAAAGCACAAAATGCAGGGAAGCACGAAGCAAGACACGAGACTGAGGCACTTATTCTTCTCTTAAAACCAAAGGCTAATTAATATCAATTCCACACACACGAAAACAATAGTAATGGGCAGCATAAATAGTAGCAATGGTGGGCTTTTAGGTTAAGGGGGGTAATAGAGGCCCAATAAGTGGGCTACCAACCAAAAAACCCATCCCTAATTAAATTAGGCTACTTCAAATGGCCCAATTAGGCTGTAGGTTTGGTTCGAACTATTGTGGTGTCGATATTTCACTTCACTCATCGGTCGAGACCTATGAAGTATAATCTAACAAAACCGATTTAACGTCATAGCTCAGGATTTATTGGGTATCAAAACCCAACAAATCTCTACCTTAATTCCCAATAAATCTAAAAGCAAATAAAACACACAGTTTATACTTGCACAATCAAGGTAACCAATTGGTATCACAGACCTTACCTCTTGTTTCGAACCTGAAACACATACCATACATGCTCTGTATACTCACTAGGGATAAGATCAAGAATACCCAAGTAGAAGCTAATAATCACAACAATCAATCAAGAGCAAATAAACATGCGATGGAGATATTATATAGGATAACACAGATCTTTTCAACCATGTTCACATAGAACAATAGATTAACACCAAGTAATCAACAGGCCAATAAATAGTAACAAATGCATAAATGACCTCACAAAGATCTCACCACACTTATCCTATCCCATTCTGTGTTGCTCACATCTCGAGAAGACATATCTCACATCATCGCCCACAATGCTCACTAGACTAATTACTCAACTCATGTCTAACTGGTAAGTCTCTATAGATCCTAAGTTCTCAGGATAATCCTCTATCACCACATCACTTCTCCAAACTAAATGGATAATGGGTCTCCACCTAATAGAAGTGATAGAAGAGCCTCACTCGCACTCCACCTGATCAGGGTCTCTTACAGATAAAGAATTCCAAATATTTGATCACATCTCCACCGTAATCCAAATGTCACACTCCACATCCCACGGTACAAACCACAATGTACTCCTAGGCATCTATACTCTACCTTAGCAAAAGACATACTCTCACACTGCTAATGTATCCTAAAACCTACTATGCATGCAAACACATTACACAAAGTAATAAAATCACTCCACTCCATGCCAATGCACATATCAAACCCATTGAAATGCAACATATAATCATGCAATCGAATTGAGCAATCACACACATGCAGAAAGGATTACACACGGATGCAAAAGTAGTAACTAGGGTAACACTCAATAGGGTTCACTAGAGTCATCACTCGACCCTAAAACCAAATTCGTCTTGCCTCTCATCTTACCCTTCTTCTTGGAACAATCCCTAATGAAGTGTCCAAACTTACCACAACTGTAACATCGTCTACCACCTAACTTGTCCCAACTTTTCCTCTTTTTCTTACCACCATCATCACTCGAGTCACTACTCGAATCACCACTATCTTGAGCTCTACCCAAATTCATCTGCTTAAACTTCATTCTACTCATCATCATATGCAACTCACCATTTCTCTTATCTTCCTTTTCAGTTTTAATCTCCATATCGTTACTCTTAAGGGAATCTATGACAATCTCAGGGGTTAAAGTGTCCCTACCATAGTTAATAACATTTTTAACTTCACGATAAGTATCAGGTGTAGCATTCAGCAAAATAATAGCCTTGTAAGTTTCAGACACCGACTCTCTATTGTTAACAATATCATGAACAAGTTTGTTAAAAATATCCAAATTGTCATCAAGATCCTTTGAAGGATCCATTTTGAAACCGAAAAAACGATCAAGTAAGTAAAACTTGTTTGGAGTAGATTTAAGCAAATACAGTTCTTCCAATTTTTCCCAAAACTCTTTAGTGGTTTTTAGTTTACCCACTTTTCTCAAAATTGAGTCAGCCAAGTGTAAAATGATAGAGGTATAAGCAAGCTCATCAACTTCTTCTTTTTGTTCTTTTGAAAAACCAGCGGGAAAATTGCCATCAATGGCTTTTGAAACATTTTGTTAGACCAGAATACCTCTCATTTTTTGTTGCCAAATAGAAAAAACACCTTTTTCCATTAAAAATTCCCAAATCAAAAATTTGCGTTGTCATTTTCAAACAAGAAACACAAAGTCACAATTAAGCTACACAAGTAGACCTAGGTTCGCAAATATACACCGTTTTAGATTCCAAGGGTTTCGTAAGATTCACGATCTTAGATTAAGGGAATTTTCAAACGGGTAAGGTCTAGGTATTCTAACAACTTATCAGTGCAACTAGAGAGATAAGAATAAAACAGTTTCACTCACAATATATCACAAACGATAATACGCTGCAATTGATTAAAAGAGCAAATTTCAATCACGTAGCAAATGAAGAGAAAATAATTCCTAATTTCTAGCACAGGCAATGGTTACTCCTTCACGGTAACCACAATCCTAATGTCACCCCACATGATGATGCGCTAATACTGAAATTTAAACGGGATAAGCCCATTTACCAGAGCGGACCTATCTGAGTCCGTAAATTACGAGAAATATAATTTTAACACTTTAGGGCCACCACTATTCGCCCTAAAGTCTCCAGCAACTGCGGCAATCAACCGAGTGATAATTGAATTTCGAAACGTAGGGGCAAGATCGTCCAAATTTTCCTACGCAACCTGAAACACTAAACCAAATATATCAATACGTTCAGGAAATCAAATATAGCAAATTGCCTGAAGAAACTATTTCCAGAAGGGCCTCCATGCGCCTCGTCGGAGTTTCCCACGCACAGCAGGCGTCCACACGCGCCGGCCAATCAGCTTTGTCTCCACCTGCAGAAGCCTCATATGGTGTTGGTTTCTTCAAATGACCACTGGTTTGGCCGGGATTGCAGGTGGGGTTTTTGGGAAAAAATCTGGATAGCTTTGTTCTTCAGTTTTCTGCTGATTTTTGGAGCTGCCTTCGCTGGAATTAATCACCACCTAAAGCTCTGATACCATATACAAGTTATTTTCTCCTATTGCACCAAGATTCGGGCTCAGTCTACCTTCCAATCGACACCACAAAGCAACAAACCACACGAAAACAACAGTAATGCGCAGGATAAATAGTAGCAATGGTGAGCTTTTAGGTTAAAGGGATAATAAAGGCCCAATAAGTGGGCTACCAACTAAAAAATCCATCCAAGTCTTTGGGCAGGGCCATGAGCAACCCTAAATAAATTAGGCTACTTCAAATGGCCCAATTATGTTGTGGGTTTGGTTCGAACTATTGTGGTGTCGATATTTCACTTCACTCATCGGTCGAGACCTATGAAGTATAATCCAACAAAACCAGTTTAACATCATAGCTTTGGATTTACTGGGTATCAAAACTCAATAGTATCCAATCCACCAGTAATTTAAAATCTAATTCTATCGCAATATGATAAAAACCTTCCCTCTTACATAGCAACAAGCCACTTTGAAGTACTCTCATTTCTGGCATTGTATTTGTAGTCTTTCCATAGGTATGAGAAAAACCAGTCATAGCATTCCTTTGATGGTCTCGAATGACACCTTCGCAACCTACTATACTCGAGTTTCCCAAGGTACTTCCATCCACATTTAATTTAAAGCATGACAGACATGGGCGTTTCCATGAAATAAGCTGAGTCAAAGCCACCTTAACTTGAGCAATAGGACAATTGAGACCCAGTAAAATCTACTCATCCTTGAAGTTTAAGCATATAAGAAATATTCATCAATTGGGCCTTAATTTGGTGTATGATTTTTCAAATACATGGAAGTTCATCATCTATCCTAGCAGTACAAGCCCCACCAGAGTGCCTAAGTAATAATCGTAGGAGCAACACCTCTCAACATACCAACTTGAGAAGAATCCGAAGCTTTTCTCCACCAAGCCTGCATTTTTCCTCTCCAACTATGTACATGTGGCAAGGACACACATAGAAAGGAAACAAAATAATTCCAGATTTCATGAGCTATAGAACCTGAGCTAAGGACGCGATCCAAAGATTCCACATTAGGAGAGTTACAACATAAACATTTGGATGCTTAAACAATGCCTATACGCTGAATAGTTTCATCAACGGGCCAGCAACCCTTAAAGGTACGGCATGTATAGAAAGAAATTCGCTTTGGAATTTTTGAATACCGAAGCCATCTCCACCAAGGGCATGTACACCATGCATTTAGACAAGAAGCCAGGCTGTTTGGCAGAGAATCGACAATCCGTGCAAAGTTGCCATATGACTGTATCCTCACCCTCACGAATCTTAACACTAGATTGTTGAATAGCTAAAGCTAACTCATCACTTAGGCCTGACCAGGGCCAGTCCTGTGATTTTCGATATCAATTCTATAATCTCCTTGATAAGAAAGTCTCTAGACACACCGTCTTCCTAGAGAAAGAGTTCATTCTATAAGAGGATAGTAGGAAAAAAATAGATCTTGTAGAAGTTCAAGAATCCACAAATATAGTTACCAAGTAAATGAACATGAGTCTGATCCCACACTTGTTGAAGAACATACTCTTGATCAGGAAGTAGAGACTCCTGAGAATACTTCAACTCCTTGTAAATCTTGTAGGATCATTTGACCTCCTAAAAGGTACGAATTCATGATTACTAATCGAGGATGATGAACCTACTAGTCATGAAGAAACAAAGTCCAAGTGTTGACTTTAAAAGATGGAAAGAGGCTATGGAATCCTAGTTGAACTCGATGTATGTAAACAAGGTTTAAACCTCGGTCAACCTGTTTGATGGGGTAAAACTTATAGGCTATAAATGAGTTGACAAGAAGGGGTCGACATGGATGGAAACATCCATACATACAAACTAAGGCTAGTAATAAAAGGATTACAAACAAAGACAAACTGTTGACTTTGATGAAACATTTTTACCTATAGTCATACTTAAGTCCATTCGAATTTTACTTGCATTAGATGCATACCATGACTATGAGTTATAGCAAATGAATATTAAAACTGCATTTCTTAATAGGAACTTGTAAGAGGAAGTGTACATAGCACAACTCGAAAGTTTTGAATCAAATAAATTTAAAAGGTATGCAAGTTTGATCAATCCATATATGGATTGAGCAAGTCTCTTGGAGCTAGAATCTCCAATTTTATAAGAATGTCAAGATATTTGATTTTATCAAAAACAAAGATGATCCATGTGTTTACAAGAAGATAGTAGGAGCGTTTCGTATTCCTAATATTACGTGTAGATAACATATTAATACAAAACAACATCCCTATGTTTCAATCATTGAAATTGTAGTTGTCAAATAATATCTCAATGAAATATATGGAAGAAGCACTTGATCTATAGAGATAGATCTAGAAAATTGCTTGACATATCTATGTGTGCTAACTTCTAGTCGGACTTGAAGTATTACAAATCTCAACCTGGACATGTGTTTACTCTTTATAATGGAGTGGTTAGTTAGAAAGGTTCCAATTAGGAAATAACCACTTATTTTATAGTAGAAGCCTAATACATCATTACTTTAGAAGCACCAATTGATGTAGTATGGATCCGGAAATTCATCAATGAACTTGGAGTAGTTCCTAACATTGTTGATCACATACATTTGTATTATGATAACAATGGAGCCATATGTTAAGGCAAAATAATCTCATTAAAGAGATAATAGAAATAAATGATGTAAATAAAGAAAGAAAGAATCTAACATGTCAAATACGTGATTGAACACTCGTTCTCAAACATGAAAAAATAAAAATAAAAAATCAATCGTTCCAATTCAAAATAATTTATAAAAGAAAATTCCAAAAAATGAACAAACCATGAATAAAAGTCAATTAGGCACATTGTTTGTCCTAACAAATTGATCTTACCAACATGGTGAAGAAACCAAAATAAGAAGTTGACATAGACACCTCCTTTTTATTCTAAAAACAAGAAGATTGAATGAATCTCTTTAATCATTATCTTCAACGCCAAGAAGTTCAAAAATCTTCACACTTGCATCTTCAATAACTCAGTTAGTCTTCTCTTTGATTTCTTCCCAAGAAGATGAATGGTCGTGCCCCTCTGTTTTGAAGTGTTGGAATGTATACTGGTGCATAAATAACTTAATTGGACCAAATTTATGTTTAAACAGTGAAACTCAATTTTCTATAGCGCGTGTGGCGTGTATGCATCAAGGGTCGGCTCGTATACAGTGGCGAAGCCAGGATTCAATGTTACGGGAGGCTACTGGGTTGGACAATGGGCTACTAGGTTGGACAGTAGAAAAAAATGGACTGTAACCAATTTTTTTTTAACAAAATTTGGCTTGGGCAAGGCCCACTCCTATCTATGTCCCTGCTCGTATATACAATATCTTATGTTGCATTCTTTTATTTTTAATTTATATAGTGCCTCGTGCCATGGGTGCAATTACTAAGACCAATTGTTTAGTACAGTGGATAGTTTCGCTGACCTTGAGCCTTCGCAATTGGTCCTAAACTTTCAAAAAAATCAATTTGGTCCCTACACTTTCAATTAATCAATTTTAGTCCTCTTACTTTCAATTTTTCACTTTTTGTCCCTCAACTATTTCAACATTTGGTTTTGGACTCTGAACTTTTAATATCTTCTTTTGGTTCCTTGAGTTTTCAAAAAATTCATTTTAGTCCCCAAACTTTTTGAAATTTTCCCAATTAAGTTCCAATTCCATCCAATTGAGTCTCAATACTTTTTGACCTTCATCTAATCCCATCTTTTTTGTTTTCCAATTAATACTCCAAATCACTTTCTTTTACTTTATTCACTTTCAGATTGGAAATTTAGCCCGCAAAAGTCAATTACAATACAAAGTCAATAGAAATTCTTTCACTTAATCAAATTTTAAACTAATTTAAAAATAAACGTGAGAGATATACTTATCAAGTACCCCCAAAGTTACTTTTCTAGTCCCAAGCAAAACCATTTACTCACGGACTCCAACACATATAAAAATAACGAAATAAAAAACACACTTATTTAGACTGTTTATCTCTAGATCTTACATTCAAAATTGAACTATTAATTCATAATAAGATCCCATATAATACCATGAAAACAATTTGACTTATCTTGATGCTCAATGGGTGTTTATGAATAGTCAAACCATTTTACCACCTACGCTTTACCAAAATTGCATAGAAGAATGAACTTTAAAGTCATCCTTGTAAGTGTTATGTCCTAGGTCCAATCAACTTTGGACATAAACACTTTTAGTATATAGTTGATGCATATTTATGGTAAGTCTATTATTTAATTGAATTAATATTCTAATAAATTAAATAATAGAATCCGTATATTTGAATCTTTGTAATTTGTTAATCACACGGAGTTGTGATATTAAGATACAAATTAAAATATAATTGAATATTAAATCCTCAATGGTCATAAGTAATAACGATATACAAATATCGTTATTACAGACGACCATCACGTGTGTCATTTCTTACTTGTGAAGTAAGTAGCTGATTTCACAAGCTCAAGTGTGGTGACACTTAAATGAACACGTGGATATTTTGTTATAGAACAAAATATTGGAGACCCGATGGGGAGATTCTACATGGATAACTATCTAAGTGTCAATGGTTAATATCTAACGTTCGGTAATGGAATTGGTTCTTTGACTTGAGGTCATCATAGTGCCTTATATGAGGGCATTTACACTTTGGTGATGTTAGATGTTGCTTTGCCAAAGGTCGCTAATATGGCATTCTTTGAGTATGTCAAAAATCATATGAAAGTTGTGAATGATCATAGAGGATTCGTCACTCTTTGATAGTAAGAGATTATGATCTACATTTCATTCAATTAAATTGATAATGAAAATCATTGGCCAAGGTGAACTCATCAGTCGAAAAGGAGTTTTCGACTTACATTGACTTAATAGTGGGATGAATGAAATGATCGATACTTGAGGTTGACACATATCAATATCTCCTAATTGATCGGATCATATTGACGAAGAGATTATAGTTTCACGGTATACGAATAAGTTTGATTTTGTCATACACATGACATTTTTCGTCACATGTATTGCCATGACACATTGTTAGATGTCAATCAGGGAAGACGGAAGTGAATTGATGATAAATTAAAAGGGGTATTTTAATATATGAATTTGAATTAGACCAAAATAATAATTCACGTCGTTTAACATCATGATCGGGAACCTAATAGGTCACACATAAAAGGAGAACCAGAAAGATGAGATTTACCAATTAATTAATTGTGTTGCTTGTTAATAGGATCGAATTAATTGGATAAATTAAAATTGGATCGGGTTAAGTTTAAGAGACGAGTTGAGCCTACTTGGACTTCAATTAATAGGCTGCTAGGGTTTGATATTCTTGCTAGCACAAGAAAATAAAAAAATCATAGTTCTCATTCTTGTTCCCTGTGTTGATTTCCATTGGAGGCTGGACACTTGGACAACCGTGTATTGCAGATCGTGATTGTTTGTATTCCAAAATCAGTAAAGGAGTTTGCAGACTTTACAAAGGGTACCATTTCTATCACAATTTCTATCTAAACACAAAATTGATCCGTGGTGGAAATTGAAAAATAATTTATTTTCCGCTGTGCATGTTAAGTAAATTCTCAATGGTGGTATTAGAGCTTACTTTGTGCTAGTTAGAAATTTTTTTGCACCATGTAACGACCAAAAGTTGATTGTTGTTATTTCTTGTCTAGCAACTTTGAAAAAATTTTTTCATCTTCAAAATCTATTTTGAGAAAAAAAAAGGTTGAAAATCGAATCTGGGCGTGGTAGCCGGCGAGAACACCGTCGCAGGGCATCAGAGGCGCTGCTGGCAAAAGTGGCACATGAGCAGTAGCACCCCTGCTAGTGGTGGCAATGGCTCGGCCCATACCCTCATGAGCCGAGCTCATGGCTCATGACCCTCGGCTTGTTGGTTTTTGGGTGAGCTCGGCTCGTGCCCGAGCTCGACCAAAACGAGTCGCTTGACTCGTCGGCTCGTCTTTTTTTTTTTTTTATACTACTACACTACTAAACCTAAAATTCAAAAAATATCTATATACACATTTCCTAATTTTTTTAAATATACATTTTCCAAAACATTTATAATTTTTAAAATAATAAGAACACAATTTTATTTGTTGAGTTTTGTTTTTTGTTTACTCTTTTAAATATACATTTTTCAAAACATTTTTTTTTAAAAAAAAAGATAAACCATCCTCCTTTATCTGAACTTGAGACCGACTACTTAAATTTCGAGTAGGTAGAGTTAAAAATTGTACACGAACAACTTGTTACGTGTACAATTTTTCAAAAAAAATTTATAAAGGTATGAAAATAAAATTTTGTGATGAATACAGTGAAATTAATTATTACTTACTTGATTACGTGCAATTTCGACATATTTATCTTGAATTCAATAATTAGCATCTTTCCAGTCCTTCACGCATATTAACGCTTTCAAAATATCTTCTTTTAGTCGACTCCTGACCTTAAAGAGATCCCTCTTCCCTGCACTAAAAGCAAACTCTGAAACTACAGTCCTAATTAGAGGTGTTAGTAGATTTTTTGCAATTGTAAAAACTACTGGCCATCGGCGTTCGTTATTTTGCCAGAATTCAATGACTTTTTCTGAACTTTTCCTAATTGCTTTGTTACTAGGCAAAGTATGACTAAAGTAATCAATTAATTCAGATGGCAACGCATTTGGACTATTACTCGAAGTTGGAGTACATCACTGGAAGACAAACTACTACTACTACTACTACTACTACTACTACTACTACTACTACTACTAGAGGAACCACATGCATATGCAGTTGAATCACATCTATATGAGTTCATGCTTTCGAATAAATTTAAAACTTCAGCGTCGTCATCTATTATATTAGTGGGAGGAGCAGTTGTAGGTACACGAGAATATGTATACCCATTCGTGAAGCATATAATTCATACATTTCACGTAACTTTTGTTCCAAATTTCTATACGTAATTGGTACATTAAAAGTTAAAACATTTGAAATTTGATCAATTATAAATTTTGTACCCGATAAATTATATCAGAGGTCCATGACGCATGCTAAAGGAAATAACATAGGTAATTCTTCCCAATATTTTCTAAATTTTACTTCCATGAAGATCGGGGTCATTTTGAAATCTCTTAAAAGTCCTAGTAGTTATATAAAAACGTTCAAAAACCATACAACTAGTGAGATAATAAATACTAAACAATATATTTGTAGAATCATAAAAACTTGCCAACAAATTTTTAATTTTAAATACTATATTCCAATCGGATTCATTCAAGGTAGTATCGTCTTCGTCTCTGACATACCTATTGTTATAAAATTCAGTAATAAATGCTTCAAAACCTTCATATAATTTTAATAATAAGTAAGTTGAGTTCCATCTATGGCCTACGTCAGTAATAAAGTTTTTGTATGTGTCTTCCTAGCTTCTTCACAAAATTCATCAAATGCTTGTTTTCTACTAGGTGTAATCGTGATATATATAACTGCATTCATAATTCGGTTTATTTCATCCTTAACATGTTTTAAATCGTCTTATACTATTAAATTAAAAATATAGTACACACATCAAATATGAAATAAATAACCACCGAAATCAGGTTGAAGTACTCTATGCAATTTATCGATAATAACCTTATTTACAGTAGTGTTGTCGAACGTAAAAGAACGAATTCACATTTATATTCTGTAATTATTAACATAATAGCATTAAATATAGTTTGAGTGTTGTGCGGTACTCAACAATTTTAAAAGCAATAATTTTTTGTGCATGACCCAAAGTGGGTCTATATAGTGTGCACTTGCAGCTATACAACCTCTCTTATTATCCCTTTCTACATATCCGAAGTTGAAGATATCACACCCCCATATTTTTCTAAATCTACAATCAATAGTTTCTTTTAAGAAAATATTCAATTGTATCAGGCTGAAGAGTATTTCGACTTATCCCAACGTACCTCGGTTGAAGATATTGTTTGACGTAGTTTACTAAATGTTGGTTGTCCGCTATTGCTAATGGCAACTCCTCCGCGGCAATGAACTTCACCATTCCCATTCGAGCTTCCTCCTCCGAATACATCCACATAGAAAGTGGAATAGCAATAGAACCGGCGCCTAGAGTACTAAATTGTAGTTACGTTTGACCAGCTGGAAGAAGCCCATGTTTAGTGCACAGTTTTTGTAGTGACGGTTGAGGTGGGTAGTTCCAATACCTTTTTGCCATGTCAGTCGTTGTTGGCAATATTTATATACTGCTGTGGTTTCTGGAAGTCTATCGACCACACGACCAGTGTTAACCAATTTGAAATGGTCCCAACATTTTGCCTCCTTATTCCCCTTTCTCTTCCCTCTCATCGGGAATATTTAATGTAGGTTCTTCATCTTGTTCCAAATCAATCGGAACACTAGGATCAACATCAACATCATCCAAATCAATTGGATGACTACCTTCACGAATGTCGAAATCTTGAATATTTTCTGGAATTGGTAATTCATTGAGAGTAGGGAATTCATTCCCAAATTGATTTTGGGTAGGTGTTTCGCCTTTCATACAGAACAAGTTTACAACAAATGATTGTAGATCCATTTGTGAATAATAGAAATTGAATATTGAAGACTTGAAGTAGAATGTAGAAATGTTGAATTGAGAAGTGAATGAAGATTATGTAGTAGTGTATAAAATGAATTATAAAAATAAAATCAAGATAATAATGTAAAAAAAATGTAGAAGATGAAGATGATTATAGAATGAATGAATGATATTGTTGATAATTTGTAAATTGTAGATAGTAGAGTAGATAATGAGAGATTGGTGGGAAAAAATGTTGATTATGATGGGTATTTATAGAGAAAAAAATGAAAAAAAATAAGGGACCAATCGGTCACTAAATTTTCAATTTTGTATTTATTATTTATTATTATTTTTTTAAAGAGCCCACGAACCGAGCGGCTCATGGGCTCGTCGTGGGCTGCTCGATGTGCAGCTCGTGTACAGTACAAATCTTTGGCTCGTGCTCGGACAAGCCCGAGCGGCTCGTGGGCTGCTACAGTACGATCTGATGAGCCGCTCGGCTCAATTGCCACCACTAACCTCTACCTCGCGACGATAGCGGGCTTTGCTCCACTACTTGCGACGACTAGCGCCGCTATATATAGATGTGTCCGTCGCCCTGCAATTTATGAAATATGGGGACCCATCTACAATAATGGAATAAGGGTTCAGTTTGCAATTATTTTTTTAAAAATGACCTATTTTAAATTTTTTGAAACTGGAAGGTCCTGCTTATAATTTTAAACAGAGGGTAAAATTGCAATTTGCAAAATGAGTTTTGAATTGAAATATTAAAATGGTTTCAATTTTGATTTTCAAATGGGTTTTGATCCATATTATCAATTTTGACCCATTTAAAATTATATTTAAAATTGATGATTTTTATATTTTCGTTAAAATTAGATTTTAACTTAAATATTAAATTTTGACCCTAGATTGAAGTTTATCTTATTTAGGAGTTTAATCCTAAATTAAAATGTTAATTCAATTGCAATTAGAGTTGGACTCTAATTTAGTATTTAATTAAAATTTGATTTTAATTAAAATATCTACCCTAATATATTATTAAAATTAGAGTTGGACTCTAATTTGATATTTAATTGAAATTTGATTTTAATTAAATTGTCTCACCTTAAATTTTTTCTTAATATTAGAGTTGGACTCTAATTTGTTTTTTAATTAAATTGTTTCGCCAAAATAAATAAAAGCTCGTAGGCCAATAAAACAACAAGAATAAAACTAATCATTCAACACATATACATGATCGAGCCTATAATTATTAACTAATAAAACATTCATCATATAAATATTTTCCTACATAATATATAATATTATATGTATATATGTTTCAAGTTTCTAGCAATTAAAGTCGTTTAAACGGATTTAAACAAATGGATCAGAACAATTAAATAATTAATTAATCATATTAATTAATCGATTTAATTAACGAGCCTCAAAACTTAAAAATTAGAGTTGGACTCTAATTTGTTATTTAATTCAAATTTGATTATAATTAAATAAACCCGTTAATTAAATTGATTAACTAATATGATTAACTAATTATTTAATTGTTATGATCCATTTGTCTAAATCCGTTTAGACGACCTTGATTACTAGAAACTTGAAACATATATGCATATAATATTATATATTATGTGGGAAAACATTTATATAATGAATGTTTTATTAGTGGATGATTATAGACTCGACCATGTAGATGTTTTGAATGGTTAGTTTTATTCTTGTTGTTTTATGGGCCTACGAGCTTTTATTTATTTTGGAACTACGATTTCGTTGTAATTTTATGGGTCTGCGTGCCAACTAGAGTATAATACATGTTGCAGCTGGACTGATTGGAGATGCAAGAAGAAGAAGAGTCCATAGAGATGGAGCATTGTATAATTCAATATTATGTCCTAAAGGACTGACCAACTAGTCTTACTTATGGCTCGGAAGACTAGATAGTCTAGTCTATAATCGTCCACACTATTATATATATGTTTATTTGCATTCTAGATGTATAATAAAACATATATAATTATTATGATGAGACATTTGCGGGTAAAATCCCTCGTTAAAATATTATGTCATCATTATATTTGTCTTCCATCATTATAGTGAAAAATCAGAGTCCTCAATCGATCTAAACTTGTTGAGTATACTCAAGACTGGTCTATTAGGGATATATTTGATACTATAAAATATTAGATATTTTTGAATGATAGGTTTGACCTAACTAAAATTTATCTTTTGTTGAGTACACTCAAGAAGATAAAATTTTGGAAGCACGTTAAGCTAACACATGAGATATGTGAAGACAAAGAGTTTTCGTTTAATGATATGGGAGTTGTATGTTGATACAATTGATAATAATATCTATCCAAATGTTTTATTAAGATTTATTGAGTACACTCAAGGTTTTAATATAACAAATGAGATCACAGCTCGTTGGGAGTCAAGTATGGATTCCATAAATTTACGTGAGGATGTCATAAGTTTGAGTTAAAGAGTGAAAGTGTAATTAATTTAATAAAAGACCATGTTAAATTAGTTGATGCATTATATATATTATTGTTTTACTTTTCGTCATTTACATTTATTGAATCATGAGTAATCATATTTATTTAAGAGGTATACCGGATACCACAACCAAACCAAATTTTCTTGATTGGCACCGCAATCAGAAAATTCTTCTCAGGCATGAAAAAATTGGTTATGTACTTGAATAACCCTTTTCAGGGACACATGTTGATGACTCGACGAAGGAAGAGGTGGTTGTTATAATAAACACAATTATGACGATAGTACTGCAACATGTGTGATGCTTGGGACTATATCAACTGAGTTACCAAGGTAACATGATAGTATAGGTGCTAATACATGATTTTTCATCTCAAATTGTTGAATGATGAACAATCACGTGTAGAACGATATGAGATTTCCTAGCAACTATACCATTGCATAATGGCAGAAGAATCTTCAGTCAGTACTCATGTACTGAAAATGTTGATTACATTGAGAAGTCGTCTCAATTGAGTTTAGTCATGAACCATGAACTAAGTATAGACTCGGTTCTGCAATCTCTGCCAAAGAGTTATTCATGGCTAATTATGAATTTTGATATGAATAAACTCGAGTGCACACTTATTGAATTGCTGAACATGCTTAAAACTGTTAAACCCAATATCTAAGTTTGTAGTGGGCTAATCTTATTCATCTAGGGAAGTCCAAAGGATGTTTTAGGAAAGTAACCAAGATTGCTAAGACAGTCAAAGCGAATAAGGACAATACCAAATCTAATGATCTTTATTATCGTTTTGGAATAATAGTTCATTGGAAAGGAAACTGCAAGGCTTATCTCTACTTCATTAACTTCTTGGGTATTAGATGCCGATATGGATCTCATATTTGTATAAATATGCAGGAACTAAATAGAAGTAGATCACTGTAGAAGGGTTGACCTGCTCGTTGAAAATGAGCAAAGGTTGCTGCATTACATAGTGATTTATGTGAATCCATATCAATTAAGTTAGATGAAGTCTCTTTTATCCCATCACATTTACTGACGACTGTTTCATAAATGGCCATGTATATTTGATAAAATTCAAGCATAAAACTATTGAAATGTTCAAGGGATTCAAGCTAGAAATAGAAAAACATATAGAAAAATGTATTCTCACGCTAAGACCTGATCGATGTGGAGAATATATTAAAGGGAGAATTTTAGATTATTTGAAAGAGAATAGGACTCTTTAGCAGTAGACTTTGTCGCCTACACCATAGCATAATGGTGTATCTAAATGGAGGAACCACATCTTATTAGATATGGTGCAATCAATGTGAGCCATGCAAACCTCCCAAAATTGTTTTGGGGTCATACACTAATTGTTGCGTGCTACACACTAAATCTTGTCTCATCTAAATCGGTCCTAACTTATCTCATTTGAAAGTTTGGGGCTATGAAACTTATGTGAAGCGCACTGAATCGGATAAATTTGAGACTAAATCCAATAAATATATATTTGTAGGATATCCAAAAGAGATATTTTGATATCTATTCTATAATCCCATTGAGAAGAAAGTCTTCATCTCACGACATACCGTCTTCCTAGAGAAAGAGTTTATTCTAGGAAATGACAAAGGGAGTAAAATAGAAATTGAAGGAGTTCAAGAGTCCACAAATATACTTGGCCAAGTGGATGACCTGAGTCCAATCCCATACTTGCTGAGGGACATACTCTTGCTCAATAAGTAGAGACTTCTGAGGACATGTTAGCTTCATGTAAATCTTGTAAGATCATTTGACCTCCTAGAAGGTATGAATCCATGATTACTAATTAGGTATTATTAATCAAGGATGATGAACCTACTAATTACACAGAAGCAAAGTCAAGTGTTAACTCAAAGAGATGACAAGAGGCCATGGAATTTGAAATGAACTCAATGTATGAAAACAAAGTTTTGACCTTGGTCGACCCTCCTGATGGGATAAAACCCATAGGTTGTAAATGGGTTTATAAGATAAAGGTCGACGTATATGGAAACATCCATACATACAAATCAAGGCAAGTAGCAAAAGGGTATAAACAAAGATAAGGTGTTGACTTTGATAAAAAATTTTGTTTGTAGCCATGCTGAAGTCCATTCGGATTTTACTTGTAATAGGTACATACCATAACTATGAGTTGTGGAAAATGGATATAAAAACTACATTCCTTAACAAGAAGTTACAAGAGAAATTGTACATGACACAACCTGAAAGTTTTGAATTCAAAGAAGCCAATAAGGTATGCAAGCTTGATCAATCTATATATGGATAGAAACAAGCCTCTTGGAGCTGAAATCTTCAATTTGGTGTGAAAATCAAAATGTTTGATTTTATAAAAATGAAGATGAAATGTGTGTTTATAAAACGATAGTGGGAGCATTGTCGCGTTCCAAATATTATATGTATGAGACATATTATAGGAAATGACGTCCTTGTATTTCAATTGTTAAAATTATGGTTGTCAAATAATTTTTCGTGATAGATATGGGAGAAGCAACTTGATCTATAGAGATAGATTTAAAAGATTGCTTAACTCATCTCAATCTATATAGATAAAATCTTGAGAAGATTTTATATGTAGAAAATGAACTAAGAGTTCATGGATACAATGATGCTAACCTCTAGTCAGACTAGAATGATAGCATATCTCAATCAAGATATTGGTTAACTCTTAAATGGTATGTTGGAAAGGTTCCAAACAAGAGATAACCGTTGACTCAATAGTAGAATTCGTATACATCAATGCTTTTGAAAGCAGCAAAAGTTGTGGTTTGTATCAGGAAGTTCATCAATGAACTTGGAGTAGTTCCGAATATTTTTTATCACATGCTTCTGCATTGTGATAGCAATAGAGGCATCATGCAAGCAAATGAACTAAGGTCTTATCAATGATCCAGACATGTATTAAGTCAGTATCATCTTATTAGAGATAATACAAAGAAATGATGTAAAGAAAGTACGAATTTCCACAAGTTACTAAATTGCAGATCAACTGACAAAGAGTTTTTACAGCATAAACATGATCATCATGTAAACTATTATGGTATAAGGTACATAAGTGATTGGATCTAGTGAAAGTGGGAGTTTGTAACTGTTATGCCCTAGGTTCAATCAACTTTGGACATAAAAACTTTTAATATATAGTTGATACATATTTATGGCAAGATCTATTATTTAATTGAATTAATATTCTAACAGATTAAATAATAGAATCCGTAGATTCAAGTCTTTGTAATTTGTTAATCACAAGGAATTGCGATTGTGAGATACAAATTAAAATATGATTGAATCTTAAATCGTCCATGGTCATAAGTAATAACGAGATACCTATTTCGTTATTACGGATAGATCATCGCTTGTGGCGTTTCTTACTTGTGAAGTAAGTAGTTGATCTCACAAGTTAAAGTGTGGTGATACTTAAACAAGCACATGGATGTTTAGTTATAAAACAAAACATTGGAGACCCGCTAGAAAAATTCTACTTGGATAACTTTCTGAGTGTCAATGGTTAATCTCTAACGTTCGATAATGGAATTGGTCATTTGACTTGAGGTCATAGTCATACTTTGGTGATGTTACATGTTGCTCTGCCAAGGTCACTAATACGACATTGTTCAGGCATGTCAAGAATCATATGAAGAATGTGAATGATCAATAGAGGATTTGTCACTCAGATAGCAAGAGATTATGATCTATATTTCATTCAATTAAATTGATAATGAAATCCTTAGACAAGGTAAACTCATAAGTCAAAAATGAGTTTTCGACTTATATTGACTTAATAGTGGGATGAATGAGATGATCGATAATTGAGGTCGACACATCCATATCTCGTAATTGATCGGATCATATTGACGAAGGGATTTTAGTTTCACGGTAAACGAACAAATTTGGTTTTTTCATACCACATGACATTTCTCGTCACATTTATTGCCCTGACACATTGTTAGATGTCTATCAGGGAAGACGGATGTGAATTGATGATAAATTAAAGGGGTATTTTAATTTATGAATTTGAATTAGATCAAAATAATAATTCACGTCTCAAACTAATAGATCAAAATAATAATAATTCATATTTTTGCTTTCCCACTTTTAAGAAGCACATCTCAAAATTAATATAGCTCTTTCTCATGATGTTATTTTTAGGGTAGCTCCAAAATTACTCATTAACTTCTTGTTTAAGAATGGTTGCATCTAACTAATAAAAGCAACTGCCTAGACACGTGAAGATTATCCATTTCTTCTATCTCTACCCTTTGGACAAGACTACCTATTTCTCCATCATTCATATTATCTAGACCCTCATCACATGGCCTGATTCCTTTCTTTTTTTTTTTCTCTCACCCTTTCACTCCTTCCTCAACCATTTCCCACGTTTCTGGTTCTTATAGCTCATAGTATTATTGATGAAGGACTTCAACAAACCTTTCCCATCAACTTTTATGTCCTTCCTTTGTTCAAAATCGATGAGAAACTATTACTGCATGCACCAATGTGATTTCCCAACTTCAACAAAGACTTGGCCACAAGCTTTTCCCCACCTCTTCCAACCAAGAGTCACCATCCCTACTAACTCCCTTGCCTTGGACTTTATGTGAACTTTCCCTACCTACAAAATAACCCGCTACCGCTCCTAGCACACCCTTATCTCTCTCCTACCCACATACTTCATCAACTTCACACCACCACTCACCTATCTCCTAAAGTTTTTCCTCGACAATCGATCCCTCCCCAATGAAAGAAGAGCCTTAAGCCATTCTCCATACATGTTAATTCTCACGCCTCCTGATAGGTGTATTTTGTACATTTATTTGGACCATAAAATGAAATTAATTGCTATGAATTTTAATGAATTATGGCTTAATTCTATTTATTTTGCTAGGAGAAACTCGATGCAAAATGAAGCAATTGGACCAAAGGAATAAAAAATTGGCAAAATAGAGAAACTTGAAATTTGGAGATCAAAGTGAAAATATTCAGTAGTCATTTTGGAGCATAAAATTTCGATTGAAGATCTTATGAAATCAATTTGATTAAATTAGAAGTACAAGAATGGAAATTACACGAGAAAAGGACGTAATTGAATGAAGGATGAAAGTTTGAAGACCAAAATGTCAGTCCCCCAAACTTCAAGTGGCACTTACGCCTCGACCACTTGCAGAGAAATTGAGAGCAGAAGCTGCAAACGGCGCGTGCAAGGGATGTACAACCTCACATGCTTAGGTAAAGTTTGGTAGATAAATTGGCAGTTTTCTTTTTAATTCTAGCTCTTTTGGAACCCAAATTAGTTGCTATCTTCACCTAAAATTTGGCTCCTATAAATACAGAATTTGGGCTAACATTTAAGCAAGCTCCCTCTAGCCTCTTAACTCACATTCATGTCGAAAAATTCATCAAGAATAAAAGGTGAATTCGTACACTTTTTTGAGAAAAGATCAAACCTGGCAAGAATTGAAAGCCAATTACATTAAGGACTTGAAGATTTCAAGCTTGAAATTGAAGAACAAGATCTCTTGCATTCATTCATATTCGAGTGACATCTATTCATTATTTTTCTTATAATATAATAAAAAACATTGTAGGCTAGACATTATTTGTATTGAATGAAGATGGACCATTTTGGTTATTCATTTTTATTCAAGACAAGTAATTTAGTAACTCTTATTTTTCTTGATTAATCATGTATGCTCGTTGCTTTATTTAATTGCTTGATCATCAATTAGGCAATTAGCTGCTAGTTGTAGTGCTAGAAGGCTGACAATAAGTAAAACACTACATGATTAACATAAGATTAATAAATGCTATGAATAACATGTATTGCGTGTGCAATCTTATTGATAACCGTATGTTTGAATGCACTCTATTCATATAAATTTGGACTAGGAATAGAATCAGGTCATATCTAGAATAGACTTATCTTGAAATAGAAAGTTGAATAAAATAGATTTATCGATTGTCATGGATGTATGAATAACACTAAATTACATAGTTGAAAATTGAAAATAGATAACAATAGGTGGATTCTGAAATTCAATACAATCATTAATTCATTTACACAAACAAATGCTTTTTACATATTCGTTAGAATAATTACAAATCATGATCTCTATTGTGTTAAAATAAACGTTGAATTTGATACAAGACTAGTACACTTTAATTAGAAATTATTACTCGTGGAACGATGCTCAATTCATCACATATTTCCTATCAACGATCTTGTACCATGTTTAGCTATAATTGATCTATTTTTTGTTTGGTTATCTATTCAAGGTGGTGTCTAGCAATTTATGCAAGATTCTGACAAAATTGAGCTTCTATCGTTAGATCCAAAGATCGAAAGAAGTTTCAAACAAAGAAGAAGAGAGTGGATAACAGCAAGAGAATGGGAAACAGAGATAGAAAAAAACGAAAATCAAAATTAAATTCAATTACCACCAGATTGCCATCACAGTCCGTTCCGCTAAGTGTAGTTGCCAACGATGGTAAAATATTAGTATGAGATTATGTGATTCTCGCTCTAGCTCCTATGCAACTGATTGTTATTTATCCACCTTTTTAACAGGTGAATTTCTCCATTCGACCAGATTTTATCAACTTGTTTCAAAATCATGAGGACATCGGGTTTTTGGAAAAACCAACTAAAAATCCTATTAAGTACATTCAATCTTTCCTAATGCTTTGCAAGATAATTAGTTATGAAGGAATGTCAACAAACGTTTTTTTGCCTATTCTCTCATATTTTAAATAATAGTGCAAGAGAATCGCTACACTCAATAATTCATGAGAGTATTGTTTATTAGAATGACATTATATAGACATTCACAATGAATTTCTTTTCATTGTCTCAAGTCCATCAAATCAAAATTAAAATCTATACTTTAAGCAGAAGGACCTCAAGAGCTATTTAGAAGCATGGAAAAGGTTCAAGGACTACTTCAAATAGTGTCCCAATCTTGACATTCCTAAAATGCCTAGGTCTACATCTTCTATTTTGGCTTGCATTCTGAATATCTTAACATATCCAACGTTTCATGATGATCAATAATGAATATGACAATAGATAATACATATGAGTTGTATGAAAGAATAGTAGAAAATCAGTTTATGTGGTTAATAGATAAGGAAATTCCAAGGAAATTAACGAATTTTTACGACATCGATGCAATTACATCAGCAACAGCCCAGCTGGAAGTACTAACAAAAAAATTGGACAACCTAACCCAAACTGTGAACATGGTGCACTAACTAGCAAAAGTCTGTGTGGGCTACAAGAAAGATCATACAACTGTAAACTATCATTTAGCATCTATGCATGTAATCATGCCTGAGAAGTTTAGTTATGAGCAGAAATCCAAACTTCTCATGGGCTATTAGTCAGGGTTAGGAAAATTAGATTCAATGCAGCCCACAAGGATTTTAGTAAACAACAAGAAAAGATGTTATCTTTGGAGGATCAAATGATTCAGTACATCATAAAGCCTAAGATTGCACTCCAAAATCAGCAGCCCCAAACTTAAGAATTTGCTTGTCCTCGAGCAAACATCAAACCAAAGAAAATGAATAACCAACACACAAACAAAACTAAAAAAAAAAATTCAATTAAAACAAATTGCATTAGATATCTTGCCTTTGTAGCTCAGGATTGGCAACATGCATTAATTTCATGAATCATTTCAAAATTATAATGAAAAAGTTAACTTCCCACCTATTCAATGCAAAAATGGGTGGGTGTGTGTGTGTGTGTGTGTGTGTGTGTGTGAAGTGTTAAACGCGATGTTGTACAATAATAAATTGATCCAATTCTCGATCTGAAAAGTCAAAATTTTCATTACTTCCCTCGTAGAATTCATACACCCCCAAACTTGTTTTCTTTTCACTCCCCGTGGTGTATTCTAAAGTTGATTTTCAATACTAATCTCATACACCACTCAAGTTTGGTTAGATTTTACTAATTGCAGTTCAACATATCAACAAATATAGATTCTCTTTATTTTTGACTGCTTTGACCTCTAAGACTCAACCAGGTCGCTAACCCCTTATTACAAGCCTAATCCTCGGAAATAAGTGTTCGAGACTTTCTCATGATATGTGATGTCTTCGTTTTCATGCACCTTTTTTTATATATGTGGGAATGCTCTCCATTAAGCTTTCTAAATAACCCTTGTAGCGAGCTTTAGGCCGATGCTTCCCAAATCAGATGACTTTAGGGCACCAGGTTTTAACCCTTACAGGCTTATTCACTCGAGTAATAAAGGCTACGAAGAGATGCCATACAATAAGATTGTTATGATTGTTCTCACTTGGATCTTTTTAGGGTAACTTTCCGTGTATGCAGTGATTAGTGCAATGCCCTTTATTCAACACTTATTCTCGAAAATTGACCTATAACTTAAGGTTTTTCACCCAATGTTCATCACATTGGTCTCAGATAGTCCAAACAATATTTTGCACACACTGAATCCATATCTATCTCCACGTCTACCTACAACAGTTCAACTAACCAAACATCCTAAGTTTGGTTTAGGGATATAATGATGTTTAATGGTTGTTTGGGTATAGCATTTAAGTTCTCCATTAGAACCTATAAACAATGGATCAATATACTCATGTACAACATCAAATCAACTCACGTGTACAAATATTTTCCATCTCACATGAAAAAGCAAGAATTTAACTCAAACACATAACTTATCCACAAGTCATCAACCAAAACATGTTACCAAATATATACATCAATGTCAGCAAGGCTATCCAACTCACACAAGCATGCGTAAAAGTTTTTTTTTTTTTAACCAAGAATATCACACAACATAAAAAAATCACATAAAATAAAATAAAAATAAAAACTAAAGCAAATAGACCATTAAAGCAAATAAAGCAAATAAATAAGAAAATTAAGCAGATAGATAACTTATAGAACACTCCCCAAACTTAATCTAAACATTGTCCCCAATGTGAAATTAAAGTTAAGTGAGGAAGACTTCCCTGAATTATCTACATTGCCTATGACGTTTTGGTGCTTATGAAGATGGATTTGATGGATGCTTCTTCTATCTTCTCCTCCAATCTTGAGATTTATCCCGTTTTATCTTTATCAATGTTAGTTTGAGTGTTTCATGACATCATGTTCTTGAAAAATAAATCATATTTTAGATGTTAAAAATATGGAATAAGTGTTACTTAGTTCAAACATCTAATGACCAACTTAATTATTTTGAGACCTAAGGGAAGACGGGATAAGGATGATGATTCCTAAATAAATTGTAAAATAAACTAAACTATCCTATAACTAAAAATAAATAAATGAATAAGTATAAAGTAAGAAAGCTTGGGTTGCCTCCCAAGAAGCGCTTCTTAACATCATTAGCTTGACTCAACCGCAGTGTCTATGTTGGATCTTCAGGTGGCACCTCTCTCTTATTTCTAAACTTTACCCTTGGCCTTGTCTTCATCTTTACTATAGCATGTCCAATAAAATTGAAAGGTTTTAACTCCGGTATGGCCTTCAAAACCTCTTTTGGTTTGGCAATGTTTGGAGGTTTTGAAGGTTTTTCCACATAGCTCTTCTTCTTGTCAGGTGGATTTATTTCATACTGTAAGATATAATCCATCATTTCATTGGTGCCTTTTTCGTTGCACATGTATTAAACCTTGAATAGTTGAGAGCCACATGTTGTTCTAGAGGATCATATAACATTTTTCTTTTGCCTTTCTCATCCCTCACTGCATTGGTGGATTGGATCATATGGCATACATTTACTTCTTCTAGGATTTTCCTTTCTTGATGAATGTTGAAGTTCACTTGCTCTTCATTAACCCGCAGTATCAACTTCCCTTCTTATACATCAATCAATGCTCTTCCAGTAGCCAGGAAATGTCGACCAAGAATTAGTGGTACTTTCTCATCCTCTTCCATATCCAAGACCACAAAGTCCACCAGAAAAATGAAATTATCTACCTTTACCAATACATCTTCTATAATCCCCATGGATAGGTAATGGATCTGTCTGCTAGTTATAGTGATATGGTTGTCGGCTTTACCTCTCCAATTCCCAACTTCTTGAACACTGATAGGGTCATCAAGTTGATGCTAGCTCCAAGGTCATATAGTGTTTTTTCAAACGTGATACCACCGATATTACAAGGAATGCTGAAGCTACCTGAGTCCTTCAATTTCTGAGGCAACTTCCTTTGGATAATAGCACTACATTCCTCTGTTAACTTGATTGTCTTAAATTCTTCAAGTCTCCTCCTCTTAGCCATGATGTCTTTCATGAATTTGACATAATTTGGCATTTGCTCCAAGGCATCTGCAAAAGGAATATTAATGTGAATTTTCTTAAAAATTTGTAAGAATTTAGCAAATTGAGAATCAAGCTTTTTTCTTTTGAAATTTTTGAGGAAAAGGAAGAGAAGGTTTAAGAATTGGAGGATTATCCAGAAATAGATTGGATTTGGGCTTTTCAGCATCCTTTGATGTTTCCGGTTCAGTTGTGCTTTCTTTGTTTTCTTCATCCTCTTGGTCATTTGATGTTGTCATCCTTGGACAAGTGTCTGCTTTTGTGCTTTTGTATTGTGGATCTTCAAGCTCTTTACCGCTGCTAATAAGAGTAATAGCCTTACAATGCTCCTTCGGGTTTACTTCTGTATCACTAGAGAATCTTCCTTTTTGATGAACATTAGAAGAGGATGATATTTGTCCAATTTGGGTGTCAATTGACTAGAGATGAGTCTCAATTCCTTGCAACCTTACCTCACTCCTGTTGAACCTCTCCCTCAATTCCATCATAAATTGTCCTAGAATATCTTCCAATGGCATCTTTATCTCTGGAGCCTTGTTTTCAAATCCCGTAGGGGGTTGTAAAACATTTTTTGTATTACCACAGGAAAAATTATCATGATTACGGAGCCCCGGTTGATATTGGTTAGGCATGAAATTGTTCTGCTAGTTGAAGTTGCGGTTGTTCACATATTGTACTTGTTCCTCATTATCAACTATGGCTGGAAAAACCATATCTGCTGTAGCTATAGATTCTGTTCCTCGGATGGCTTTTTGAGTGGTTAAGGAGTTCAATTGATGACAAAGGGCATCAACCTTTGCTGAAATATTTATGAAGGCATCAATTTCATGCATTCCAACTGGCTTCTTGGTCCTAGCACGCTCATCTGGCCATTGATAACTGTTATTGGCCATTTCTTTCAAAAGTTCATATGCCTCGTTAATTGATTTGGTCATTAAAGAACCTCCAGCTGTGCTGTCAATAATAACTCTTGTTTGACCATTCAATCCGTTGTAAAACCTATCAAGGAGCATCCAATCATCAAACCCATGTTATGGGCACCTTCTTTGCATCTCTTTAAATCTTTCCTACACCTCATATAAGGGTTTAAAATCCATTTGACGAAATGAACCAATTTCACCCCTTAATTGAGATACTTTTGATGGAGGGAAAAATTTTGCAAGGAATTTCGTAGTCAGTTCTTCCCACGTGTTAATGATTCCCAATGGTAAAGATAACAGCCAGCTTCTCGCATTGTCTCTAAGGGAAAACAAAAACAATTTCCGTTTGATACTATTATCACTCTCTCCATTCACCTTTATAGTATCAGCCACTTGCAAGAACATAGACAGATGAGTGTTCGGGTCTTCATTAGGCAATCCCCCAAACTGATTCTGTTGCACCAACTGATGAGTGATGCTTTTAGTTCAAAACTGTTGGCATTGATTATTTGGCGTCTTATCCCAGAATAATGCTCTTGGGCTACCAGATTGAAGTAGTCTCGAATAGGTCTTTCCCATTGATCAACGCCTTCTTGTTGACCATGATTATTTTGCTCAGCCATTGCATTCTTCTTAGCTTTCTTCTTTGCTCTTATTGTCCGAAGAGTTCTTTCAATTTCTAGGTCATAGAGCTTTTGGATTGTCGCATCAACTAGCAAAACACCTGAAAAGCAAAAAGAATAATTCGAATTAAAATAAATCAAAAAAAAAAATTAATCTAGATTAAAATTAATGCTACTTGGTAACAATATTAATAAAAAAAGATAAATCAATCCCGGCAACGGGGCTAAAAACTTGTTGTGAGAATTTTCCAATCGCAAGTGTACGGTGTCAAGTTTTAATATAGTGAGAGTAGAGTATCGTTTCCACGGAGATTGAAATCAAATCCTAATAATTCCTGTAATTAAAATAACCTTAATTTTATCTAGAAAATAGGAATATCGGAGTAAGATAACTAACTGAACTAATTTAATTAATTAACAATGCAATTGAATAAGATTAACACTAATGGGCTTAAACTCTAGAGATTCAATTTCACCTAACCATCGATCATGTTTCAATCATCTCACTATTCCTTAATTTATTCTTATGGTCTATTAGTCAAGAACCTGAAATTATCTTAATCCCCTTTCTCGATGGTAAATTAAGAATTACTCTTAAAACCCTAATTTTGAGTCTCTATATAAAATTAAGATGATAAATTACATTTAGATATTTGGTTCTCTTAATAACTACAAAGGATTTCGTAGGCCTCTCGAACTCTATAATCTCCTAAGTTGTGTTTATCAATGATCCCTATTTAGAATTCTCTCTCTCGATAATAAATCCCAAATTCAATATCATTCAAAGGGTGATCAAGCATTCAAAAGCATTAAGAGTAGATAAATACAAATAAACCAATTGAATAACTTCTAAAATAGATAATTAAATGATCAAAGCATAATCTCTAGTGTTAACTATATTGTATCTCTAGAAAAATAAATCACTCCATGAAAATATAAAAGAAAACACAATTCATGTTCTTAAGCATTGATAGAATGGAAAATATTGATAGAGAATAAGAAGAACTCGTTGATTTGTGGATTCCTCAATCTCCAAGTGTCTTCTCTCGGTGTGGCTGCTGCTTTTCTTCTCCAAAAGTCCTTTTCTTGAACCCTTACCCCTTTTAAAGTCGTCAGTTTTAGGGTTTATGTGGCGGACTGGTATCGTCGCGGCCAGGGGCGCCTGTCTTCTTTTGGACATGGCCGGGGGGAAGGGGGGCCTATTTATGGCGGGGGGACGCCTGCTTCTTCGGTTGAAAAACAATTTGCTTCTTCCAGAATGGCACGGGGACGCCAATACGTCCAGTAATATACATCCTTGGTTTGGCTAGTGATACTTGAATTGCACTTAATTGACTCCATCTTCTCATTGTTGACTCTCCTATTATGAAAATACCTGAATATAATACAAAAACACATAAATGCAGTAGAAATCCTCAAATTCAAAAGTAAAAGATATCTAATAACTCCGTTATAAAACCAACTTATCAGATAGATAGTGATAAGTTTGTTTTGCGCACTTAATTATGACACAAAATAAATTGAGTGTTGTTATAAAATGCTCGAAAATGACTTAATTCATTATATATTGTTTTTGTAGGACTACTTTGATGGAATGAACAAAATATACGTGAAAAATGGTGAAAAGGACTAAAATGCAAGTCAACGAAAGTTCAGGGACTAAATTGCAATTATCCAAAAGTTGACCAAATTGATGAATCAAGTATGGAATTCTACTAATGAGCTAATTGTCAATTACATGGATGACTAGAAGTAGAAGGAAGAGGAATCAAGGCTCAAAAGTGCAAGGGAAGAAAATTGAGGACCAAATTGAACAACCTAAAGAAGTTTTCTTCCTTGCGATCGCAAGGAATACTGCCTTGCGATCGCCCAGACACCAACAGGAAGCCCAGGAGAGCAAATCAATTGGTCCTTACGATTGCAAGGAATCCTTCCTTGCAATCGCAAGGTAGTGTTTCTGCGCGAAATTTTTTAGTTTCCTTTTTCAATTCAAACACCTATGAAATGATATCTTGGGAATCTATTTAAACCAAAACTCATCCAGAATTAGGTTTTATGCATTCTTGGACAAAAAAAGGTCGATTTTGAAGAGCAAGGAAAAGAGCTTGAGCTAGGGTTTCACCACAAGATCCAAAATTCAAGCTTTAACTTCTACTTTTTGGTGATGTTTTCTTTCTATCATTTTTATTGTTGTTTTAATTTCATTATGTTAGGCTAGACTTTTATATACTAGGAGAACGATGAACCTCGCATTGTGATCTCTTTATCTCTATTTTGCAATTTGATAATTAAACGCGTTGATGATTTTTGAACGATTTATATACACTTCTTGTCTTCGTGATTATAGTGCACGATAATTGTGTGAGTTTAGGTGGTTTATTTCATGCATTCGAAAGAAGGAAAATAAATTCAATAAGGTATAAATCGTCGTTTTGTTCATAGAGGATAGAAATATACTGATATGCATTACGTGAATCTCTAAACGTTTACAAAACTACATGCATCCTTATATATTACATTTATCATAGAAATATAGTCAAATGGTATATTAGGATAGGTTCAATTCTACTTGAAAGAGATTGTTGGATATGTTAGAAACATTGATTTTTCAAAACAATTCATCGTGTTGTCAAATTGTGAGATAGGGGTTAAAAGTGAACGTTGCTTGGTGAGTCGGGATGTAGCGACCGAGAACTTTTAAATAATATAAAATTAGTTTTCTCGAAAAACGTGTCGCTAAACTTTAACCCTAATTTTTTTAGAGAAGCACGTTCGTCTAGTCGTTATAAAATTGAATTCAAATCTATTCGATTAAATCCAATCTCGAATAATTATTTTAGTATCAATTTCGATTTATGTTATTTAAATCCAATTATTATTAATTTCAAGTCCAATTATATAAGCCCAATGTTTAAGCCCAATTATATAAGTCCAACACCTTGAATTTTAATTCATTTAGCCCATTTCATTTAAGTCCAATTAAATGAGCCCAAAACCGGAATTTATTTATTTTAGCCCAATTAGAAAACCCTAAAGCCCAACTGATAGGCCCAATTACCCGTCTAGGGTTTTGTACCCTAATTCTACCCCTATTCATACCCCACTCCACTCCACTCACACTCATACTCTCGCAATATCCATTTGGTAAGAAAATTTGTCTATCTCTCCAACATTCTCTCTATTCCCAATGTGAGACACCATTGATGCTAGAAAATCCATTTCTAGCATCAACAGTGTAATCATCAAGACAATGCAATCACCAACAATGCAACTCACAACACCATTCACCATCAACAGTGAACTCAACAATGCAGTCACTCCAACCCCATTCATGAAACCGAGACCAACACTGCCAAAACCACCAACAAGAAGCTGCAGCCATTCGATTCCACATTTCAGTCACCATTTTCGACACTAGCTAGCCACACATTCTCGAACAGCACCACCTCAAACCAACTCAGTGCCCAACACCAACCATTAGAAGCTAAACCCAGCTGCAAACATCGAATCATCACCAACACTGCACTCACCAACTCACTGCTCAACTCCACCTCCACTGCCAAACCACCAACCAGTCACTGCAAGCCCAACTTCACACGCTACCAACGTCCACCACATCCAAGCAGCAACACCCACCAAACCGCCACAAACGAACACCAAAACTCACCTCCAATCGAACCACCCAAAACCACCAATGGAAATCCCCAGGTCGAGCCAACCGAGACCTCAAACCGCAACACCAAACCAACATCAATTCACAATACCTCAAAACAGCCTCAAACCAAGAACACCCACTCCACCAAAGCCGAACAAGTCACCCCAAGTCAAGCCAAACCCGAGACCACAAAGCTCCACCATCGCACAACCGAAACAGTAAAACTCCAACACCGCCACAAAGATGAAAACAACCAAAAATAAAACCCAACACCATAGCCAACAACCAAGAAAAAAATCAAGAAATAAGAAGAAACCCATGAACTTACCGAATGAAATCCGAGCCTTCAAGCCACGGTTCTTCCTCATTTCGAGCCCAAAACACCCAAATAAACCCCCCTACCTACCTCTATGTCCGGCGCCACCACCGCCGGTCGGTGGTGGCGAGATCTCGAGGAAGGGGGCGAAGCCCCTTCCCCCGTCGTCTTCTCTCTCTCTGGACGAGAGAGAGAGAGAAGTGTTTTATTTTTTTTTATTTTGATTTAATTGTTTTGTTTTGTTTTAATTTAGTTAGTTTAGTTTATATATATTTATTTCAATTGATATTTAAGCCCTAAGTTATGTTAAATTATTTAGGTTAGCCCTTAAGTTTAAGAATTTTAAATTTCAGCCTTTACATTTCTTATTTCTAGCTTTAAAGTTATTTAATTTAGTCCCTAGTTTAAATAAGTTATTTATTTCAGCATTTAACTTTATTTAAAGCTTTATTTTATTTACAGTTTAGTCCTTAAACTTATATAAGTTATTTAATTCAGCTTTTAAGTTTTATTTCATCTTTATTATATTTACAATTGAGTCCCTAATGTATAGAAATTATTATTTCAGTCTTTAAATTTTATTTTCAGCTTTAATATATTTACAGCTTAGTCCTTAAACTATTAAAAGTTATTATTTTAGTTTTCAGCTTTTATTTTAGCTTTAATATATTTACAGCTCAGTCCTTAAACTTATAAAAGTTATTATTTCAGTTTTTAACTTTTAATTCCAGCTTTATTATAATTACAATTTAGTCCCTAAACTTATGAAAGTTATTATTTTAGCCCTTAAAGTTTTATTTTCAGATTTAATAAATTTTCAATTTAGCCCCTAAACTTTACTTTATCATTTTAAGTCATTTATTTCAATTCCAATAATTTTCAATTAAGCCCTTGACCTTAATTTCAACACTTTAAAACTTTAAAGTTTCGAAATACTGATTCAAACTTATTTTCTATTGGCTAGACGAAACGTACGGACAATTAGGAGATTGAAGTTACTTCTCGCACCATTTTCACGAAACTCGAGATTTTGAGGTAGACTCGCCACCATTAATTAGTTTAAATTATAATTGCATGCTTTATGTGAATTTACGTGATTTATATGCTTTATGCATAGGATGAGAATGTGTCATATGAGATATATGATATTGTTATGCTTGCCATAACTTATATGCTTAATTGCATGAGAAAGAAAGAAAGAAAGAATCTCTTATGAGATAAGAAGAGAATGTTATGCATAACTTATGTGCTTCATCCGCACAAGAAAGAAAGAACTACCCATAGCCTGTATTTTAAAGAGCCTATGATTTTCAAGAAAATGAACCAAAGATAATATTACGTTGTATATTACATAAGTGTGTATTCAATTATTCTGTAAGTTAATTATCGACGATGAGTCTACTGAGTATTTCTTCGAAATACTCATTCTGCTATTTTTAACAATATTTGCAGACTTCGGAGGCGATCGAGATTGATCCGGCAGTGGTGGCATAAAAGAATTTGACTATCGAAATTATTATCTCTTTGAAGTTTTTGTATTCGAATATTGACAACATTTTGTCGTTTTTCGCTATTTCTAAAATATGATATTTAAATTTTAAATATCCTATGAGTTTTAATTGCCGACGTAGTTTTCAATTGCAAATGTGATTTTAAAAATTAGGTTATTTCCGCAAAATTGATTGACAAAATTAGGGCAAAAGACGATGAAGTGGCAATCCGGGTTAACGGAACTCGGGGCGCTACACGGGATCCTAGTACGCTTTTTCATACATTAATTTCTTCAATCTTTACATTCAACCATTATTTTATATTTAGATCGAAACTCTAGATTAATTTGCATGTTAGTCTTAATTTCATCATAAAATCATAAAAATAATCATCTTAAATTTAATAGATTCGGTTAAGGTCATAATAATAGAAGTCAAGTTAAATCAATCCTCGTGGGAACGATACTCGAAATTTTACAATTTCCACTTTATTACTTGTCAACGAACCGTACACTTGCGGTGATATAATTTCGAAACATATTTTCGTGAACAGATAGCAGCTGCATTCTCCAATAGGACATAGTGTACCTTGATAAGCGATACCGAAAAAATCCACTAGAACAAGTTTTAGCTATCACAACCATAGATGATGATGTGGTCGACACTCCATCAATAAAGATTACACCTTTGTGTGAGCTTATGTGCCGCATATCCCATTTCCTCAGAGGCTTTGAAAGTAACCAAAAGATGAACAAGTCTAGGCCATTACAACTAGAAGTAAAATTTAGCTACCAAAAATCAGTGTAAAAAGGAAAAGAGATAGAGGGGAATCAAGTATCTACCATGGGCGACAAACAAGTGGGTTAGTCTAAAGAATCAACAAAGGTAAATCAAGAAGAACAATCAAACCATCCACAGGTTAAGAAAACCATTCTTACCAAGAAATACAGACCACCAGTCTCATTTCCTCAAAGGTTGTAGGACAATAAATTGGAAAAGTAGTTCAAGAAGTTCTTGGATGCCTTCTGGCAACTTCACATCAATATTCTCTTAATTGACGCAATGATAAAAATTTAAAATTATGCTAAGTTTTTGAAATAGATGTTGACCAATAAGAGAAAGTTGCTAGAAGATGATGCAGTGGCATTGGCATTGGCATTGGCATTGGCAGAAGAATATAGTGCAATCCTATATCATAAGCTCTTTCCTAAATTGAAAAATCCAAGGAGTTTCCTTTACCTTGCTCTATAGGAAATTCATATAATATAAATGCTTTAATTGATTCTAAAGCAAGTATTATTCTGATGCCACTATCTATTTACAGGAAATTAGGATTGAGAGATTCATAAAAAAAAAAAAATCAATAATTCTACAGCTGGCTTACAGGTCAATCAAGCATCATTATAAAGTGGTTAAGGATATGCTCATCAAAGCTAGAGATTCCATCTTCCCAGCTCATTTCATCATCCTTAATGTAAAAGAAAATCAATACATGCCAGTAATATTGGGAAGACCATTTTTAGTAATAGAACGAGCATTAATAGATTTGAAAATGGTGAGATAATATTAAGCGTAGAAGAAAAATAACAAAGCTTCACCATGAACACTCCACTTAGGCAACCAACTTATCTTGAGAAGTGCAAAAATATTGACAAAGAAACAATGATGATTATGGAAGTCATCACCATAAAAAATGAGCTGGTAGATTGGTTGGAGCAATTAAATACCAATGTGGAATCATTAAAATTTGGAGGGCTAAAGACAAAGCAAAATAATCGGCCAGTGTAGCCGATGCAAGTCTAAAAACTCCGTGTTCAAACCACCATGAACATGCAAAACAATGAGTTAAGCTAATGACTATAAGCAAATACTAATTGGGAGACAACCCCAATTTTCTTCCATTTTATTTATTATGCTTTTTAGATAATAGGATTAGTAAATTTTATTAATTTCAGTACTTTAGGAATCTTCATTCCCATATTGTCCTATAGATTGTTAAGTGTTTGAGCCTATTATAAATTGTTTCATATTATAATTGATTTCTATTTATTTTGAAGGAACATGGCAACTGAAAAATATACAACCCAACATCGGACAAGGGAAAGGACGCAGGAACATGGACCATCTAGATCCATCAATTTCTTGCCATTTCATCTAGATTTATACTAGGGGAGGTACTTAGTTCCTTCTTTGCCTTTACTTTTTGTATATTATGTGCTATACTTTACGAGTTTGTTATATGTTTTTACTATTTTGTGACAAAAATTCCCAGAAATACTTTCTTTTCTGGTTTATTGTCTATTTTCTATGCTTGTGTGTGTTAGATTATTATGCCCACTATGATTAATATATTTGAAATCATGTGTTAGACTATAAATTATGGAAAATTTGCACGTTAGGTTGATTTATATGGTTGTTCATGTAAAACTTGACATTACTTTGCGCATTAAATTTATGTTTTGCATCATGAAAAATTAATTTGATCTACATGATTAAATATGTTAAAAATAGAGGAATTCCAATGTTAAATCTAAGAAACCAATACAATATACATCCTTAAAACTAATTATAGGATAATTTCGGGGTGATTGAGCTATTGAAAGGAGGCATTAAGATAAATATGGATTCCATGTGTAAAAACTTTTATATAATCATCTAAGGCCTATAAGATAAAAATTAAGTGAAAATTTTAAGTTAGAGGTCGGATTTTGAGATTGGGTATTTAATAAGAGACATTGAAAAAAAAAAAAAAGGAGCTACCCTGTAAAAGATCTCAATGATGAAACTTATTAAAAATCCCAAAATGAAAACTCAAAAAATAGATCAAGCTAATGCATGAAATAAAATACTCACAGCAAATATGAAAAAGCAGGTGCATAAAACAGAAATGTACTACATACTTTGATTAAACCCCTAACACTTGTTTGAAAGAATTAAACTTTTAATAAGAGATTATTAACCCAATTTAATCTTAGAGGTTGATGCAGTCAAAATATAGAAGAATTCTTATTTATTGTAGTGTTAATTTTCAATTAGTGAAATCCAACCAAACTGGAAAGGGAGAGGATTACTATATATAAATTCAACCTTAGATCACATCTTGGGAAAAGAGTGAAAGGAATAAGTTTGAGGGTGTGCATCTCATGAGAGAGGAAATGACAAGTTAGACATTTGAGGATCTATATTTGAATCAATTTATGAATTTATTATGCTATACACGAATATTCACACACACGTGTCAGTTTTGCATCGGATGAGCAGAAATTAACTTCAACAATGTATTTTAAAACAATTTGTAGTTTTTTTAACACAAAAATTCTAATCTTGAGACCAACGCCCAGTAATCTAACTATGTTTAAAAAACTTTGTGTAAGCCGATCTCTAGTTTGTTTGAGGATAAACAATTTTTCAAGTTTGAGATGTTTGATAAATATATTATGTACACTAATATGGGCTATTAAATGAGATTAATTGTTATCAAACCTAGCAAAAATTAAAAGCCAATTACATCAAGAACTTAAAGATTTCGAGCTTGGAATTGAAGGATAAGATCTCTTGCATTCATTCATGTTCCGGGTGATATCTATTCATTATTCTTCTTGTAACATTTCATTATTCTTCTTGTAATATAATAGAAATTATGTTAGGCTATATATTTATTTGTATTGGATGAAGATGAACATTTTTGCTTATTTATTTAGTTTAGTAATTCTTATTTTTCTTAATTAATCATGCTTATTTTTAGGTAAAGCATTTGAGTCACTTGATCACCAATTAGGTAATTAGTTGCTTGTTGTAGTGTTGAGAAACCCACAATACGTAGAACATTGCATGATTAACGCACCAGTAATAGATTTTAGGTATAATACATATAGTGTGCAACCTTATTGATTTATCGTGTATTTGAATGTGTTCTATCCATATGAATTCGAACTAGGAGTAGGGTCGAGTTGTGTATAAAATAGACTTAAATTATCTTGGAAAAGAAAGTTGAATACAAGAGATTTATCAATTGTCAGTAATGCACGAATAACACTAAATTACATAGTTGAGAATTGAAAATAGATAATAATAATAATAATAATAATAATAATAATAATAATAATAATGGGCATATTTTGAAGTTCAATACAATCATTCATTCATTCAATACAAGTTTTTTTACATATTCATTAGAATAGTTATAAATCATAATCTCGTGTTACAATAAACTTTGAATTCGATACAAGATTAGTGCTAATTAGAAATTGTTACTCGTGGGATGATACTCAACTCATCGCATATTACTTGTGTCGGTCTCTTATGCTTTCAGGGTTTGTACGAACACCTCCCTTATTTGCACTCATGACCTCATTCCCTGTTAGCACTCACCTTCCATGCGCCCCCACGGCACCACAATTGAAACAAACGTTGAACAATCTCTTGTACTGAATTAATAAAAATAATTTCGTTTGCAAATTCTAAACATAAACATTAATTCTCCTCTTTAAAGGTTACCCTTACCCAAATATCTCACACATTGCCCCTTAAGATCGACACCCCCATTGGGCACATTCCTCCACAGCTAGGACCATTGGCACATGATGAATTTAAAGCCAAATTGATACATGGGAGAACTTTTTATTGGTCACTTCACTAGGTCTCGTTGGCTTCACTAGGAAAACCTGATGTTTGTTAAACATCTACTGTCCTCCCAGGAGAACCCTTGGTATATCCGTAGTGCTGCTGAAGTGGAATATAAAAGTATTGAATCCTACTATTTCGTCAACCCCAAACTAGTGTTCAATACCCCCATAAGGCCCTCCTTATTGATTGCCCAATTATCTATTACCCTACCAAACAAAGCAGAACTGTGCGCTAGTACATTGTCATTTCTTAATCTCATTTCCACACAAAGTTTTGTAAGATCTTTTCTATTCATTGTAATAATCGCCGAAGTTTTTGCATCCTTCGCCGAAGTTTTTGCATCCCAAAGTGACGGATGGAACGACCACAGTGACTCAAATCCTTTACCTAAAAACAATGAGGTTTTTGAAGATTTTTTTCAATGTATTCAATATTATTCATAACATGCTATTTTAATTATTTTTGACGGAAAATGAAAAAAAGGACTAAAGGGGTAACAAAATCGTAACAAAGGTAACGTGAGTGCTCCGTTTTGTAGATAGGTTGGGGCTGTTATTTTCCAAACGATTGCTCCGAGAGACCGCGAACCTAACTACCGAATTTCAAAACTGTACTAACTGAAACGAGAGTTTCATTGAAACTATGCGCTTTAGACAGGTACACAGATGCTTGCGCTCACTGCAATCCAGGACATCATCCCATTCTCCAATTACAACACTTCCACATCACAGAACCCACAATTCTCTCGAAGGGCCCAGTAGAAATTCTCCGCCAAAACTTAAAAAGAACAAGTTCGAAGACTCCGACATTGTGAAATGCAACATCGCCATCACGATCCATATGCGGAATGGACAATGTGACTCCGCTCTGCGTTTGTTCAATTCCATGCCCAGGAAAACTTCGGTCTCCTACAACACAATGATTTCTGGGTTCTTGTCGAATCAAATGTTTGAGCTCGCCAGTAATATGTTCGATCAAATGCCTGAGAAGGACTTGGTTTCTTGGAATATTATAATTAGTGGTCATATAAGGAACAAGAATCTTGGGGCTGCTAGGCATTTGTTTGATCAAATGCCGGAAAGGGATGTTGTCTCATGGAACACGATATTGTCGGGATATGCGCAGAACGGGTACGTAGATGAGGCTAGGAGGATTTTCGATGCGATGCCTGAGAAGAATGAGATCTCATGGAATGGGATCCTCGCGGCTTATGTGCAAAATGGGATGATAGAAGAGGCTAGGAGGTTGTTCGAGACTAAAGAGCATTGGGCAGTGGTTTCATGGAATTGTTTAATGGGTGCCTACTTGAAGAAGAGGAGGTTGGTCGAGGCAAAGCAGATTTTTCAACAAATGCCAGTCAGGGACGAGGTCTCATGGAACACAATGATTACATGTTATGCGCAAAATGGGAAGCTGGATGAGGCAAGGAAATTGTTTGAAGAGTCTCCATTTCGCGATGTGTTTACATGGACAGCTATGGTGTCTGGATATGTACAAAATGGAAGGTTAGATGAGGCAAGGGGAATTTTCAATGAGATGCCAGAGAAGAATATTGTTTCGTGGAATGCAATGATAGCAGGATATGTGCAAAATAAGAATATGGATGCAGCGAAGGAGTTGTTTGAAGCAATGCCCTGGAGAAATGTTAGTACTTGGAACACAATGATAACTGGGTATGCTCAAAATGGTGAAATTGCACATGCCAGAACTTTGTTTGACAGGATACCTTGTCGGGATTGCATCTCTTGGGCAGCTATGATTTCTGGCTATTCGCAATGTGGTGACAGCGAGGAGGCATTACAAATGTTTGTGGAAATGAAAAGAGATGGGGAGAGTTTAAACCGATCAGCATTTACTAGTATCTTGAGTACATGTGCCGATGTAGCTGCTTTTGAGTTAGGGAAGCAAATACATGGATGTGCTTTTAAAGCAGGATATGAATCTGGGTGCTACGTGGGAAATGCTCTTCTTGCTATGTATTGTCGGTGTGGAAGCATTGATGAGGCACACGAAGTATTTAAGGGTATCCAGGATAAGGATGTAGTCTCATGGAACACAATTATTATTGGCTATGCAAGGCATGGATTTGGGAAAGAGGCTCTCACTCTTTTCGAATCAATGAAGAGAGCATCTATCCGGCCAGATGATGTTACCATGGTAAACTTGACCTGTTTACCTTATAAATTTTAAGCAATGTCATTTTGGTCCCTAGGGGAAAAGTCTGTTGTATTTGCACAAACAGTCTCTCGAGTGCTTTACATGCCAACTGAACTTGAATTGGAAGTATTTGAACCTGGTTTGACATTTGACTGATATCTCAGAAGCCATTCGTTGATATTTTTCTTATGCATAACCTTTACAAATGATTGACCTTAAGATGATGAAATAATGAATAAAGAAAGAAAGAGCAGGCAAAGAAAGAAAGAGCAGATTCCTGATACAAAGAAGAGTTCCTAGTTTGATTGGTTTTTTACCGTATTGCTAAAGAGTATATATTTCTAAATGATCCGAACTTACACATGAAGTTCTGGTCATCTGAAGTTTAATTTTTCAGCTGATGAATGAAAAAGGCTTCCAATTTTTTTTATTTTTTTCCTATGTTCTCTTTATGAGTGGAATATCTCTCCATCAATTTTGAGTATTGATTTGTGGTTTCTCTTTACGTATAGGTTGGTGTTTTGTCTGCATGTAGTCATACTGGCTTGGTAGACAGAGGCAGAGAGTACTTCTACTACATGAGTCATGATTATGGCATATTGGCAAATTCAAAGCACTATACATCCATGGTTGATCTTCTGGGTCGAGCTGGACGCCTAGATGATGCTCAAAATTTGATGAAAAGTATGCCTTTTGAACCAGATGCAGCAACTTGGGGAGCTCTTCTTGGTGCCAGCAGGATTCATGGCAATACTGAGTTAGGAGAAAAGGCTGCTGAAATGATATTTGCTTTGGAACCTTGGAATGCCGGGATGTATGTCCTACTTTCCAACTTATATGCAGCTTCAGGCAGGTGGGCTGATGTTGGTAAGATGAGATTAAAAATGAGGGATACTGGTGTTAAAAAAGTACCTGGATACAGTTGGGTTGAAGTGCAAAACAAAATCCATTCATTTTCAGTCGGAGACTCCAGCCATCCCGAGAGTGGCAGAATATATGCTTTCTTGGAGGAGATAGATTTACAGATCAAACGTGATGGTTATGTCACAGCCACAAAATTGGTTTTGCATGATGTAGAGGAAGAGGAAAAACAGCATATGCTCAAGTATCACAGTGAGAAATTAGCTGTCGCTTTTGGGATTATTAAGATTCCAGCTGGGAGACCAATTCGTGTTTTCAAAAACTTGCGGGTTTGTGCAGACTGCCACACTGCAATCAAACACATATCCAAGATTGTGGGAAGAACAATAGTCCTGCGTGATCCTAACCGTTTCCACCACTTCAGCGGTGGTGCATGTAATTGTGGCGACTATTGGTAACACAAATTAATTTAAGATTATTAAATGCCAAATTATTTATAGTCATTTTGTTCGGGCAACATTTGTTGGAGTTCGGCAGATATGGGTAATACAATGCGGTAAGTTATTTTAAAAGTGTATAATCGGTGTTTTAAAAAGTGTAAAACGTACAAAGTGTTGTGACCAAGCTTTGGCCTAGGCAGGGGTGGATCCAGCACCCGGCGTGCCGAGGGGGCCGCCCTTGCTAGATCCACCGGGAAAAAAATTAAATAAGATTTATGAAAAAAAAATATTTATATATATGTGTGTGTGTGTGTGTGTTATTGTGTAACTTTTATTGAAATGCTGTGTAGATTATTTGGAAGAGAGGATGTCTTTCCATGTGAGATGCTTGCGTTCGATTCCCTTCAATAACATTCTCTCTTTTAATTTTTATACACAGTAAATAATGACTAATATTAATTAATAATTGTATCAATATTCAACAAAAAGAATGGTAGCTCAAATGGTAAATGGGTCATTAAATGCACTAGAGGTATGGGGTTCAATTATTTGTTTTTCTACTTTTTGTTTAATTTTTAATTACAATAACTAAACAATTATATATTATTAGTTTTTGTTTTCGAAATAATTTCTTAAAAAAATTTATCAACTCAAATTATTACTCTATGATATATATTTTTATTGTTAGATTTTATTAATTTATTTTATAAAATTCAAATTTGGACAGTCTGAGTGTTCTTTATTTATTTTAAAGTTTGAAAAATACTTTTTCTTTTGAGGTGAAAATAATTTTAGTTTTAAAAATCATTGTTTTCAAAATTTTGCATAACCTTCGCCTAAACTCGGAGTTTGTTTTTATCATTTAATGATGTTTTACGTATAAACAGTTTCATTTGAATTTGTAAAAAAATTAAAACTTAATCGTACATGTATGATTGAGTATTTTTTTTTCTTATTATTTTATATTGTATTGATTGAAATTTTTTTAACATAATTTAATTAAATATTAATAAAAAATATTATTATTGCGGTCATCAGCGACTGCCCTAGCTTACTTAATATCCTATATCTGCCCTTGGGCCTAGGCATTAAAAAGCGTAAAAAATGATTTCTTATTTTAATATTAATTTTAAATTTTAAATTAATTTAAAAACTTTGTAATAATTGAAGGAAAAAGCATAAAAACGTTTGAAAACCGTAAAAAAGCGAAAAAAAAAATTAAAAAAAAGTGTGCGCTAGATGTGGAAAAGTAAAAAAAATGAAAAAGCTCAAAGCAAAGTGTTTTGCTCTGCTTCACACCTAAAAGCCGCCTTTTAGAACACTGGTATAATGAAGAATGAAACTTGCTATCAACATCTCACAAAATTATTATTATTATTATTATTATGAAAGGGTCACTCTATGCTTTCGCACGGGGCAGTCCAAGACCAATTATGTGTAAGAAATTATATATATATATATATATCAGTAAAAAAAATAGTCTACTCTTAGCTCTACGGCCCTGGCTCAATCCCGAGTTGGCAATACAAGCTACATTGTCTTCATACAAATTGTTAAACTATCTATTGTTGAAGTTAATCTGTATAATGATTGGATATGATTGGTCATATTTCTCAACCATACATATTATCGACATGTTTCATGGATCTCAATAATTTTAGAATGATTTAAAGATGTGTCAAGTTTTGCTTCACAGATTTCCATGATATAGCTGTTTGTTCATGTGTAAACACATATTCTATTTGTGATTTAGCTTTATGTGGATCAGAGACAGAATCTACATCTGCATATCCCACTAAAGCAGATCCTGACTTTTGAGAATAATAATCTCAAATTAATAGTACCTATTAGGTAACGAAAAATATGTTTAGCATCATGTTAATGTCTTTGAGTTGGTGTAGAGCTAAATCTAGTAAAGAGATTTATAGAAAAAGCTACGTCATGTCGAGTACAATTTGCAAGATAGATTAATGCTCCAATTGCACTAAGATGTGTCACTTTAGAACCAATAACTTTTTATCCATCTTCAAGTTGACGAAATGGACCTTTTTTCACATTTGATGATCGAACACCCATATGTGATGTCAATGGATGTGCTTTATCCATATAAAAACATTTTAAGACTTTTTTTCTGCATAAGAAGATTGATGAACAAATAATCCTTCTGTAAAATTTCAATGTAAAAACATAAGAAAAAACTTAATTTTTCCATATTCTTTCATCTCAAATAATTTAAAGTTTTGTTGAGCTCTTCAAGACTTCCAACTAAATTTAAATCATCAATATAAACTGTCACATGAACAGATATTGTCATTTTTATAACATTCCTTCAACAAATATTCGCTAAGACGAATATGCGAATATGTTACATGCGTCTGGATTGTTTCAATTCATAAATGATCTTTGCAATTTAATTAATAGCATAGTTCTCAAGTATGTAAAAATTTTCTTGGAAATTTAAATCCTTCGAGAACTTCATATATATGTCACTATCAAGTGAACTACAGAGATAGACAACTATATCCATAAGGTGCATGTTGAGCTTTTGTGACATAGTCAAACTAATTAAGAATCTGAAGTGTCCATTAGGCGAGAATATGTTTCCTCATAATCAATTTCAGGTCTTTGTAAGAAACCTTGAGCTACGAATCGGATGTTGTATCTTGTAATTTCATTATTTTCATTTATATTCCGTACAAAAATCTACTTATATCCTACAGGGATTACATTTTTAGGTATTCAAATTACAAGTCCAAAGACGTTTCATTTCTCTAAGGAATTCAACTCCGCCCGTATGACTTCTTTTCATTTTTGCCAATTATTTCTATGTTGGCAGACTTTAACAGACTGTTGTTCAGGATCTGATTTCGCATAATTTCAAGAGTCACATTAAAGACGAAAATATTATGTATAACAATATTATTTCGTTTCCATAATTTATGAGTTAGCACATAATTTATTGAAGTCTCGTTATTTTCGAATACTTGTGGTTTTTACAGGAACTATATTTTCAATTTTTTGATCAATATTTTCTAATATTACTTTTTCCGAAGTTTTTGGATGATTTTTCTCATGTATTTTTCTTTTTCGAGATACAAAGTCTTTTGACCCAATCGATCGACCACATTTTTAACGTATTTGAGATTCATTTCCTACATTATCTTACAGGGACATCAATTTTTACTGAAATATTTTCTACTAGTATATATAATTTTGTCATTTTTATTGTATCAATGAATTCATCATGTAATTGATTTGAAACTCTTTGCAAGTGAATGATTTTTTAAACCTCTTGCTTACATTGATTTCTACAAGGATCTAAGTGAGATGAAGTTGATTCATTTCAGAAATTTTACCTTGTTTTTCAAGATGTAGTTTTATCCCTTCAAATGTTGGAAAATTCATTTAATCAAAATGACAATTTGCGAAATGTGCAGTGAAAAGGACACCCCGTTAACAATTCGAGATATCTAATACTAGATTGTGAATTAAAACCAACATAAATCCCAAGTTTTTGTTAGAAGCCCATTTTAGTACGCTGTGGGGGTGAAATAGGGGCTTGGACAGCACAATCGAAAACTCGTAGGTGGAAATATATGGTTTATAACCAAATGCAAGTTGTAAATGTGAATATTTATAATAAGCAGTTGGTCTTATACGAACCAATAATGCAACAAGTAATATGACATGATCCCAAACATAAGTTGAGAGTTTTATTTTCAAAAATAATGATTTAACAATAAGTTGTAAACGTTTAATAAATGACTATGCTAAACCATTTTGCGTATGGACATGTGAAATCAATTGTTTAATAACAATCTCAATTCATATACAGTAATCATCGAATGCTTGTGACCTAAATTCACGGCATTATCAAGAAGAGTTTTCTTGATTGAGTAATCAAGAAATTGAACTCGTAATTTTATGATGTGGATAAATAATCTAGCAAAAGTTACATTCCTAATGGAAAGTAAACAAACATGTGACTATCTAGTAGAAGAATCAATTAATATAGCCCCCGTTTGGCATCTGTTTTTTCCCATTTTGGAATAGAATTCATTTTGCAACAGGAAGAAGATTGGACACACTAGGGATGAATTTGACTTGTGTCTGACTACTCATTTCAATTGAATATTACCGTTGCCTTTAATTTCCCATTTTGCCCTCATTGAAAGTGTAAATTTGCATTTTATTGAAGGCAAAGCAAACAAAAAATTGAAGGGCATTAGTGGGTGTAAATTAATGTGTACTGCAAAGTGTTGAGCTGGCCATGCAGGCCTGCTGTTGTTGGTTAAAAATGACAGGAAAATGTACATGGGGCCCACAACTGTAGCAAAATGAATTGGAAAAAAATAGAAAGAATGGATGCCAAACAGGGGCTATAATAAAGAAATGGTCCACATGGTAAGTGTATTAGCTCACATATATCTTCATGAAATCTTTCCAAAAAAGTTGGAGATTCAATATTGATTTTTGTAATGGAAGATCTAATAACTAACTTACTTTGTGAACAAGAAATACATGAATAATTATTAGGTAAAAGAATCTTCTAGTTCTTTAATAGATGTTCATGTGAGTTGTTAATTATTCGATGCATCATTATGGAACCTAGATGTCCAATTCAATCATATCAAAATATAAAACTTTTTGAGTGAACAAACTCCGGGTTCGTGATAATATTTGATTGAACCATTTTTATAAATGTATATAATACATGATAGATGGGAATACATGAAGTTTTCTTTTTATCTATTTCTGGTTAGATACAAAGAGGTTACGCAAAAAAAATTCAATATTATTTTTTTGCATCGTCTCAATGTGATATCCATTGTAGCGAATATTTTTAAAACTAAGCAATTTTTTTTCTGAATTTGTTAGAGTAAAGTGTATAGTCAATATATAATTTTGTATTATTTGATAAAATAATACAAGTTCTTTCGAATTCTTCAACGATATTCGGTGCACCTGATATCGTAGTACCATTATTTTCTGCTAATGTTAAGTTCAAAAAAAAATTATCTTGAAGAATGGTATACATGGTTGCACTATCAACTAAATAGGTGTCTTGTCAATTCATCCTAAATTTACAAACATGACAAAATAAATATTTTGAAAAATTAGTTTTATAAACAAAGAGTTAAGCAAGACTTTATTCAACTAGAAATAATTTGACAATGTAATGTCTCAAACTTTAAGGAAAATAAGAAAAACATACTTCAAACTAACTTCTAAATCAAAATAAACTACTAAGATATTGAAAAACAAAATAGTCAATTCTGTCGAGCACACTGCCTCCAGTTAAATGATCAATATTGTCATTTGGGTCAGCAAAAAAATTAGAGGCGTCCAAGTGATTCACATCAATTTGACCATCATAATCAGAGAAATTTGTCTCTACTTTTCATTTTCCCTTGATTGATTTTTAATAGAGATCCAAAAGATGTTTTGTCGTACAATATGTACATATCCAATGTCCTTTCATTACGCATCTACCCGATATATATATTTAATTTAGTTGTTAATCTAGATTTAAATTTAGGTTTTAAAAAATAATTCGTTTTCATATTAATAACAAATTTTGTAATAATAAAAAAAATAAAGAAGTATATTTTGTACTCTATGACTTATCTCTACGAAATATCAAATGAAATAGAATAATGAATTCAATCCCTAATTTCTTGTAATTAAAGAACTCCTATTTTTTAAAGATTTTTATGATAGTTTCAACCTTAGAGCATATATTAACTCATTTCTTTTTCGTTTGTTTCAATTGTAATTACAATTAACATTTTTAGTCGATGAAATAAAACTCTACAATTCATCGGAAAAGGGCATGACAATGACTTTTTACTGTATAACAGAATTATTGGTTACTCATTGGATTTTTTCGAGACATCTTAGCGTTTCTAGAACCATCAGTGATTGGTGAACTGACAGATCCATTTGCAACCCCTTTGGGAATATTATTTGAATGGTATTTCTTTCTCTAATTTCAAATACTTCTTAAAATGCCCAATAAATTATTGGGTGTTCTTTTAATAGTTTCAGTACCTGCGAGAAAAGACACCTTCTTCATGCTCTTTTTTGAATATGCTACTTTCGTTTTCTTTATACCTTTTGAAATTGTTGCCTTGTTGCCGATAGTTTTATTGATTATTTCATCCATGATTTTTCTCACATTCACATCAATGTCCAAATTCGTGTCCATGTTTAAGTTCTTGTCTTAATATTGCATTTGCTTCAGGTGAGACAGTACCATTTTGCTTCAAGCAATGGTACAAAACCAGTGGGAAGTAACCCATGATTTTTCATCAGAAGTTCATTATTTTGTTCATCTACAAGAAAGGTACGAGTTCTGAGTATTTTTTGAAATCACGCTCACTATATTACTGCTGCAAAGCACATTCGAGCACGAAAAGTGAAGAAAGTTTTCTCCAACATATTTTCATTAGTGACTTTTTCTTCGCACAAAGTCAGTTGTAAACATATTTTGAACAATTCAGATTTGTACTCAATAACAGTTTTAAAGTCTTGCAAGTGATGCATCCATTTATTGCTTTGGAGAGTACTACAGTTTCTTGATAGTCAAATCTTTCAGTTAATTTTTTCCAAACAACATGTAAAACTTTCACAGTCAAATATTCGATTTTCAATCCATCATCAAGATGGTGACGAATGAAGATAAGTGCTTTTGCACAATCCTTAATAGATTATTGGTTTTTTTTATTGCTCTTCGAGACCCTTCGAGACAAGGTGAGCCTTAGTATCGAGGACCATAATAGAATTTTTTTTGTTAGGTATGTGGAGTGCAACAAACTCAAGTTTAATGAATTGTTTGAGTAACTACATAGTAACGAAAAATAAAATACAATTAATTTCGAAAAGATATGATAAAATATTGTATAATCACATAATAACTAATCAAGTTGTCAATGTCAACATGACATGAGCTATATGTTTTCTATCAGTGATAAATACTAATTCAAAATGATATATTCTTCGAAATATTTGCTACTTCGAAAGCGCACTTTATTTTAATATTACTTCTTCAAGAGCAATATGTCAATATTCTTTTGAAATATCGAAAATTATAATTCATGCTTTTCATAAGCAAATAATATTCTTTTGGAATATTAATTATAATGTCGTGCTATTTCATAAACAATAACAAAAAATTTGTAATATATAGATCTACGAGTAATATTCTTCTGGAATATTAACTATAATATTTTGCTACTTCAAGATCAACAATACGATGGATTATCAATTTAAAGTTTATGAAAGAACATCTTAAAATATCAATTACCATATAGGCAAAATATGAATTTATATGTAAAAAATGATTACAAAACATGAACTAAATGCGGCATGAATTAAAGGTAGATGTTTCCACTAAATGTATGAAATAAATTGATTATGGTCATATTTAAGGTTTGATAGATTCTGGCAGTATTTCTGCTAGATGCATGCTTACACACACATGGTGAAATTGCAGATGTGTATATATAAATTAAAGCATGAATTAATTGATGCAGTTTTTGATACACACATTGATTTTGACAGAAGAATCGGCAACCTTGAATTATAATACATATGTATATAAAAAAAAATCAGATGTTACCAAATTAACTTCGATACACATCAAAATGATTATACTTATAAAAATTATTATCTTCTAACTAATTCACTTTGATTTTGGGAGAATCATGCTAATAATGTGTTATAAAATAGAAAGAAAAAAGAACAAGGGAGAGAAGTAATAAACCTGTGTATATTTTACAATGTTCTAAAATGCGTAATGCGCGGCAACGCGTTTCGATCGAGTATCAAGCATTACAAGTTTATACATGCATATGCGAAGCATATGCGTAATTATGTGTTTGTCAATTTTTAATATCAAGTTCAATATTTTAAAGCTCCCTTATTTCAATTCTAGAAATTCTATTACCTTCTGTAGATAGTAAGATATTTTGTTAACATCCTGCTCATATAACAACCATCAACAATCCAAAATTGTATATTACTAGTATAATTTGTTGGATAATTTCAACATATATGGGGCCACACGTTGTATATTGAAATGTGTGGTGCTACTATTTAAATGATATTAGTCAATTAAAGTGATCCGATAAAGATGTATAGTGACTAATGAGTATTAGAATTCATGGAATTATAGTACAGAGAACGGAGTGTTGTTTTAAATTGATGAGGGGCCAATTTGAAGCAACTAAAAGATAGTGACTATTGAGTTACTACTATTTTTTATATGGTTATGGTCCCCATTTGTTGATATCCTTCAAGTTTCTCTACATCCCCATCAATAGAGAACAAAAGCTAAGGGAAGATTACCAATCATTTGGAAGAGCCTAACCTATCAAGGAAAAGAATCAGATTATCATGGATCAATGTATGTTTTTATGTTTTGTTATTTTTCTAGATTTCAACATGGAATAAGATCTATAGTTATTATTGAGAATTAAGGATTTGATTATTGTTTTGATTGATAATCCTATTATGTTTTTCTATCAAGTGGTATCAGAGCCAATCCATAGTTGAAATTCTTGAGAAATTAAAGTTTTAATTCTGATTTTTATGGATTATTTGAATTTTCATGCTAAGTTATGAAATTATAGCATATAATGTTATGGATCTAGAGTTTTGGTATTTTATTTCATGAAATTAGCATGTTATTCTTATGAATTTTAGCATGATTTTATGATAATGTTTAAGGTTTTCTTCCAAGTTTGGATTTTTGGGATTAAGGTATTTACAGATCTAATTAAAAAAAAGAGGTTTCAAAAAAAAATTATTTTTTTTGCGACCTTTAATTTCTTTGATATAGCAACCGGACGGTACGCAACAACGGTAAGTGAGTCAGCTTGGTTAAGCCAGGGCGCACTTGTGGGCTCGGCGGCACCCGCTAGCGCCGCCGGGGGGAGTTGGAGGGGTTTTTCCTCCCATTAAAGTTCAATTATGGCTAATTAAAGTTTTCATTTTTTTTTTCTTGAAATTTTTGGGGGCAGGAGCTAGGGTTGTAAATTTGGAATTTTGGAGCCCTTGTTGCAATTAAAAATTAGGGTTAGGGTTGGGTTATTTATTATTAGCCCCTAAAGTTTAAAATTAATACTAATTGGGCTTTAAGGTAATGAGTTTTAATAATTCAGCCCCTAAAGTTTTGAAATTAATTAATTTGGGTCATTTAAGTTCTGAATTTAAATTTTAGCCACTGAATGTTCATAATTGGTTTAGTTTGGTCCCTAAAGTTCTGCATAATTTATTTTTGACCCCTTAACTTTCCAATTGTTAACAATTAACCCCTAAAAGTTAGGAATTAATTAATTTTGACCCCTAAAGTTTTGAATTATTAACCCCTAGGCCCTTAAAGTTTCAAGATAAGTAAAATCAAGTATTTTGCCTTTCAAATTTTGGTATTAAGGACTCATTTGAGTATATATAATATTCAAGAGTGAATTGATTGAAGCAAATGTTGCCAAAGCAACCTCTCTTGTGGAAATTAATTAACTTAGATTATTAGAAGGAGTTCGTGTGTATGCTAGTTCATGCGGATATTAACCGGCCCAAAGGAAGGTTAATATTTGGCCGAATTGCATGTACACTTGGCGGTAAACGTGTGATAATTATAAGGTTTCCATGTGAATAATAAATCAATCTAAAGATGGGTTTATTATTTGTCAAGAGTTATTGTCAATATTTGATCACTACACCAAGAGTACCACTTACAATTAATATTACTGTCCAAAGACTTGATATTAATGATATGCTAGGTATCTTGAGATGAGACTTACCATTATTTGAATTTATTGATTATTGAATCATAATATTAATATGAGCATGATTCATCTTCTTCTTTCTACAACTAATTCATAAGCTACTGCCATATCTGCAAATGTGAATTCTATTCCCATGCTCAATGGGACAAACTTCAAAGATTGGAAAGAGAACGTTGTGATTATTCTTAGCTGGATGGATCTAGATCTTGCGCTCCGGATTGAGCAACTCACTCCTCGTATGGACGTAAATTCATCCAAACTTAAGACACTAAAGCTCAAGCTGTCGATGATTTTCTTGTACATTTGGCATTGATCTCGCTTCTTACACAATTCAGTCAATTTAAGGTCAATTATAACTGCCAGAAGGAAAAAAGGTCTCTAAATGAGCTCATTTCATATTGTGTGCAAGAGGAAGAAAGGTTGAAGCAAGACATAACTGAAAATGTTCATTTGGCAAGCACTTCTAAGGCAAGCACTTCTAAAGTTAAGGGCAAGAAAAAAAAGAAAGAATATGTAGCTGCTCCTAAAGGTCCAATACAGCAGAAAAGGGAAGAGGACAAATGGAGTTGTTTTTTTTGCAACAAAACTGAACATTTGAAGAAGAACTGTACCAAATACCACACATGGCGTGCAAATAAAGGTACAAATCTTATTTTGGTCTGTTCTGAGGTTAATTTAGTTTCAGTACCTAGAAATATTTGGTGGTTAGATTCTGGTGCTATTACTCACATAAGTATTTCTATTCAGGGCTGTATGAGCTACCGAAAGCCAAATGATGGTGAAAGATACATCTATGTGGGTGACGGCAAGTCGGTGGAAGTTGATGTAATAGGCACTTTTCGGTTATTGTTGAAAACTGGTCATTATTTGGATTTGAAAGACACTTTTGTTGTGCCCTCTTTTAGAAGGAATTTGGTTTCTGTTTCTTTGTTGGACAAATTTGGTTATTATTGTTCATTTGGAAACAATCAGTTTAGTCTTTCTTTAAATTTCAATATTATTGGTACTGGTTTATTATCTGTATATGATAACCTATATTTGTTTGATACTGTTACATCATATCATGAAAACCTAGATGTGGAATCACGTGGTACTAAATGCAAATTAAATAATGAAAATTCAGCAAAATTATGGCACAAGCGCTTAGGTCACATCTTTAAAGCTAGAGTTGAACAACTTGTGTCAGATGGTATTTTGGATTCCCTTCACTTCACAGATTTTGATGTATGTATTGAATGTATCAAGGGAAAACAGACCAAAACTAAGAGATTAGGTGCTAACAGAACTTCGAATGTCTTAGAATTGATACATACAGAAATTTGTGGACAATTCCCTGTGGCTTTTTTGAATGGTCAACAATATTTTATATCATTCATAGATAATTACTCACGTTATGGATACCTATATCTTATTCATGAAATGTCTGAGTCACTTGACATGTTCAAAGTGTTTAAAATTGAGGTTGAGAATCAACTCAACAAAAGGATAAAAAGCGTTAGGTCTAACTGTGGTGGTGAGTACTACGACAGAAATGACGGTTCAGGTGAACAATGTCCAGAACCATTTGTTGCCCAATTGGTACCAGGATTCAACTTAAGTCTCCCATATGATGGAGGTCTTGGGTTCAAATCCTGGGGGATGCGTCAGAAATCCGTAAGGGGTAAGATGGGCCTAGGCTCTCCCAAAGTGGACAGTACGTATGATATGATAACGGCTTGGGTATAGAGACTTGGGTCGTTACAAAAAAACACGCATTTTTTGTAACGACCCAGGTCTCTATACCCAAGCCGTTATCATATCATACGTATTGTCCGCTTTGGGAGAGCCTAGGCCCATCTTACCCCTCACGGCTTTCTGACGCTCCCCCAGGATTCGAACCCAAAACCTCCATCATAAAATACCTAGAGGAATGTGGAATTGTCCCGCAATACATCATGCATGATCCCCTAGCATGAATGGTGTAGCTGAGAGATGAAATAGGACTTTTAAGGATATGGTAAGGAGTAAGATCTGTCATTCCACCTTATCAAAATCACTCTTGGGGGGAAGCATTAAAGACTGAAGCTTATATTCTGAACAGAGTACCAACTAAAGCTGCTACCAAATACCTTATGAGCTTTGGACAGTTAGAAAACCTAGTCTAAAGCATTTTCACATTTGTGGATGTCCAACTGAGGCTAGGCCTTATAGGCCACATGAAAAGAAATTGGACTCCAAAACAGTGAGCAGCTATTTTATTGGTTATTCTGAGCGATCAAGGGGCTATAAATTCTATGATCTCACACTTAAGTCAATTTTTGAAATGGGAACTGCAACATTATTTAAGGATGTTGAGTTTGGGGGGGAGAAATAAGGTTAGACATTGACTTTGAGGAAGGATCGATTTCGATTCCTACTATTGCTTTTGAAAATGTACAGGTTTCTATACCTATTATTGATCAAGAAGTATATCCAAAACCTCAACAAGACAATGTTGAACCTCCCATCCAAAATGAGGTAATTATTCCTGATCTACAAACTCAACAACCTCAAGAACCAATACCTTTAAGGAGATCCACGAGAGAAAGGAAAATTCCTATTTCGGATGATTTTATAGTATTTCTCCAAGAACATGAGGAAAATAATGGATCGATAGAAGATGATCCAGTCAACTTCCGTCAGGCCATGCAGGGTTCTAACTCTCAAAAGTGGATTGATGCCATGAATGAAGAGTACAAATCTATGCAAGACAATAAAGTTTGGGATCTCGTCACGTTACCAAAAGGTACGAAGCCCATTGGTTGCAAATGGATTTTTAAAACCAAGAGGGATTCAAAAGGTAATGTGAAAAGATATAAAACTTGTCTTGTAGTTAAAAGTTTTACCCAAAAGGAAGGTATTGCCTTCAAAGAGACGTTCTCTCCAGTTTCAAGAAAGATTCTTTCAGGATAATTATGGCACTTGTAGCTCACTTTGATCTTGAGTTACATCAGATGGATGTTAAGACGACGTTTCTCAATAGCGACATTGATGAGACGATCTATATGGTGCAACGAGAAAACTTTGTGTCAGGAGACCCGAAGAATATGGTTTGCAATTAAAGAAATCCATCTACGGGCTCAAACAAACTTTCCGTCAATGCTACTACAAATATCATCAGTAATTATCTCGTTTGGTTTTGAGACAAATGCTGTTGATGATTGTGTGTATCATAAGTTCAGTGGGAGTAAGCATATTTTCCTGTTTTTGTATGTTGATGACATACTACTTGCCACCAATGATATAGGTATGTTGCACGAAACCAAGAGATTTTTATCAAGGAATTTTGAGATGAAAGATCTTGGTGACACCTCTTTTGTATTAGGGATTCAGGTATATCGAGATCGCTCTCGAGATATTCTTGGATTGTCACAAAAGAGCCATATCGATAAAACACTTAAGAGGTTTGACATGCAAGACTCTAAATCAGGTGACTCCCCATCGCTAAGGGAGACAAATTTAGGCTCGAACAATGCCTACAAAATAACCTTGAAGTTAAGGAAATGCAGAAGATTCCCTGTGCGTCAGTTGTTGGGAGTCTTATGTATGCTCAAGTTTGTATACGTCCAAACATAGCATTCATTGTTGGAATGCTAGGCAGATATTTGAGCAACCCTGGAATGGATAATTGGAAAGCAGCCAAAAGGATTATGAGGTATTTGAAGAGAACAAAGGATTACATGCTCGCCTATATCAGATCGGATCAGTTGGAGATCATAGGGTACTCCGATTCTGATTTTGCTGGATGCCAACATAGTAGGAGATCCACATCAGGCTATATTTATCTGTTAGCTGGAGGAGATATTTCTTAGAAGAGTGTCAAGCAGACACTCATAGCTTCTTCTACTATTACAGTAGAATTTGTAGCATGCTATGAGGCATCTAATCATGGAATATGGTTACGAAATTTTGTCACTGGGCTGCGCATTCTGAATGGTGTAGAAAGACCACTAAAGTTATATTGTGACAATAACTCAGCAAATCTATATTTCAATAACAACAGGAGCTCATCTAAGTCAAAACACATTGATATCAAGTTCCTAGTTGTGAAGGAAAGAATACAGAGTTGACAGATTTCCATATAGCATATTGGGACAAATTCCATGATTGCGGATCCGCTTATTAAGGGATTGACACCCAAGGTCTTTCATGAGCACACTGCTCATATGGGTGCTATATATCATAAGGATATCAAGTTTTAGTGGGAGTTTGTATTTTCATTGCTTTATGTTTTGGACACATTTGTGTATTTGGATATTATTCTGTATAGAAATAAAGTATTCAGTTCATTTCACTCTGTTATTATGTTCAGTATTGATCTCACTTAAGAAATGAGATTGGACTAGTTGGAAATAGACATGTTTGGATTACATAACATGTAATTTCCATGCTACACTCCCATGATTGATCTATGTCATTTGGTTGTATAGGTGTATGTGACCATTGATGGATTTAGTCACGTTAAATGTGACGAAAATCGCTTTGATCCTATATCAATATGACTAATGGACGAGATCCTTTGGTAATACCTAAAATAATAATAGCAAAATTTTGAGCTCATAAGGTTGTGCACATTTGTAAGGTTACACATATGGCCCAGTGGGAGATTGTTGGATAATTTCAACATATATGGGGCCACACGTTGTTTATTGAAATGTGTGGTGCTATTATTTAAATGATATTAGTCAATTAAAGTGATCCGATAAAGATGTATTATGACTAATGAGTATTAGAATTCATGGAATTATAGTGTAGAGACCGAAGTGTTGTTTTAAATTGATTAGGGGCCAATTTGAAGCAACTAAAAGATAGTGACTATTGAGTTACTACTATTTTTTTATATGGTTATGGTCCCCATTTATTGGTGTTCTTCAAGTTTATCTACATCCCTATCAATAGAGAGCAAAAGCTAACGGAAGATTACCAATCATTTGGCAGAGCCTAACCTATCAAGGAAAAGAATTAGATTATCATGGATCAAGGTATGTTTTTATGTTTTGTTATTTTTCCGGATTTCAACATGGAGTAAGATCTATGGTTATTATTGAGAATTAAGGATTTGATTATTATTTTGATTGATAATCCTATTATGTTTTTCTATCATAATTTGCTAGTAAAACTAGAGGAAGACCAAAGAGGAATGAGGCTCGGGCTCAACCTAGATAATTTGCAACTCTACCAAAAATTTATTTAATTTTTTATTTTTCTAAACGTCAAAACCCTACATATTGCTATACATAATTCATAGTTTTAGTGATTTAGGCTAACTTGATATTTTCAGTTATAAAAATGGACGGAGCTTTGCTAGGCTTGTTTTGACACAATTTTTAACAAAAAATACATGCGCATTTTGGTATTTAAACGTGCATATGTGGTCAACGAAATAAGTTGACCTCATTATCATGTACATATCCTATATGTGAAGCATTTTGAAAACACATCAAGAGTATGCGGACATATGCGTGCATTTAGAACATTGATATTTTATTGAGAACCCGAAAATAAGAGTATAATTGTCATTCACTAATAATCATATTATTTACAACAGTTAGAAGATAATAGCTAATATGTTAATATTTAGAAGTGGGATAATAAGCAAGTTAAATGTTGTCAATTTACCATTTAATGTAGTAGATAGTTGACTAATAATTTAATACACTACAACAAATCAACTCATCTACAGCTTACAAAAAATGTTATCTATCATGTTCTAAGCATTTTTTGGAATACTATTGTAGGTGGTATTATTAAAAGTCGTACTTCTATTATAACATTTTATGAATGCTATGTATCATTCTTTTTCATGCATTCTTTGTTAATTTGGTAACATTTTCGTCATAATTTTGATTGAATAACATCCTTTAATCGTCATGATTATATATTTAATAGCATTCTTTTTTCATCATAATTTTTAATATTTATAACATTTATTGAATATAATGTATCATTTTCAATATTTTCTTTAAATATAATGTACACATATTAAGCCCCTGTTTGTCTACCATTTTCCCAAAAATTGTTTTTTACAGTAAACAATCTCCACCACATATTCACCTAATAAAATATTCTACACATAAACCAATAAAGATACTTTAAATTTCAACCATACATTCTAAAAAAATACTATTCATTACACCATTTTCCTCCCCATAATGGTAGACAAACAGGGGCAAAATAACATTCATAATTCGTTAATAGTCAAATGTAAATATTCAATAGAATTATTTTTTAGACTAAAAGTATGAACAACAATAACCTGGCCAATAATAAATTCCAAAACATGCATCAATATTGTTTTGTAAAAATACATAAGTTTACCTATCTTTTCCAAGGCATCTAAGTGTTGTATCAAACCGTGGTTCGGGCTTCTCTTGTAATTCCTATGCAACCAAGTAAAATGATTACGTCTCTTAGTTCAACTGGTTTGACCTTGTCCACTTACCATCTATCAAAAAGAAAGGAACGTAATTACTTTTCTTTCCAAAAGAACTTTTCAAAGATATTTTTTTTTTCCAAAAGAATTGCCAAAAGTAGGTAATTGTTGGGAATTTCATAAATTAAGAGCTTTATGGGGATATTAGTTTTATTAGAGTAGCGTTATTTTATTTTACCATTATTATTATTATTATTATTATTTTAGAGGGGAGTACTAATAATTGAAAATTGAAGAGAGTACCAATAATTATCCACTATTTTCCTTTGTTTTATACAACGGTAGTGATAAAGGAATAAATTATTGTACCAAAAGTTGGAACTTTAAGAGAACGTATTAAATAATCATCCATAGTTTTCCCTTGTTTTTACAAAGGTAGTGATAAAGGGACGAATTATTGTACGTGTCCTCATTGTAAATCTTATTCGTGTAATATGTGATTCTACATTATTGCAAACTTAATCTCTAATTGAGTCATTCCCACTAAACTTAACATGAATTTAAAATCATATAGCTACCATCTACATATCTCATGGTTTCTACATTAGTATAAAATCTAAGATTAAGGTCTTCTATCAATAATATCATATGTATAATAGCAAACACTTATAACATTCAAAATTTCATATTATTATTGACTTTTAAGCATAACAAGCCTAAATAAAATCATAAATTAATATTTATATTTTGTCACTATATTCATGATTGCTATTTTGCGTAATAGACATGCTTTCATAAGTGAGATGACATGAATACTTAAAGTGCATACATACCTGGTTCAAAGAAGTCAAGCCATGGAGGATGGCATAGTGGCTAGTGACTTGGAACAACTTAATTCTCATTTTATAAAAAAAATTCGTAAAGTTCAAAATTTTGAAAATATATGTTAAGTCTACAAAACAGATTTTTAAAAACTCTTAACTTTGATACCAACTATGACGTCCCGAATCCTTAACGATTCAAGTGTCACTAAATCATAAACTGAAGCAAATTTAAAGGATATTCAACACAATTATATAAATTATTTAAACACTTACTAAAATTCAAATGATATAATGAGTTTAATACATTACTTGAAACGAGGAATATCTTAAATTATTTAAAATTAAATGAAATAATAATAGTTTGACAACGTAAGAATTTTATTACTGAATCTTTTGCCACCATAAGCCATATCTGTGTCGACCTCCTCGAATAGTCAATTACCTAAAAGTAGAGACATAATAGAGTGAGAATAATTCTCAATAAGCATGCATGGATAATGAATTCATATATGTATTTCTACAGAAAATTCATAGCTTGTATAGGGAGACACCAAAATTAGACCGAACTTAGGTGGTGCTAAATTCTCGTGCGTAGCGCTACTAAACTCTGGTCCAATCTTAATAGAACATACGTAACATGGACCAAAACATGACATAGCCGTAGAAATATTACATACAAAAAATTAGCTACCATAAACATAAAGCACAACTTACCTCTTCACTGGACAATTCAAAATGATAAAAGGAGTTATTGTTGGAAAGAGATCCTTGAGCCGCGTGTGGGGTTAATTGTTCACATGTGATTGTATAATTGTACGAACATAAAAATGACGAGACAAAGTTATAGAGATAGAGAGGGAAAGTGTGTAAATGATTGTTGATGGTAGTTTAGTGTTAGGTTTGTATCCTATTTATAGGGTAAATTCTTTACCAAGTGTAGAAAAGTGAAAGGAAATGGCTAGATGTTAGGGATTGTAAATGCATAAATGGTGTATTGTCATTAAAATGGTCAAATTAATACCTTTAATCATGTAGTCAATCAATTAAGTTGGCTTAAAACTTGGTGTAAATGATGCATGTGGTCAAATCAATTACCTTGACTTGCGTGGTCAATTCAATTACATTGTCTTGAAATGTGGTGTGAATAATGCATGTGGTCAATGAATTACTCTTAATCAAGATTAATTAGCATACTTACATATGTTTTAAGCATGATTTAATTTAACTTCCAAAATAAATTTCCACTTAGGTCCTCAAACTATTGATCAATAACCAATAAGGTCATTAAACTCTAATAATAGCGCACTTAAGTGCTAAATTTAAATCTAACAACTAGTAGTAAAATTTTTGGATGTTACAATCTATCCCCTTTAAAATAAATTTCATCCTCGAAATTTACCTTGGAATTCATCGACAAGTCGTGGGTACTTGGCCCGTAATTTTCCCCTCTCACTCCCTTGTGGCCTCTTCAACCGAGTGATTACGTTATTGTACTTTTACTAGCGAGATCACTTTGTTCCGGAGGGCTTAAAATTTCTGATTAACAATTCTTATTGGTACTTCTTCGTAGCTTAAACCTCATTGTAATTCAATAGACTGATGGTTGACCACATGACTCGGATTGGGGACGTACTTGTTAAGCATTGACACATAGAAGACGTCATGTGCAGCAGAAAGTTCTGGAGGTAATGCTAATCGATACGCAATGTTCTGATAGGTTCAAACGAGCCAATAAACCTTGGTCGCAACTTACCCTTCTTGCTAAAACGTAGCCTCCTTTCATTGGTGCCACTTTGAGGAATACCTTATCACTAACTGAAAATTCCAGACCCTTTACCTTTCTATTTGCATAACTCTTTTGTCTATCCTGGGCAATTTTCATCCTTGCATGAATTTTCTCGATTGCATGAATCGTCTGTTCAATAATCTCTAGCCCCAAAATCTTTCTCTCACCGACTTCATCCCAATGAACTGGTGATCTACACTTTTCTCCCTACAATGCCTGTATGGTGCCATGTCAATTAAATTGTGCTAACTATTCTGGAATGAGAGCTCAACTAATGGTAAATGCTTCTCCCATTGTCCTCCAAACCCGAGTATACATGTCCGAAGCATGTCCTCTAATGTTTGAATTGTCTGCTCAGACTGCCCATCTATCTGAGGATGGAATGCCGTACTAAACTTTAGTTTAGTTCCCATAGCTCGGTGTAGACTTTTCCAAAAGTTCAATATGAACCTTAGATCTCTATTTGATACAATAGAAATAAGTACACCATGTAACCTTACTATCTTATTCACATATAACTTCACGAACTGATCCATAGTAAACGTCATCAGAATCGGTAAAAATGGGCCGATTTGGTAAGTCGATCCACTATGACCCAAATAGTATCGTGGCCTCTTGCTGACCTTGGAAAACCAATTTCGAAGTCCATGGTTACATTCTTTCACTTCTACTCTGGGACTTTCAATGGTTCAAGTAACCCTGATGGTCGCTGGTGTTCGACCTTCAATTACTGACATACCAAACATTTCTTGAAGTATTCAGCTATATCCCTCTTTATACCTTCCCACCAAAATACTACCTTCAAATCTTTATACATCTTTGTGCTTCCCGGGTATACTGAATAAGGAGAGGAGTGAGTTTCCTCTAGAATCTCTCTTTTCAATTCCTCGAAATGCAGTACACAAATCCGTCCTTGATAATATAATGCTTTATCTTCAGCTATGGTGAAGTCCTTTTGATTTTATGAGTTAATCTCAGACCTGATATACTCAAAACACTTGTCACCCTTATGATGTCTTTTAATTCTGTCACGGAGTCTGGGTTGGATAAAGAGAGCTTCTACTCGAGCAACCATACATAGCTGAGTCTTGACGACCTCGAGATTCAATCTCTCAAATTCTCTCCATAGTGGTTTCTGCATAGTCAACATAGCTAATTGACTTGCCATTTTCCAACTCAAGGCATCAGCTACCACATTCGCCTTGCCTAGGTAATAATGAATTTCACAATCATAATGCTTTACTAACTCAAGCCACCTTCTCTGTCTCATATTCAACTCCATCTGGATGAAGATGTACTTGAGGCTTTTGTAGCCCGTATAAATGTCACATTTATCTCCATAAAGATAATGTCTCCAAATCTTTAAGGCATGGACCTCCGCGATAACTTCTAGGTCGCACATAGGGGTAGTTTTGTTCATGTAGTTTTAATTATCTCGATGTATAAGCAACCACTTTGTCGTGTTGCATTAAGACATATCCCAAACCTTGCTTCGAAGCATCACTATATATCAAAAAACCACCTGACTCATTGGGTATGGTTAACACTGGAACATTCACCAACTTCTGTTTTAATTCTTCAAAGTTCCGTTCACACCTCTCTGTGCAGTCAAACTTTACATCCTTATGTGTTAACTATGTCAGCGGTCCTGATATTTTGGAGAATCCTTCAATGAACCTTCGATGGTATCTTGCTAAGCCTAAGAAACTGTGAATTTCTCCTACATTGGTTGGCCTTAACCAATTGAACACTGCCTGCCATTTACTAGGATCTACCCCTATCCTTCGAGTCATGACACTATATCCAAGGAATACTACTCGCTCTAGCCAAAACTCACATTTTTTGAACTTGACATAGAGTTTTTATTTCTTCAAAACATCCAACACAATCCTTAAATGCTCCTCATTACTTATTAAGTAAATCAGGATATCATCGATGAGCACGATAACAAACTGGTCCAATACTTGTAGAAAATGCGGTTAATCAAATCCATAAAGACTCCAGGAGCATTAATTAGCCCAAATGGCATAACTAAGAACTTGTAGTATATGTACCGAGTTCTAGAAACGGTCTTAGAGATATCACTAGATTTGATTCTCAACTAATGATAACTAGACCTTAAATCGATCTTGGAAAACACCACTGCACCTCTGAGCTAATCAAACAAATCCTCAATCTTGGGAAGAGGATACTTATCTTGATAGTGATTCTATTCAATTCTTTGTAATCGATGCACATCATCATCGATCCATCCTTCTTCTTAACAAATAGCACAGGTGCTCCCCATGGCGATACACTGGGCCGGATGAAACCTCTTTCCAATAGTTCTTGTAACTCTTTGGGGATTGGTGCCAAGCCGGGAGTAAGGTTGATTGTGAATTCTACCTCTCATTCTGGCGACATGCCGGCAACTCTTCGAAGAAGACTTCTGGATATTCACATACCACCCTAACCTCATCAATTGTCAATCTATTGTTCTATTCCTTATTTATTACGGACATAAACAGTCCCGGAGTGCTTTTTAATGGTACGACCCATCGGGCTCCCAATGCAAACAAGATGTGGGGTAAGGGTCCACCTCCAACTACATATACTCAAAATTCCTCTTCTTGGGGTCTTTGAAAGATCACTTCTTTTTCCAACCAACTAATTATTGCGTGATTCTTGGATAGCCAGTCCATTCCAAGAATCACATCGAATTCATCCATATCTAATACATACAATTTTATCTCTAATAATCTACCATCAATTTCTACTCTTGACATTCTAACTATGTGATTAGTATTCACTACATCCCTAGTGGACATCGTTACTACTATAGGGAATTTTGTATATTCAATCATAACATCCGGTTTACATATAAACTTATGGGTTATAAAGGAGTGAGTTGCACCAGAATCTATCAATATATAGGCTAGTAAGTCGGATATAAGGAATTTACCTATCAAGACATTTCAATTTTGATCATCCTCTTACCCTGCCAGTGTATAAACCCTAGCATGTCCACCTGGTGCATGGCCTTGTCTATGTTGGTTGTTCACTTGTGGCCTTTGTTGATTGCTTATTTGTGGTCTCTGTTGATTATTCCCTTGTGGCCTTAATGGTTGTTTACTTGTGGCAGCTACTGGTTATTCCATAGTAAGGGCAATACTGAGCCATGTTTCTTTGTTCTCCACACCGAAAACATGAATTCGTCCCCAAAAAGTAAGCTCCTTGGTGATGCTTCTAGCATTTTCCACAAAGTGGGTAACTCTTGTTAGCATTGTGTATTGAATTTTCTCTGCTCTTCTTGGCATACTATTGTTTTTATTTGCCCATGTTATCCACCCACTTTCGCTTCTCTGACTGTCCATTATGCTGCATTTCGTCCTCACTAGTACGGTTCTTGAAATCTGCCAATTGTGCCCTTGCCAACACATCAGATAGTTTTTAAGCTGAAGTACTATGATGGTCTATTTCAAATCATCCCTCAAACCCTGCTCAAAACGTCTCACCTTTTTCTCCTCCGTATCCACAAACTCAGGAGCATAATGGGCCAATTCTTCAAATTTCTGCTCGTACTTGGTCAATGTCATTGAGCCCTGAGTCAAAGTTAGGAACTCAACCTCCTTCCGATTTCGGATACTCGTGGGGTTTTCATAAAGGCCTCCTTGAATTTGTCCCACAGCCAAATATGACCAGAAGCCCTTAATCTGGTAGTGGTGTCCCACCAATACCTAGCACCTTTACGTAACATAAAGGTTGCACATATCACCTTTCTAGGTTTCGAGCAATCAAAGAGTTCAAAAATACTCTTCATACCTACCAGCCAGTCCATCCCTTCCAATAGGTCGCACTACCATGGAAGATATGAGAATGTTTTTTCCTGAATTTCTCAACCATAGCAGTAGTGGTCCTAGTGTCGGGCAGCTTTATGCTGTTGTTCTGATTAAGGCAATAAAAAATGGTGGTGTTGGCCATTGAGGAGGTGGTGGTGGCACCACAGCTTGCTCAAAAGTTTGCATCATAGCGAGAAACTGCTGGGCAAACTGTGTGTCAATCGTATGAGGCTAAGGCTGAATAGGTTGTGTAGACTCTTGCGTTTGGTTATTGCTATTGTTAGTCCTTTTGCTTCGGGGTTAAATGATAGTATTTAGAGTTAAGTCAAACTGAGGAAATGAAACATAAAGGAATGGCATGCTTTATTCATAAACATTCATAAGTTCCATAAATAACGGACCACCAGGTATACCCAATGTCCAAACAAGTTGAGATTTAAAAATTTAAAAACATAAATTAAACGTAAAGAAAACTAGGCATCGTCTAATAATTCTTCCCAGTACCCTTCCCTTGATTCGCCTTCTGTTTTTTCTCAAGTTTTTGTTTCGTTTCAATCGTGGAATATAATGTGGGGTTTTATTCTTCACTTGGGTCATCTTCAACATAATTTTCCTCGTAGTCAACTTCGGTATGGTTATGACGTTGCCCAGATTAGGTTCATAGCCTAGCACCCTAATGGTATAGCTAACATCTTCTCGATTCACCCTCCACATTTCCCTCATGCATCGAGGTAACAAACTGGGAGATGTCTGGTAGTTGAAGGTCTCTTCGATTCCCTTGATAAACTGCCTCCTGTAAAGAATAAGGGTTCGGTCAAGGTGATACGCGATCTCATCCCTATGAAATTGATATCCATTTGCTCTTGCCCCTCGGTAAATATTTTCCATGGCATCTAGGTGTTGTATCAAATCGTGGTTTGGGTTTCTCTTATAATTCATATGCAACCAAGTAAAATGATTGTGTCTCTCAATTCGATTGGTTTTACCTTGTCCACTCACCATCTATCGAAAAGAAAGGAACGTAATTACTTTTCTTTCCAAAAGATCTTTTCAAAAATAATTTTTTTCCAAAAGTAGGTAACTGTTGGGAATTTCATAAAGTAAGAGTTTTCTGATACATTAGTTTTATTAGAGTAGCGTTATTTTATTTTACCATTATTATTATTATTATTATTATTATTATTATTATTATTATTATTATTATTATTATTATTTTAGAGGGAGAGTGCTAATAATTGAAAATTGAAGAGAGTACCAATAATTATCCACAGTTTTTCCTTTATTTTACACAAAGGTAGTGATAAAGGAATAAATTATTGTACCGGAAGTTGGAAACTTAATCTCTAGTTGAGTCATTCCCACTAAGCTTAATATGCATTTAAAATCATATAGCTACCATCTACATATCTCATGGTTTCTACATTAGTACAAAATCTAAGATTAAGGTCTTCTATCAATAATATCATATGTGTAATAGTAAACACTTAGAGCATTCAAAATTTCATATTATTATTGACTTTTATGCCTAACAAGCCTAAATAAAACCATAAATTAATATTCATATTTTGTCACTATATTCATGATTGATATTTCGCGTAATAGACATGCTTTCATAAGTGAGATGTCATGAATACTTAAAGTGCATACATACCTGGTTAAAGCACACAAAAACACATAAAAAGTAAAAACTCATGTTTTTCACCCCCAAACTTAAACTAGACATTGTTTTTAATGTCTTATATCCTAAATTCGCATATAAAACGAGTGGGAAAGAAAGTGAAGACTCCCCTGATATGGCATGTATTCAACAGCTAGCTTTTCTATTACTTCTGTTGGCTCCTTAGTTAAAATTGGTTTAAATGTTCTGCGATGTCATGTTCCTGAAAAATCAAATAAAGTATTAAGATCAAATAGCTGGAACAAGTGTTACTTAACTCTAACATCTAATAACCATCATAGCGAAAACCTAAGAGAAAACGGGGTATGGATGATGAACTATCCTTAAATGCAAAATAGAATAAATAAAAAGGAAAAATGTTTAGGTTACCTCTCAAAAAGAACTTCTTTAACGTCATTAACTTGACTTAACCAAATTGTCTACATTGGATCTTCAGGTGGCACGTCTCTCATGTTTCTAAACTTTATCCTTGGGTTTGTAGTCTTCTTCATTATAGCATGGCAAATAGAATTGGACAACTTTAACTCCAGTATAGCCTTCAAAACCTATTTTGGTTTGACATTGTTTGAAGGTTTCCAAGGCTTTTCTACAGCTCTCATTTTTGTCAGGTGGATAGGCTTCATGAGATAATAGGAAGGCAACTACTTTATTGGTTCCTAAGTATTTACCAGTAAGAGATGTATCCCTTACTAAATAACTGATAGTCATGTGCAGCACTACAGGGTCATAGAATAAATCTTTTTTTTCTCTATTATCTACAACTGCTTCAACTGATTGGATCATATCGCAAGTGTCAACTTTTTCTGGAGGTTTCTTCGCTTGAAAGATGTTGAAATTTACGCTCTCATCATTAACCCACAGTGTCTTCCTTTGTGTAAGACAATCAATGCTCTTCCAATAGCCAGGAAAGGTATGCCTAAAATGATTGGAATATCTTGGTCTTCTTCCATATCTAATACAATAAAATATGCGGGGTAAATGAACCTGTCCACCTTCACCAAGACATCTTTAATAATCCTCCTTGGAAGCTTTATAGAGCGATTAGCTAACTACAATGATATTGTAGTTGTTTTATCCTCTCAAATTCCTAGTTTTCTGTACAAAGACAATGAAATTAAATTTATACTTACGCCAAGATCGCATAAAGCATGTTTAAATATCTATCTCCTATGGTACAAGGCGTAAACGCCCCAAATTCTCGGAACTCGAAGCGTTAAAAGAAAAATTATTCTTCTTTGTTTGAACCCTTAAATGTTAACCAAAATAAGGTTTAAATGATAAAAGTTTTGAAATCGGAAACATATAGGAAGATGTAATGGAAAACTTTTGTTCATATAGATTTGGACAATTCGGTGAAATTTTATTTTGGAGAACATTTGGAGGAAATTAAGCGAAATACCGGTTGCGCAGCAGCGAAAAGGAAAATATGTTTGACCTAGCAAACGTTGTCAAAAATTTGTGAAATTTTAAAAAAGACTATAAAATTCATACATGTACAACATATAAAAATTTGGGGTCTGGACAAAAATGTTTGAAGCACGAAAATACTGCACGACTATGCTGGACATAAAATCCGAAACAGTCCCAACGCAGTTTACTAAAACGGCCATAACTTTTTCGCTAGATACTATTTTAAGGTAATTCGAAAGACCACTATTAGAAGACTCATAGGCCTTTCAAATGCCACTGATGTCTCTCTAAAACATGTAGTATAGCCCAAGTTATACCATTTTCAAATTTAATGGCAGAATCTGAAATTCAAAACAGCAGTAGATAAACTTCATGCGTTGTCAATTCAACATTTGTAAATTATCGTTGACATGGAAAGTACATGAAACTGAACGAGATAAACATTAAGAAAATTGTTAAGAGTGTCATCTAAACATTTATAAAAAGGTTTACACAACCGGAAATTTTTACTAGAAAGTTGAAAGCAATTTCAAATTTGCTGAGCACTCGCCACCATGCCAATCCACTGCCATGCCTCGATTTAACCTGTGAAATTTTAATAGGGGTGAGTATCATAAATAATACTCAGTAGGAAGACACTTAAGCAATTGGTAAAAATAAATGTACTTTCAGAAATGCAAACTTTGGTCATTTGTGTCACCGTCATTCTCTAGCAAACCGGTGATCAGTCAGTCCGCTTATTCTCGAGTTTTGATAACTCGTTCTCGAGTTTGATAACTCGTTTCATAATCACTTTATCTCTTATTTGAACCACCCAAAGGGTGCTTCCATCATCCGTAACACAATAACACATTAATGCAAACCGAAAACAAATCATTTTATTCTACTTTACAAAAGTGTCGTAAAACACCCCTACTTGAATGCTTGGAGTTTGAATAACCTTTGATGACCAAATTTGTAAAGAAAAAATGCAACGTGCTCCTTAGCTTATCCTTCAAATATTTTCTAGATTCAAAAGTGCTTTATGACTATGAGAAAGAGGGCAAAACAACTTTATGTATAAGTATAATAGCTTGGAAAATGAAATCACTTTGTAAGTGCAGTGTATGTGTATGCAATTGTAAGAAATGAAGTTATGTTTTGTTTTAAAAAGAAAACTCTTAAATATATAAAATACATACATGTAACTCCAAAGAAACAAAAAGATTTTTCGGTTAACTCTTAAATTTCCAAACGTATTCCATGTAAACTAAAAGTTTAATGGGATTAATGATGGGTATAAGTGGTGAATTAATTAAGTTTTTAAGTGGTGGAAGTGATTGTGTAGGTTACTCTTGTGCAAATGAAACAGTTTCTCTTCTCTTTTTCTTATACGCTGAAAATTGGAACCAAACATAGGAAAAAAAGAATATTAATGTAAAAAGTGTGTCATCAAAATAATGTAATTGAATAAATTAAAGAAATTTGTCATTTAAAAGAGATTTCGACGACTTACAAAATTTTAAGACAAGCGCACACAACTTTACTATTGTGACCAAAAATTCTAACTCTTAGGAATGGTCGTAGCGACGTCATAATATAATTCAAATTATTTTCGAGTTATACAAGAAAATTTTATTTGAAAACAACATAACATTTTTTTTTCTTGGTCGCTACAACTCTCCCCACTTAAAATAATTTCGTTCTCGAAATTTAACTTACTTATTTAAGGAGGTCGGGATACTTGGCTAAGATGTCTTCCTCCCTTTCCCAAGTAGCCTCATCCTTACCATGTTTATCCCATTGGACTTTGACTAATGGAACCCTTCGATTTCTCAGAATGTGCTCCTTTCTCTCTAGAATCACTTTAGGAGCTTCTTCGTACGTCATATCACTTTGGACATCAAGTGATTGGACATTCACCACATGACTAGGATCCGTGATGTATTTTCTCAACATAGAAATGTGAAATACGTTGTGCACTGCTGAAAGTTCGGGTGGCAACGCTAAACGATATGCCACATTCCCAATTTTTTCAATAATCTCAAATGAACCGATAAATCTAGGACTTAGTTTTCCTTTCTTTCCAAATCGTAGTATTCCCTTCATCGGTGCCACTTTGAGAAATACTTTATCTCCAACTTCAAAACTCAATTCTTTTCTCCTTTTGTCGGCATAGCTCTTCTGACGATCTTGGGCAGTCTTAATTCTTGATCTAATTTTATATATAGCATCTACAATCTTCTCAACCAATTCTGGACCCAAGATTCTCCTTTCACCAATGTCATCCCAATATAATGGCAAACGACATCATCGACCATACAAAGCCTCATACGGTGCCATACCAATAGTGGCTTGAAAACTATTATTGTACATAAATTCAACCAATGGCAAATGATCTTCCCACTTACCACCTAGATCTAGGACACAAACTCTTAACATATCCTCAAGGATTTAGATAGTTCGTTCAGATTGTCCGTCAGTCTGAGGATGATAAGCAGTACTAAATGTTAACTTGGTACCCATAGCTTTTTGAAGGCTTATCTAAAACTTAGAAGTAAACCTCGGGTCTCTATCTGATACTATAGAAACTGGAATACCATGAAGCCACATAATTTCTCTAACATAAATCTGTACGAGTTGTTCTAAACTATAGGTAGTCCGAACTGGCAAGAAATGAGCAGATTTTGTCCGTCGATCTACAATCACCCAGATTGCATCATGACCTCTCACTGACCTAGGAAAACCGACGACGAAATCCGTTGCAATCTTCTCCCATTTCCATTCGGGTATATCCATGGGATTCAATAACCCTGACGGTTTATGATGCTTAGCCTTTACCTGCTGACAAACCATACATTTGCACACAAACAGAGCTATCATGCCCTTCATATTTCTCCACCAAAATGTGTCACACAAATCTTTATACATTTTAGTTCCACCTGGGTACGCTGCATAAGGAGCGGCATGAGCTTCAGTCATAATCTCATTCCTCAATACTTCATCCTTCGGCAAGCATAATCGGCCCTTAAACATCAGGGCTTTATCCTCGGCTATTTCAAACCCTTTTCTCTTCTCAGTTCCTACATCAACCCTGATCTTTTCCAAAAAGGGATCATCTTTTTGAATAGCTACTATTCTGTCCCTGAGGTTTGGTTTCACAGTAAAACTTGCTAATATTGTCGATGTCCTTACTGGAGAAGTTAATACCTCAATTCTCATGTTCTCGAATTCTTTGATTAATTGATCTTGTCTTGTACACAACACTGACAACTATCCCATGTTCTTTCTACTCAACGCATCTGCGACTACATTAACCTTACCCGGGTGGTACGAAATAGTACAATCATAATCCTTCACCAATTCTAACCATCGTCGTTGTCTCATATTTAACTCCTTTTGGGTGAAGAAGTATTTGAGACTCTTGCGATCGATGTAGATCTCACACTTGCTCCCGTATAGGTAGTGGCGCCAAATCTTTAAGGCATGCACTACTGCTGCTAGTTCGAGATCATGTGTAGGGTAATTCTGTTCATACTGCTTCAATTGCCTTGAAGCATAAGCTATCACTTTCCCATGTTGCATCAAAACACATCCTATACCAAGTTTAGATGCATCACTGTAAATCACAAAACCTTCCGAACCGTCGGGGATAGTCAACACCGGTGCAGATACGAGCCTGTCTTTTAACTCTTGAAAACTCTGCTCGCACTTCTCCGTCCATACGAACTTAGTACCCTTCCGAGTCAACTGAGTCATAGGACTTGCTATCTTGGAAAATCCTTCAATAAATCGTCGATAATAGCCAGCTAAACCTAGAAAACTCCTCACTTCTCCAATGTTTGTAGGTTTCCGCCAATTGGTCACAGCTTCAACTTTGGATTGATCCACCTCAATTCCTTGTGCTGAAACAGTATGGCCTAGAAATCCCACTCGGTCTAACCAAAATTCACATTTCTTGAATTTGGCATATAGCTTCTCCTTACGCAGTGTTCCCAACACTATCCTCAGATGTTCTTCGTGTTGATGAGAATCTCTCGAGTATACCAGTGTGTCATCAATAAATACAATGACAAACACGTCCAAATACTGATGAAATACCCTATTCATCAAGTCCATAAACACTGCAGGAGCATTCTTCAAGCCAAAAGGCATCACCATAAATTCATAATGCCCATATCGAGTCCTAAATGCCGTCTTTGGTATATCATCCAACTTAATCTTCAGTTGATGGTAACCCAACCTTAAATCAATTTTCGAAAACACGGATGCGCCCTTCAGTTGATCAAATAGATCCTCAATCCTAGGAAGGGGATACTTATTCTTGATCGTTAACTTATTTAGTTCAAGGTAGTCGATGCACATCCTCATAGTACCATCTTTCTTCTTTACAAAGAATACCGGAGCTCCTCATGGAGATACACTTGGTCTAATGAACCCTTTGTCTAGAAGTTCTTCCAACTGTGTCTTCAACTCTTGTAATTCTTTTGGTGCCATTCGATATGGGGCTTTAGATATAGGAGTAGCTCCAGGTACTAGGTCTATCATGAATTCCACTTGTCTATCGGGTGGAGTACCCGGCAGATCATCGGGAAACACGTCAGCATACTCTCGTACTATTGGCACATCATCTAATACTTTCTCTTGAGATGAGGTGCTAGTAATACTGACAAGATATCTCTGACAATCAGACTTCCTCAACATGCTCTCAGCCTTTAAGGCAGAGATGACGCGAGGAAGTGCCTTAATCTTCGACCCATAAAATTTGAACTCCTCTTTTCCTGGTCTTCGAAAAATTACCTCTTTCTCAAAACATACAATCGTGGCTCGATTTTTACCTAACCAATCCATACCTAAAATAATATCAAAATCCTTCATCTCTATAACATACAAGTCGGCCCCTAGAGTCAATCCATCAAAATTTATCTGTACCCCCTTAGCCATCCTGTCTGAAATAATAGTTCTCCCTGATGGCATACTAACTTCTAGTATACTATCATACTTCTGACATAAAGCATTAATCTTAGCTAAACATGCACTAGATATGAACGAATGTGTAGCACCAGAATCAATTAGGACGTAAATGGGAATACTAGAGATCAATAAAATACCCGTGATCACGTCCGGGTTTTGGGCAGCCTCATCACAAGTCAAAGCAAACACCCTTGATTTTCCTTTCTTCTCTTGCTCGGGTTTCTTAATCAATGGACATGAGGAAACCATATGACCAGGTTGACCACACTTATAGCAAACATACTTTCCCAACAAACACTCTCCTCTGTGCAACCTGTTACATTTAGGACACGGGGGTATAGGATTGCTCGTCTGGCCTGCAAGTGTCTGTTTCTTAAACTGTCCATTATTCTTCTTCTTATCCTGCCATTTTCTTTTTCCAAAGTTATTGTGTTGTCCCTAGTTTACCAACTTCACACCTGAGTAGGCCACTATCTGAGCTTTCTTTATCACAGCTTGAAAAGTGGTGAGATCATGTGAACTCACAATCTGCCTGATCTCTGGATGTTGGCCTCTCTCGTAACGTTTTGCCTTCATGAGTTCAGTACTTACAAGATGTGAGGCATATCGGGATAATTCCTCGAACTTGCTCTCATACTTAGAGATTTCCATATCTCCCCGTACCAGTCTTAAAAATTCCGCCTCTTTATAGTCTCGCAGAGCCTGTGGGAAAAACTTTTCGGTGAGCTCCATCTTGAACTGAATCCAAGTTAGATTATGTTGTTCTTCCTCTGTACGAGTGCGTGATGCGGATTCCCACCAATGGCCAGCTCTTCCAGTTAGCATGAACTCGGCATATATTACTTTTTGATTTTCTGGACAAGTGATGTGATGGAAGATCTTCTCTATGTTACGTAACCACTCGTCAACTGCCAGAGGGTCTTTTCCACCATCAAAGGTAGGGGGTCGATATCTACGAAATTGTTCTACCATCGGAATAGGTGGTGCAATTGGGTATGCCGGTGGTGCGGTGGTGCTTGGGAAGCTAGTGGTGGTTGGAGAGCTGGCGGTGCTTGGGGAATTAGTGGAGCTTGAGGTGCTGGAGGTGTAGCCTGAGCAGCTAAGGCCTGTCTCAACTCATCAATCTCTTGCCTTAACTCCCTAATTGTCCCCGCTTGCGCCATATTCCTATATACCAGAATAATCGCAATCTCGTTTAGATACTTAAGCAACCAAGGAAAAAAAAGGTTTATAGTGCAACATTTATTATTATTATCTCTAAATAAATCCTTCAGAAGGAATACGGGCAAAATAAATCCCTACTACTAAAATTCCACTCCTTTATTCATCATAGCCATCATTGTCACTACAGCCTTCCTGAATCCTAGGTTTTTTAGAAGGCTAAGCCTCATCGTCTGAAGTGGGAGGAGGTGCATCCTCACGAATGTACATCTCAATAGGTACACTATTGTCTTCAGGGGTTGCAAGTGCATCATCTCGTGCCTCTTTCTACTGCGCTGTCAGCTCTATGCAGAAAGCCTCATAGTCAATCTCTCGGGGTAAGGTAGGCACGGTAATTTCCCATAAATAAAGGTAAATCGATTCGGCCAACTCAAGCCATTCTTCTGGTAAGGTATCAATAAGAAGGCGAGTAGCCCGACGACCCGTTACCATATGGCCTAGTTGCCTAACCTCTTTCCACCTTATTAGCATCTCTTGAATGTGTTCTCCCATATCATGTGTTGGATTCCATCGGTACTCTATATATTGCCTCACGATCTCATATCGACGAGGCATCATTGAACTCGTCTTCCTACAAGTTCTCTTAGTCCGTACCATCTGATTCATACCGATTATTCAAAGTCCAATAAGCAGGTCTCTAATAACTTTTAGTTAATTCTCGAGGACTTAAATAAACATTTAATTTGGTCACATTCTCAAAATACTTGCGCAATAATGATTATCTACAAAAGCATTCAAACTCCAACATATACTGATATTCATACATACATTTCAAATGTTGTATCAAAGATAAACTTTCTCATACTCATCACATAGATACAAGCATAATTATAAAACTTTCTTTACCTCAAAATCGGCATAGAGCGGCTTTGGCAGGCATAGTGCTCAGGATCATTGAAATTTTTTTTTAATCAACCTTATATGTGACACGATATACCGAAAATATGGTTTCTAATGCAAGTCTACAGAAAATAAACCATGGGCTCTGATACCAAGTTGTAAACGCCCCAAATTCTCGGAACTCGAAGCGTTAAAAGAAAAATTATTCTTCTTTGTTTGAACCCTTAAATGTTAACCAAAATAAGTTTTAAATGATAAAAGTTTTGAAATCGGAAACATATAGGAAGATGTAATGGAAAACTTTTGTTCATATAGATTTGGACAATTCGGTGAAATTTTATTTTGGAGAACATTTGGAGGAAATTAAGCGAAATACCGGTTGCGCAGCAGCGGAAAGGAAAATATGTTTGACCTAGCAAACGTTGTCAAAAATTTGTGAAATTTTAACAAAGACTATAAAATTCATACATGTACAACATATAAAAATTTGGGGTCTGGACGAAAATGTTTGAAGCACGAAAATACTGCACGACTACGCTGGACAGAAAATCCGAAACAGTCCCAACACAGTTTACTAAAACGGCCATAACTTTTTCTCTAGATACTATTTTAAGGTAATTCAAAAGACCACTATTAGAAGACTCATAGGCCTTTCAAATGCCACTGATGTCTCTCTAAAACATGTAGTATAGCCCAAGTTATACCATTTTCAAATTTAATGGCAGAATCTGAAATTCAAAACAGCAGTAGATAAACTTCATGCGTTGTCAATTCAACATTTGTAAATTATCGTTGACATGGAAAGTACATGAAACTGAACGAGATAAACATTAAGAACATTGTTAAGAGTGTCATCTAAACATTTATAAAAAGGTTTACACAATTGGAAATTTTTACTAGAAAGTTGAAAGCAATTTCAAATTTGCTGAGCACTCGCCACCATGCCAATCCACTGCCATGCCTCGATTTAACCTGTGAAATTTTAATAGGGGTGAGTATCATAAATAATACTCAGTAGGAAGACACTTAAGTAATTGGTAAAAATAAATGTACTTTCAGAAATGCAAACTTTGGTCATTTGTGTCACCGTCATTCTCTAGCAAATCGGTGATCGGTCAGTCCGCTTATTCTCGAGTTTTGATAACTCGTTCTCGAGTTTGATAACTCGTTTCATAATCACTTTATCTCTTATTTGAACCACCCAAAGGGTGCTTCCATCATCGGTAACACAATAACACGTTAATGCAAACCGAAAACAAATTATTTAATTCTACTTTACAAAAGTGTCGTAAAACACCCCTACTTGAATGCTTGGAGTTTGAATAACCTTTGATGACCAAATTTGTAAAGAAAAAATGCAACGTGCTCCTTAGCTTATCCTTCAAATATTTTCTAGATTCAAAAGTGCTTTATGACTATGAGAAAGAGGGCAAAACAACTTTATGTATAAGTATAATAGTTTGGAAAATGAAATCACTTTGTAAGTGCAGTGTATGTGTATGCAATTGTAAGAAATGAAGTTATGTTTTGTTTTAAAAAGAAAACTCTTAAATATATAAAATACATACATGTAACTCCAATGAAACAAAAAGACTTTTCGGTTAACTCTTAAATTTCCAAACGTATTCCATGTAAACTAAAAGTTTAATGGGATTAATGATGGGTATAAGTGGTGAATTAATTAAGTTTTTAAGTGGTGGAAGTGATTGTGTAGGTTACTCTTGTGCAAATGAAACGGTTTCTCTTCTCTTTTTTTTATACGCTGAAAATTGGAACCAAACATAGGAAAAAAAGAATATTAATGTAAAAAGTGTGTCGTCAAAATAATGTAATTGAATAAATTAAAGAAATTTGTCATTTAAAAGAGATTTCAACGACTTACAAAATTTTAAGACAAGCGCACACAACTTTACTATTGTGACCAAAAATTCTAACTCTTAGGAATGGTCGTAGCGACGTCATAATATAATTCAAATTATTTTCGAGTTATACAAGAAAATTTTATTTGAAAACAACATAACATTTTTTTTCTTGGTCGCTACATAAGGTATAGTAAAACTCCCTGAATCCTTGAGCTTAGGAGGCAGTTTATTCTGTAAACGTGCACTGCATTTCTCAGTTAGCATTATAGTCTCATAGTCTTCCAGTTTCCTCTTATTAGTGAGAATTTCCTTCATAAATTTTACGTAGCTAGGCATTTGTGCTAGAGTATCCACGAATGGAATGTTGATTTGCAAATTTTAAAAACTTCAATGAACTTGGAGAACTATTTATCCAGTTTATGTTTATGCAATCGTTGAGGAAATAGAATGGGAGGTACATAGTCTCTGATAGGAGTAGCCGCCTTAGCCTGTGGTGTGCCTGAATTCTCTTTCAAATTTTTCTCAGTTAACTTTTCAGATCCTTCAACTTGTTCCTCATCTGAAGTAGGCACTTTATTTATCTCTGCTACTGGTCTTTTTACTGTAATTTCAGGCAGTTGTACCCCACTTCTTGTTGTAATTGCTTGCACATGTTCTTTTGGATTAGTTTCTGTGTTGCTAGGTAGGGCTCCTTGTGGTCTTTTTGATATGGAACGGGCCAACTGACCTATTTGAGTTTCCAACCCTTTTATGGCTGTTGAATGATTTTGTAAGGTTGTTTCGGTCTTTGCCATATACTGGTCGGTTTTCTATATAAATTTACACAAGATATCTTCCAGTGATGATTTTTTCTCTTGCTGTTGAAAACCAGGGAAAGGCTGCTACCGATTATTTTGGTTGTTGTTCCAGGATAAATTATGGTGATTATGCTAACCTGGGTTGTATGTATTGCTGAATGCATTATTTCATTTGCGTTGATAATTTTGTGCATAGTTAACTTCCTCAATCTCTTGAGATGTCCTATGGCATTCCCCACTATTGTGAGCTCCACTGCATATACCACAAACCAAATATTTTGTTTGCACTATTTTTGCTAAATTTCTCGTAGTCAAGTGATCTATAACATTTTTCTCTAAAGCTGACATATGTGCTGATAATGCCGAGAAAGCATCCACCTCATGTAAACCTGTGTGTTTCTTATGTGTGGATATTTCAGAAGGCCATAAGGCATTGTTGGCGGCCATCGTCTCATATAATTCCTCGACTTCATTGGGTGACTTTAATGTGATAGATCCATTTGAAGCTGCATCCACCGAAATATGACATGCTAGGTTTAAGCAAGGGTAGAAGTACTGAACTTGCACATTTTTCTTAATGCCGTGATTAGGACACTTCCTGATGAAGTCTTTAAACCTTTCCTATACTTCGTGAAAACTCTCTAATTCATCTTAATGAAAAGTGGATATCTCGTGTCTTATTTTAGTTACTTTTGACAGTGGAAAGTATTTTGTGATGAATTTTTGTTCGAGATCATTCCAGTTCCTAATGCTTCCAGTGGATAAGGCATCCAATCATTCTCTTGCTACATCTCTGAGTATATGTGGGAAGAGTCTCAACTTGATTGCTTCATCGTATACTCCATAAAAATTGTAATTTTGGTAGATGTCCAAAAAGCGTGAGATGTGATTGTGTGGATTCTCATTAAGTTTTCCATAAAATGATACTCTATTCTGGAACAATAAAATGATGTATGTCCTCAATTGAAAGTTTGGTTGCCCAAATGGAGGATAAATGATGCTTGATTGATTTGGTGCAACAAGTGGCGTGATGAATTGTCCAAGTGGCAAATCATCTTCATCAATCTCGATTGGTTGTCCAACTTGTGTCGGTTGCACTTCTCTGTTCTGTTCTATCATGTTGTTCTCTCGTTGTTGCCTAATTCTATGGTTAAAAGTGCGTTCAATTTCTAGATCAAAGGGTACTAGATTACACACTCTCGAACATCGCATGCAAGGATACTTGCAACGAAAATGAAATAAAAAACACACAACCCTAAACTAAAAAAATACAAAGAAAAAATATAAATCAAAACTAGAATTAATTAAAAATTTAAAGCAAATAAACTATTCCCCGACAACGGCGCCAAAAACTTGTTCGTGAAATTTCGCAAGTGTACGGATCGTGTCAAATAATAAAATAGATTTATTAAATCTGAATATCGTCCCACATAGACAACTATCTACTATAAATTTTTAAACTAACCTAACTTTAATTTAAATTAAAATAGTAACTAATGATCAAATCAAGTTTTGTTTTCTAAGCGAAATTCTAATAAATAAAATAACAAACTGTTAATTAAAATAACAAACTCAAATTAAAACTATAGAAAAGATTATGTGATTGGATAGTTAGGATTTTCGATTTCACTTAGGTTATTTATCGTACATTTAATTCCAATTTATTCAACAATTCGAATTAACCTATTGTATTTTGTAATCTGTCTCGAGCAACATTAATCTTATTCATCTGCCCAAACTTGCTATATCTCTACGTAAATTCACACACATATGAATGCATTTATCTATAGGAATTCAACATGATCACATAGCCTATAATTATCTCTCAGTCTCTTATGATGTCTATGTTAATTATTGCACAATCTAGAATTATACATCACCTCTCGGTCTCAATATTATCCCTAAATCAATTAATTGTTACTCAAACAATTAAAGCATTAAACACATAATAATTAATTAACAAGTATTAAAATGACATGAAAATCTTGAAATTAAATATATAATAAAAACATTAGGCTACATCATCAATCCTAACAATAAAAGTATTTTGCTACTCATAACGTTGAATTTAAACATGCAAAAGTGGAAAGACATCACTAAAAATTGACGAACCGTGATTAATTCCAATTTATTACTCCAGCTTCAGTCAATTTCTTCTCTCTGCATAATGATTTCAGCCCCCTTTTTTATCTCCACGGAAGTTGCCGTTGCGTGTTGAACTTTTCTTCTCCTTTTTCTTTTCTTTTTTTGTTTCTCCTTGTGTTTTCATGTGTGCGTATATGTTTATTTTATATATTTTCCAACAAAAACTGCATCAACTTCTCCAAAGTTCAGCCGCCGTTTGTGTGTATGTATATATTAATTCAGCCCACTTCTCCACTTTGCTGCCGGCTGTGTGTGTTACGTGAATATAAATATATTTCTACCTCCGTTTTTCTCCCAGTCTCCGCCTCCTGCGTGATGTATATCTCCCCCTATATTAATTCAGCCCCCATGTCTATATAATATATCAAGCTACCATTAAAACCCAATGTGTTTTCTCTCCTTGTTCAGCCGACCCACTGTCAATTTTAGGCCCAATGGATATATATGTATTATATGCTTTATCGCCCAATTAAATTAATTCTTGCTTCCAAGTCCTCGATCTTTGAATTTTGCCATTTTTTCGCTATTTTGCATCTTTTCTCCAATTCTTCATCAAACATAAAATTTTACCTACAAAATACAATTTATCATAAATTAAGTAGAATTTAATTCAAAAGACAATAAAATATCATAATTTAGAGCTTCGAATAAGCATAAAAACTATACTTATCACACAACTTACATCTTCACTGGACAATTCAAAATGATAAAAAGAGTTATTGTTGGAAAGAGATCCTTGAACGGGTTGATTGTTCATATGTGATTGTATAATTGTATGAACATAAAAATGACGAGAGAAAGAGAAATGGAGAGACAAAGTTATAGAGATAGAAAGGGAAAGTGTATAAATGATTGTTGAGGGTAGTTTAGTGTTAGGTTTGTCTCCTATTTATATGGTAAATTCTTTACCATGTGTAGAAAAGTGAAAGGAAATGGCTATATGTTAGGGATTGTAAATGCATAAATGGTGTATTGTCATTAAAATGGTCAAATTAATACCTTTAATCGTGTGGTCAAATCAATTAACTTGGCTCAAAACTTGGTGTAAATGATGCATGTGGTCAAATCAATTTCCTTCATTTGCGTGGTCAATTCAATTACATTGGCTTGAAATGTGGTGTAAATAATGCATGTGGTCAATGAATCATTCTTAATCAAGACTAATTAACATACTTACATATGTTTTAAGCATGATTTAATTTAACTTCCAAAATAACTTTCCACTTAGGTTCTCAAACTATTGGTCAATAACCAATAAGGTCATTAGACTAGGTCATTTACCAATAAAGTCATTAAACTTTAATAATAGCGTACTTAAGTCCTAAATATAAATCTAACAACTAGTAGTAAAAAATTGGAATGTTACATAACCAAACAAGAAATTAAGAACAACGAGAACCATACACAGCAGAGTCAAACCTACTTCACTCATCAGAAATCATTTAAGCCCCATTTCAAACCATACCAGTAATAAGAAAAATGGAAGAATTAATCACAGGGATAATGCAAGCATATGTGTGCATATTAGACCCTTATTCATAGAACAAACATGCATCGGGTATCATAGGGAAAGACAAACAACTGGAAATGAATATTTAAGCAACGCTGAAATATAGATTCCATTAATTTTCTGCGTCGTGAATAAACAAATGGTTTACAAAATGATCGAACGCAACCTGAAATAGAATATAAATAAAAGCCCCTAAAAACCACATAACCCAACCACACAAATTCCTAAAAACACATCACATGCTAATACCAGGGATTCAGCAGATCTGCCAGTATATGTATTTGTTAACTAAAGAATCAGAGGAGGGGTTTTTCTTATTGAATGGAAGTTGCATGAGGTTAAGATTAGAGAACAATACCTTGAAAGAAATAACTCCAAGCAGGGAAGAGATGCAAAGCTGATTTTCTGAAGAAAAGAAATTGAGAATGAATCGACATGGATGAGGTGGAGACAGACGGAGACGAATTGTATTTGATGAAAGAAAAGAAAAGGTGCAAATTACCCAATTCCCTACTTTTGGATATCCAAATTCTAAAATCAGATTTCATATTTTAATTTTCAAAAATTAGATATTTTATATATAGCTACAGATTTTTTATATTTAATTAAATATTATAAAATTAATTTATATACACCCACCCCACCCCTAAAATTAATTATCAAACCTTAACTCACCCCCGTCTCTCTCAAATCGGATTTGAAAGTGACAATGACGCCGCCCCCGCCTCCGTCTCGATCGGTGCGGCAACCCAATCGTTGGACCACCCGATCGCGATAGCGATTTGCAGTGTCATCTCCTCTCTTCTCTTCTCCTTTCCCCGGTGATTTGCAATGTAACGATGATATGCAGTGTCATCCCTTCCCGTCGACTTCACCATCTCCAACCTAGATCCCGTCGCCGACACACACCCTCAGCAAACGTCCTCCACGCCGATGACCCATCACTCAACTGCCAGTGCCGGGAATCTTCAAATCACCAGCATCCTTCACAATCGGTCCAACTCCAGCAATAATGCACAGCCACACCTCTCGACTTCATAAATTTACCATTCAGCCATTACTATTGTAGATATATTTTTCGTTATGAAATCAGATCTGGAAAAATGTCAGTGTTGGAGAGGCAGCATGAGGGATTAATTAAAATCCATTAACTCCGAATTCTACTAAGTCGTCGTTTTCTTCTGTAGTCAAAGGCGAGGATGAATCTTGCAAAAGCAAGGAAGATCTATAGAAAAAAGTGTGTGAAGAAGGAGATGAAATGTCTAAAAAAGTGTAGACGATGAGGAATTATGCTCAATGTTGCTAGCCTCTCTACACAACCATCATCACCGACGAATCAGATGCAGAATTCAGAAGTTTGAAAACTTCTTCTACAGTCGGAAGTGAGCAGGTGGTGGATATGTGGTGGTATGTTTTGGGCGGTGGTGGCAATACGTGTGGTAGTGATGGTGGTCCGTATGGTGGTTGTCGTTTTTTGTTATTGTTGAGTGGTTTTGTGGCCGGGTCAACGACGGTGGTCGTTCTTTTTGGTGTCTGTGACCTAATTATTGAGCTGTGACTTTAAAATTGATAATTTGTAACTAGAAAAATAATATGTGACTAACAAATTTGAAAACACTTGACCTGTGACATATAAATTCTTTGATCCGTGACCAATAAAATAATTTGTAACTTTAAAATTCGGTAATCTGTGACTAAAAATATAATCCATGACCAACCAATTTGTTATCTATGACCTAAAAATTATATAATTTGCGACCTTGAAAAAATCTGTAATCAACAAATTTGGAAGTCTGTGACCATGTGACCTATAAAAATGTTGTGACCAAAAATCAATATTAACAGGTCACATGTGTTTGTAGAGTCATGGTTCAAAAATATAGGTCACATTTACCGAAATAGTCGCCAGAATCGAAAAATTTGTTAGAACGGTCATCGGAGTAGTCGCCGGAGTGGTAGGGGTGATAGAGGTGTGGTGGGTTAACTATTATATATATATATACAGAAATGATCTAATGAGCAACAGTGCTCATCTTATCTTGAGCACCAATGAGTTGGCACATTAATTCATTGGTGGATAAAGATTTTGTGAGTTCCAATCCACCAATGAATTAATGTGTCAACTCATTGGTGCTCAAGATAAAATGAGCACTGTTGCTCATTAGATCATTTCTGTATATATATATATCTATCTATATATATATATATATATATATATAGATAGATATATATATATATAACAACTTTAAAATTTCTAAAATCAGATGTTTTGACATATACATACACATATATGTGTATATATATGTCAAAATATCTGATTTTAGAAATTTCAAAGTTTTTTTTTTTATTTTTAAAATATTATGTAGGGTAAATCTGATATATGAATTTTTCCCAAAGAAAAATGGGGTATAAAAAGCGGTTGCCAACTATTTGGGTGAAATATAGATGGAATAATTTTGGGCTCCTTGATTTAGTGGACCTTTTAATGAATGTTATTATATTATGTTTAGATAAAATTTATTTTTCTTATGGTATTACCAAAAAGAATGCTATAGTTAAATGTTTTAAAATGTATAAAATGTTGTAGCGATATATATGTATATACAGTAAAAACATGATAAACTATTTAGATCAAGTAGCAAAGTTGTCAATTTATTGGCAAAAGTAACAAAGACAATATTATCGAGTTTAAAACTACAATAGAACTCAAGAATAAAAATATGAAAATATGATTTTTATCCCAAATAGTGTAGGCAATGTTCTAAAATGCGCATGAGCGTTTTCGAAACGCCTTGGGTATGCACATGATAACACAATCAATTTATTTCATTAACCGTATATACACACTTAAACGTCAAAATGCACACGCATTTGTGTTAAAAAATTGTATCAAAATTAGTATAGCAAAGTTCAACCCATTTTTTATAATTTGCAAAAAGCAAATTGAGCCCCAAAAACATTAAGTTAACCTGAATCACTCAAGTCAATGAATTATATACAACAATTTGTAGAGTTTTAACGTTTAGAAAAAACAAAATGAATTTTTTGTAAAGCTGCAAACTATTTTTACTGTGCTCGAGCATCCTTCTTCTTCGGTCTTCCTCTAGTTTCACCACTCGAGTCGGTGTTAGTATTTAATCTAATTGTAAAAATCGATTACCATGTAATTCTAGTATTTATGATTTAGAGCAATTTTTTTTTTTTTTTGAAAAAAATGTATAAAATCCAAGTAATTATAGTATTTTTTTTTTTTATTTTGAGCAGTATTTTTTTATCCAAGTAATTATGTATAAAATTCAAAGAATGCATTCTTTTATTTATTTATTATTTTAAAATATTTTAAAAAAATATTAAAAATTGAAAAGTGCATAATTATACATATGCTTCGCATAGACACGCGTATGCTTGATACTCGACTGAAATGTATTACCATTCATGATGCATTTTAAAACCTTGAGGGTAGGAATGGCCACTTTTGTGCCAAAATGGTGAATATCATTTTAGTTTTTTTTCGATATTTTTCTCTCTTTTTTTAAAAAAATTTAAGGTGAGGATAAAATTGATTTTTAAAGACAATGCTGACTAACTAACTAAAGCAAGGTAAAATCATCCATCAGGGACCTATGTGTTTCTAAAATAAAAGGTGAGAATGTAAATGCTACTTTTTAATGGTTGGCGACTAAATTACAACATAAGTGAAAAGGTTGGGGTCATAGTGCAAAATATTGAAGGGAGGTGAATAGTGACCCTCTTTCTCTTTTTTATTATACGTATATTTTTCTCAATTTCGTAAGTAGTGAATAATCACTGTTCTCATAATATAATGCATTTGGAGTTGAAATCTTAATATGTTAATCTTGTGACATAAGTGATGCAATCTTTTTTATGTTGGTTATGTTTTTCATATTTATATCATTGCGATATTTAGTACTTAACATGTACCAGTAAGAAGATAGCTGATTTGAAAACACCAAGCTTGAAATCAAATTACTTGTTTGAGCTAGTAGAAGTCGAATACTATATTAAATTTTGTTTCATTTTAGAATGTTAACATTATTAAAATGAGTAGCATGCACTCTTAGATGTTGGTGATTAATTCCATCAATCTATTTGGTATTTACACTGGAAAAGTCAAGAATATGAAGACTATTGAGCTAAATTGAAATTGGAGAATGAGAAGATTTGGAAGGAAAATTTGTTACTCCCTATTTTCACTTGAATGAATCCGGTAAAGGCAATTACAAATATATACAAAATGTAAAATAACTGAAGTTACTGGACTGCCCTCCTAAAAATTACAAATTATTCAATACTCTACCTCAAGATGGGAGGTGAAAATTTAAGACTCCCATCTTGGTAATCAATTACTTAAAAAGAACATCTTCTAACGATTTAGTTAAAATATCTGCCAACTGATCTTTAGATGCCACATGTAGCATTTTAACTCCTCCAGCTTAAACCTTGTCTCTCACAAGATGACAATCAATTTCTATATGTTTTGTCTTCTCATGGAAGACCGGATTTCTAGCAATGAGAATTGCTGATTTGCTGTTGTAGAAGAGCAGTACAGCTCTATCATGTTGGACACCAAGATCAGCAATGATGTTCTTTAGCTAGCTCAATTCACAGACTGCTACAGCCATGGATCTGTACTCTGATTCAGCAGATGATTTGGAGACTGTAGGCTGCTTCTTTGATCTCCAAGATACCAGTGAATTTCCCAGAAAACGCAATAGCCTGTAATGGATCTCCTGGTATCAGAATAAGCAGCCCAATTATCATCACAAAAACCTTTAAGATTTAGGTCTGACTTGCTCTCAAACATCATACCTTGTGCTGGAGTTCCCTTCAAATACCTTAGCACATGATGAACAGCTTATAGATGTGGTTGCCTTGGTGATTGAAGGAATTGACTAAGTACTTGAACAACATAGGATAAATCCGGTCTGGTTATAGTCAGGTATAGAATCCGACCTATCAATCTTCTGTAAGCACTTGGATTTTTAACCAGTTCTCCTTCATCCTTGCTCAACTTCAAATTCTGAGGCAAATGGTATTATGCCAACTTGGCTCCTAAGTATCCAGCATTAGATAGGACATCTAATGCATATTTTCTTTGATTCACAGAAATTCCTTTTGAAGTTCTTGCTATTTCCAGCCCCAGAAAATACTTCAAAACCCCCAAGTCTTTTAATCTAAATTGTTCATTCAACTCTTTCTTGCACTCTTCAATGTATTGCAAATTATTTCATCCTATTATTATACCATCCAATAAATCAGTAAGACAGTGAATGATCATTTCTCTTGCTTGGTAAAGAAAGAATAGTCTGATTTTGATTGCCTGAAACCCTGTGAAACAATGTACGCAGATAGCTTAGTATTCCACTACCGAGAAGCCTGTTTTAATCTATAAATGGACTTGTTCAATCTACATACCAACCGTTCTCCTATACCCCTTTGGCATCCACATGTGAACCTCATCATCAAGTTCACCATGGACGAACGCATTATTGATATCCAATTGATGATGATACCGCACTTATAAACAGCAACAGCCAATAAAGTCTTCACTCTAACAAGCTTTGCAACAAGTGAGAAAGTTTCTTCGTAGTCAAGGCTAGCTTGTTGTGTGTACCCCTTTGCAGTAAGCCTGGTTTTCTTCCTCTCCTCAGTCCCATCAGATTTTATTTAACTTTAAAAACTCATTTGCAAGCTACATGTTTTTTATGTGCATGCAAAGGAGTCACAGTCCAAGTGTTATTTGAGACTAATGCCTGATATTCAGTCTCCATTATCTTACACTAATCTAGACATTTAGCAACATCTTCATATGTTCTAAGCTCATACACAGTAGACAAAGCTATAGAATACCTCTTGTAGGTAGGTGACAATCTACCATAGTCCAAGTAATCAGCAATGGGATATTGCTTGCCAGCCTTCTGATCTTTCACCATGGATTCTGAATGTAAAGTTGGCACTTGAGATAGACTACATTGATAGTCGTGAAGGTAAGATGGGGCTATTTTGTTTCTATTTGAATGTCTAATAGGGACAGCAGGAATAGGAAGTGATGAAAGGGATTGATGAGTGTTATGTTGAGCAGAATCAGATGAAACAAGAATTAAATTAATGGGAAAGTTTATATTAGCAGATGAATCAATAGCAGTGGGATTAGAATCAGTGCCAGGATTTTGAGTTAATGATATGTCATCTGAAGAATCATTACCTTGGACTGGAAAAAGAAATGAATCAAATGATAGAATCGCATCAGATTTCAATAAAGAAGCAAGAAATTTTGGATGATGAAATGGGAATATGTTCTCATAGAACTTAACATCCCTAGAGGCAAAAATAGTATTGGTAAGAAGATTGTACAATTTGAAGGTTTTCATGCCGTAAGGATAGCCAATAAAAATACACAAGATAGCTCTATGATCAAACTTGGAACGATTCCTTTTGAGGCTTGAAGCATAGCAAAGACATCCAAAAACTTTGAGGTGAGAATAAGATGGTGCTGTTTGATGAAGCATCTCATAAGGTGTCTTATTTTCAAGAACAAGAGTGGGAGTTCTGTTGATCAAATATGTGGCAGCTAGGACGGTTTCCCCTAGAACTTATGAGGCAGGTTGGCTTGGAATTTGATAGCTCTAGCTATGTTTAAAAGGTGTTGATGCTTCCTTTCAACAACCTCATTTCGCTGAGGGATTTCAACATAGCTGACTGATAAATGATACCATTGGATTGGAAAAATTCATTCATGTGAAACTCAGAACCATTATCAGATCTGAGAATTTTAATTTTACATTCAAAGTGGGTAAGGATCATATGATAGAATGAGTGAATGATAGTTCTAGTCTGAGATTTCTCTCTCATTAGGTAGGTCCAAGTCATTCGTCTGTGATCATCCACGATAGTTAGAAAATACCTAGAGCCATCAAGTGAAGGAACTGAATAGGGTCCCCATATATTGCAATGAGCGATATCAAACCGTTTAGAAGCTCTAGTTTCACTTCGTAGAAAAGATAGCCTATGTTGTTTAGTAGTAAGACATATGGTACAATGTAAATATTTGTTGAAAGTGATGGTTAAGACCAAATTATGCAAAACAATTAGTTTGGAAATAGGAATATGTCCCATACGACAGTGCCATAGATCAAAATCACTGCTAACATCAAAAGTGTTTATTGAATTACAAGAAAAATATCTTGCTTTATTCATTGTAAACTAAAAGCAGAATTGGAATTGGAATTAAGAGAAATAAGAAAGTTGATTTCAGGAATGTCAGAATGATGAAGGTCAGAACTAACAAGTTGTTGGAACACATACAGTCTATTTTCAAGTTTGCCCACTCCAATCGTCTTCCATGTTGAAAGATCCTGGACAAAACAATAGTGATGCAAAAATATCAGGAAGCAATTATGCTTGAGAGTCAGCTTGCTGGCTGAAATGAAATTAAATTTGAAAAAAGGTACCACCAACACTTTAGTTAACACTAAGGTATCAGATAACCTGACAGTCCCAACGCGTGTGGCTTCAACAATATCACCATTAGGTAGTCTAACATCAGCCTTAATCTTATGAAACACAGAGGTTAAATGCCAAGTAGAACATACCATATGTTCTGAAGTACCGGTATCCAAAATCCACTTAGCAGTAGCTGTTTTAGTATTAGAATGTGAACAAATACCTGAGAAGGTGAAAGCATCTAGCATAGAATAGCTATTTATAGGTACATCTTGAGTCTGTGGCTGTGTTTGAGTTCGAGAACCATTGGTTATCTATCCTTTTAGCTGAGCAACCAACATTGCTAGAACCTGCTTGTATTGATCTAAAGTTATAGTGAGGTTTGACAGACAGTCTATATCACCAATCTGATTACCACCAACAAATGATTGTCCCACAGCATTTGCCATCCATGGGGATATCCTACTATTTTGAAGCACGTAGCCTTTATATGTCCAGGTAATCCACAGAAGCTACATATAGGCTTATCTTTTCTTTGATTTTGAATGAATCTAATGTTTCTCTGGCCTCCATTATATCCCTGAGCTACATTGTTTGCAAAAGTAGATATCTCAAAATTTTGTTGCCTCTCCGCACTAACCTTCCTTTGTCTTTCATCTTGCAAAATCAGTGTAAAGACCTTATTGAGAGAGGGCAGAGGATCCATCAGTAGAATCTGACTTCTTACTCCAGAATAGTGTTCATCTAATCCCATTAGAAACTGTACTACTTGATCTTCCTATTTGTAGTCAGAACCAGTAATGTCAAGTCTGTAATTATCAAGTTCCTCCTACAATCTTTTGAGTCGATTGAAGTAGGAGTTAACTGAGTTGTTCTCCCGAGAAATGGTAGAAATTAGCTTCTTCAACTCATAAATTCTAGTACCATTACCTTGGTTGTACTGATCCTTCAACTCGATCCATATATCTCTGGCTAAATCCTTGTACATTACACTAGGATAGAGCTCCTTTGGAATTGAATTGATGATCCACGAAGAAACGACTTGGTTGCATCTTCTCCAGGCACTATACATCTGATCATCAGGATTTGATTCGACAATTGATCTATCTATGAATCCTTCCTTATTCTTCACACTAAGCACCATAATAACAGCATGGCTCTATGTCGCGTAGTTGTCCTCTGCGAGCACAACTGATATGAGTTGCATCCATGTATTATCACCATAATGGAGATAATATGGACTGCTAGGATCTAAAATCAAACAGCGGATAACTGAATTTGATTCTTTGCTGATTTGATCTCCAATAAAGGAGGCTTGAGATGCCATTGCAGGGGTCTTCAGTTCTCTAATACCATGAAGAATATTGAGCTAAATTGAAATTGGAGAAGCTTTGGAGGGAAAATTTGTTACTCCTTATTTTTCACTTGAATGAATCCGGTAAAGGCAATTACAAATATATACAAAATGTAAAATTACTGGACTATCTATAGAAATCCCATGTATTATGGGATATTATTGGGTAATTAATTATGTACCTTACTTAGATTAGAAAACTTTCCTTTCTCTTAGATTAGAAATTAGTATATATTGAACTCATTAGATTGTAACAATTAATGTGAAATAAAATCGTCCATCTCATTCTTTAAGTGTGTCGTTTCTGCCAATATGGTATCAGAGCCAGAGTAATTCTAAACTCGGCCATCAATGACAGAAACAGAAATAGTCAGAAAAAGGCCTTCAATTGAAAAAACCTACCTTTTGGCCGGGGTCAATTCACAAAATAAGCTGCCTGAAAATATAAAAACTACCGAATTCCCAACTTCCGGCCACTTTTCCAATCGCGGTATACCACCAGACGGATGCTCACAACCAGACGACTCAAACTGTGGCCTCAATTTGTCCCAACCTGCAATACACCAATCTGAATTTATGCCAGAAGAATTCCTAGTCGTGAAGAACATCCAGCACAGTCCGAAATTTGCTGATTCCGCTACCGTCTGGCCGACCCATGGTCACGAAGCTGGTGTCTTGGCCGTTCACTAGGAAGACGTGCAACGATCGGTGATGATGAAGGAGACGACCGGAGATTCTGGAGTGGGAAAGATGTCGGCCCTCAATGCAAGAAGTAATGGGCTTCCTGTTAAACGTTCTAAACCTATTGGGCCTGATACCGAGAGTAAAAAATTGGGCTTGGAGCCTAGTCTTCAAAATTCACGAAGAACAATAAATGGATCTAAAGTCTTTGGGCCTAACGGGTCAGCCCATGCATTTAACCCTGATCAGTTAAATTTTTCAAATTTCCAAACACCTAGCCCATCAAATTCCTTGGCCCACAAGGGCAATTTTCTGAAAGCCCTAAACACTGTCACTCAATCCAAAGTTCCTTGGATAATTGATTCTGGTGCGTCAGATCACATGACGGACGCCTACCACCTGTTAACCACATATTCACCATGTGTTGGCAATCTCAAAGTCAAAATTGCAGATGGCTGACTTTCACCTGTTGCAGGGAAAGGGAGTATTCGAATTTCCAATTTGATAATACTTGAATCGGTCCTCCATGTCCCGAAATTGTCTTGTAATTTATTGTCCATTAGTCAATTGACAAAAAAATCCAATTGTTCTGCTAATTTTTTCCCTTCTTACTGTATTTTTCAGGATCTATCATCGGGGAAGACGATTGGCAATGCTAAAGAGTGTGGGGGACTCTATTACTTTGAAAAGGTTGATGCGAGTAAACAGCGTCAATTTGCTAGTTGCGATTCTGCTTTTGTCCCTAAGATAAGTGAAATATTTTTATGGCATTATAGAATGGGTCACCCCAATTTTCAATATCTCAAACGTGTATTCCCCTCTATATTTTCGAATAAAACCTATGATGATCTTCATTGTGAAATTTGTGAACTTGCAAAACATCAACGTACCTCATTCCCAATTTCCACATACAAACCTACCAAACCATTTGCCATGATTCACAGTGACTTATGGGGACCTTCACAAACCCCTAATCGTACACAGACAAAATGGTTTGTTACATTCATCGATGACCATACTCGAATCTGTTGGGTTTATCTGTTAAAAGAAAAAATCGATGTTCGCTTAGTTTTCCTCAATTTTCATTCAATGGTTCAAACTCAATTCCAAACACGAATTCAAATTTTGCGCACGGATAACGGCACAAAATATTTCAACACTGCCTTAAAAAACTATCTCCAAGAAAATGGTATTCATCAAAGTTCATGTGTTAACACTCCCCAACAAAATGGGATTGTCGAACGTAAAAATAGACACCTTCTCGAAGTTGCCCGTGCTCTGATGTTCACTATGAATATGCCTAAAACTTTTTGGGGAGATGCTATTTTGACTTCAACCTATCTCATAAATAGAATGCCGAGTCGCATTCTCTCGTTCGAATCTCCTCTCCAAAAACTTCTAACTTTGTTTCCTAACTCCTGTCTTAACTCAACCTTACCTCTAAGAGTGTTTGGGTGTACAGCTTTTGTCCATATTCATTCACATCATAGGACTAAGCTAGATCCCCGTGCTCTTAAGTGTGTTCTGATCGGTTATTCTCCTACTAAGAAGGGTTATAAATGCTATGATACCACAACAAAAAGGGTGTTTGTTAGTCTTGATGTCACATTTTCTGAGAAAACTCCACACTTTCAAAAAGCCTCTCTTCAGGGGGAGAATGTCTGTGAAGATGAAGATCGGTTCTTGAAAATTGATCTCTCTTCTCCCCTAGAATTCATCCCAAACACTGAACATACTCCATCAACTTGTTCTAATATGCCATTTGTAGAAGAAAACTTAAACGTAGGGGGACATCAAGAAAAATAGCGTGGCAAAGAGATATTAGTTTACTCAAGAAAACCAAAATCAAGGTACAATGAGAACCTTACACCCGAAGCACCAAGAGAGTTAGAACCGGTGATAGCTCCAAATCTATAAGAGTTTTCTCCTACTACTTCAGTTATTGATTTAGCTATTGCTTTTAGAAAACAACCTCGGTCATGTACTCTCCACCCTATAATGGGTCTTTAATGTAAAGTACAGAGCTGATGGGACAATAGAACGATACAAAGCTTATCTCGTTGCAAAAGGTTATACGCAGACTTATGGCATTGACTACAGAGAAACATTCGCTCCTGTATCAAAATTGAATACAATCCGAGTTATCTTGTCTGTAGCAGCAAATTTGGATTGGCCTCTCCAACAGCTCGACATTAAGAATGCATTTCGGAATGGAGAATTAGAAGAAGAAGTTTTCATGACCTTACCTCCGGGTTTCTCTAGAAGGGATGAAAAAAATAAAGTGTGCAAACTAAAAAATCCTTGTACGGTCCCAAACAGTCACCAAGAGTATGGTTCGACAGATTTGCAAGAGTACTGAGAAATCAAGGATATTGTTAGGCACAGTCAGACCATACTATATTTTACCAACTGTCCGAAGCAGGGACCAAAACAATCCTGATTGTATATGTCGATGACATAATACTTACTGGAGATAATATAGTGGAAATAAAAAGGCTTAAGAAAGGCCTAGCTGCAAAGTTTGAAGTAAAAGATTTAGGTCAGATGCGATACTTCTTGGGAATGGAAGTGGCTAGATCAAAGAAGGGTATCAGTGTTTCACAACGAAAATATATTCTTGATCTTCTAACTAAAACTGGCATGCTTGGATGTAAACCAAGTGATACCCCTATGGAGGTAGGAAGAACAGTAGACACTGGAAGGCCAGTTGAAAAGGACAGATATCAGCGACTGGTTGGCAACCTAATCTACTTCTCTCACACAAGACCTGACATAGCATTCGCAGTAAGTGTGGTAAGTCAATATATGCATTCTCCAAAGGAAACTCACCTAGAAGCAGTATACAGAATCCTCAAATATCTTAAAGGTATCCCTAGACAGGGACTCTTCTTTAAGAAAAATGAGAGGAAAGAAGTAGAAGTCTTTACTGATGCGGATTGGGCTGGATCAATAGAAGATAGGAGGTCAACTACTGGCTATTGCACCTTTGTTTGGGGAAACTTAGTAACTTGGAGAAGTATGAAGCAAAATGTGGTAGCTATAAGTAGTGCTGAAGCTGAATTTAGAGCAGTTGCACATGGAATATGCAAAGGACGATGGATAAAGAAACTACTGGAAGAATTACAAGCTGTGGTAAAATCTCCAATCACATCCTATTGCGGAAACAAAGTGGCTATCAATATCTCTCTAAATCCGGTCCAGCATGATCAAACCAAACATATAGAAGTTGACAGACACTTCATCAAAGAAAAGGTTGAAGACAGGATTATATGCATGATCCATATGCCTACAAAGGAACAAATTGCAGATATCTTCACCAAAGGACTGCCTCGACCAACTTTTGAGAATTTTATTTGTAAGTTGGATATGATTAACATCTATGATCCAACTTGAGGGGGAGTGTAGAAATCCCATGTATTATGGGATATTATTGTGTAATTAATTATGTACCTTACTTAGATTAGGAAACTTTCCTTTCTCTTAGATTAGAAATTGGTATATATTGAACTCGTTAGATTGTAACAATTAACGTGAAATAAAATCGTTCATCTCATTCTTTAAGTGTGTCGTTTCTGCCAATACTATCCTCCTACAAATTATAAATTATTCAATAGAATATATTCTAGGACTGACGAAATTTACTATTGAGTTTGAAGCACAAAAGAAGTTCTTTTTATTTTTTTTTTACAAAAGAGACTTGTACAACTATTTTTATGACAACCATACTTCCCACTCCAATAATTTTATATTTCACATAATAGAAAAGACACTTCCACTAACTTTTCCTAGCAGCACACTTTTTCTCACTCACTCACTTTGTATATACTTTTTCGCTGATTACTCTTAATTATATCTATTTCTCTATCTTTTTCATTGCTCATTAGCTCTCACATACATATTAATCTCACTCCTCTCTCTCTCTCTCTCTCTCTCTCTCTCAATTCACAAAAATGCAGAGAATAAGTACATAATTATAGGAAGTAATGTAGGATAATGAAGTCAAGATTATTCTGTAGAATGGTGGTGGACAACAACTTCTCCAGATTATTCCTTTCTTGCTTCAAAAAATGGGAGTAAATATGAAGTCTTCGGAACTTTCTACCTTAAAATGATTTGTTCATTCAGAAGAATTTCATGGAAGTGGTGAGTAGAATAAAGATGATGAACATTGACCATTTCAGACTTTCAGTAAAGAAGCAAGGGAAGGTTGGAGCCACTACTTCTTTAACTAATAATGGTATTTCTCAGTGAAAAAGCCAAATAATGCTCTGTTGCTCCTTCTATAACTACTGGTATTGCCTCCATCCTCGCCGACCTTCCAGGTATAGTAAATCTTTGTTAACTCAAAGAAGGAGAAGAACTTGACTGATCTCTTTTTCATTGAGCCAAACAAAGGCTATATATCATGATACAAAAAAAGATTTCATCAGAATATTAAAATACTAAATGACATCAGCCACAGTAGCATGATTACAGCTGGAATAAACTTGGCTTGTTGACAAAAAAAATTAGCCTAACTAGAGTTTAAATAAAAGTTTTCACGTTATCCTACAATCTCCTCCTTGAAGCTTTTATTTAAGACTCCAATTTTATACATCAGTTCCACAAAACGATCCTTTGCAAGTGGCTTGGTAAATAGGTCTGCTAACTGGACTTGTGAAGGACAATATTGCAAGTGAACTTCACCTTCTTTCTCAGCGTACCTAATTGCATGAAACTTGACTTTAATATGCTTTGTTCTTCCATGATTAATTGAATTTTTTGCCAAGGTAATAACAGACTGATTGTCCACTAAAGTTGAGGTAGGATTTGCTTGAACTTGATGCCAATCATTCAGAATTTTCCTCAGCCAAACTATCTGATTTGTAGGTGATGATGCAGCCACATACTCAGTTTCTGTTATAGATTAAGCCACAATATCTTACTTCTTTGAGTTCCAATTGAATACACCAGATCCCAAAGTAAACAAATACCCATATGTGATCTTCATATCATCAATTGAACCAGAGATGAGCTTGTGATGGATTGGACGTGAATCTAGACAACAAACTTGCAGCAAAGATTAGATCAGGTCTTGTTGAAGTTAGATACAACAAGCTTCCCATAAGGCTTCTATAATTCTTCTCATTTACTGGCTGATCACCATCAACCTTTGATAGCTTCATGTTCACTGCTATAGGTGTGTCAACTGGCTTACAATCCATCATTTTAAACCTCCTCAAACTATCAGCTACATACTTGTGTTGTGAAACAAAAATTCCTTCAGATCTCTGTTCAATCTCTATTCCAAGAAAATACTTTATTTCACCCAAGTTTGTCATCTCAAACTCTTTCTCAAGTTCAGTTGTGAATGAATAAATCAGCTCCACATTGTTTCTAGTGATCAATAAATCATCCACATACAATGAGATGATCAAAACATTTGAATGAAGATCTGATTTTACATAATGTGCGTTCTCACTTTCACTTCTTTGGAATCCATTTTCACACAAGTAATTATCAATTATGTTGTACCAAGTTCTTGGGGCTTGCTTTAATCCATACAGAGCTTTCCTTAACTTGCACACATGATCAGGAACTGACCCTGAGATAAATCCATCAGGTTGTTCTACAAAAATATCTTCTTCGAGTTCACCACTAAGGAAAGCTGATTTTATATCTAGCTGATGTACTTTCCACTTCTTTTGAGCTGCGAATGCAACCAGCAATCTGATTGTATCATGTTTTGCAACTGGAGCAAAGGTTTCGAAGTAATCCACTCCACTTTCTTGAGCAAATCCTTTAGCTACAAGTCTGGCTTTGTACTTGTAGATTGAGCCATCTGAATTTACTTTGGCTTTGTAAATCCACTTCACTCCAATTGCCTTTTTATTAGTTGGTCTTAGCACCAGCATCCAGTTCTCATTTTTCTGAATCATCCTCATTCTTCTTATGTGGCTTCAAGCTATTTATGATGCTTAGAAGCTTCTTCATAGTTTTTTAGCTCAGCAATAGCCATATAGCATCTTTCATACACTTCAACTAGTTCCTCTAGGAGGTGGACTAGAACTAGATGTGGACCCAAATGGTCCATCATTTGAAGCACCAAACTCTGTTGAGTGTGACTGAAATATTTTGCTGCTCCATAGGTACAAAAACTGAAGGTTACTGTGAATATGGTTTAGCTTCATCCCAATTCCACATGGCATTTTCATCAACTTTGATGTCTCTTGAAACTATAATCTTTTCAATTTCCAGATTGTATACTCTAGCCAAGAAGTTTTCAGTTTGGTAAATCCTTCTCAGCTAACATACTTCATGCCATTTCCATCACTGATCTATTTTTCATTTCTGCCACTCCATTTTATTGTGGTGTATAAGGGACTGCAAGCTGGTGATGAACACCATTCTCTTCACAAAATTGATCAAACATCTTGGAGGTATACTCATTGCCTTTATCAGACCTCAAAACCTGAATCTTGCAACTTGACTGACCTTCAACAAATGCCTTGAATTTTTTAAATATGTGAAACACATCTGACTTATTTTTCATGAAATAACCCAGCACATTCTTGTATAATCATCAATAAAGAGTACAAAATATCAATTTTCACTCAATGAGGGTGGTCCACAGATATCAGTGTGCACCAGTTGCAATTTCTGTGTTCCTCTCCATACTCCATCAATTGGAAATGCTTCCCTATGCATCTTTCTATAATTGCAACTCTCACACACTCCTCCTAGTTCTTGAATTGCAGGAAAATCCCTTACCAAACCTTGAGTGTGAAGCTTGGCTAAGGATTTAAAATTGTAATGACCATATCTTTTATGCCACAGGTTTGATTCATCAAGGTTAACCTCAGTAGCATTTGTAATCACATTTTGCCAATAAATACTTAAACTTTTATTCCTCATAGGCACACAAGCAATCTCAACATTATTTGAATGATGTATCTTACACAAATGATCTTTAAAATTCAGTGAATATCCATTTTGAACCATATGACCAACACTTAAAAGATTTGAGCTTAAACCAGGTACAAGTAAAACGTTATCAGTGTACCTCATTCCCCTCTTTGTTTGGACAGCAATGGTTCCAATTCCTTTGGCAGATACAACTTCACCATTTTCCATCTTGATTGTTGCTTTGCAATCTGAATTCAAGTTGCAAAAAATCTCCTCTTTGCTGGTCATATGATTGGTGCAAGCACTGTAAATAAACCATAAGTCTTCTTCTAAAACATTTGTCATGTGAAATGCCAGAAATAAATTATCTTTACCCTTCTTCTCAGAAGCCAAGTAGCTTGCTGATTCTGGTGTCTATGCTGATAATAAGTTGGAGTGTGATTGCTGATTCTGGTGTCTATGCTGATAATGAGTTGGAGTGTGATTTTCGTGATTTACAGGGCAAAAATTTTCAGGATGACCAACTTTGTTGCACACTCTACACTTGTGTGTTTTCCAATAGAACTTTTCCAAGTGATTTGTTTTACCACAAGCACCACATGGAGGATGTGAATCTCGAGTTTCTCTACTCATCCCCTATTTGCTGCTAGTTTTTTCTCTTCTTTTCCTTGGATCAAACTGCCTTCTAACAAAGTTACTTCTGGAATACTACTGCTTATGTTTGGCAGCAAAGGCACCTTCCACTGATTTCTCATCCCTTGGTACAAGCCTTTGTTCATAAGCCAATAAAGCACCTGTAAGTTCAGTTAAAGTGAGGCTTGACAAGTCTTTAGTATGCTCAATGGTTGTTGTAACAGTATCATATTTTTCAGGCAATGTAATCAGCACTTTCTGAACCACCTTTTTATTTGAAATCTTCTCACCATTTAGTTTGATTTGATTCACAATATCAACCACTCTTGAGGTATAATCTTTAACTTTCTCAATTTCTTTCATCCTGATATTTTCGAATTCTCTAGTCAAAGATTGCAGCCTCATTGCCTTGATTTTTTCTGAGCTTTTAAACTCTTCCTCAAGCTTATCACACGCCTCTTTAGCTGTAATTACAACAACTATCCTAGGAAAAACCTCTTCTGATACATCTGTAAATAAGAAAGACAAGGCTTTCATATTTTTCATGAATTGATCCTTTTGTTGCTTCAACTGAGCGGCTGTGTAGGAAACATCATCCTCCGGTTTGTCATAGCCCTGCTCAATCACTTCCCATAAATCGTGAGCCATCAAGAATGCCTTCATTTTAACTGACCAAAAAGCATAGTTTTCACCATTGAACACAGCAGGTAGAGGTTGGGAAGATGAACTTGAACCAGACATTTTTTAGTTTTCAGTTTACCAGATTTCAATTTCTTCTTCAGCTACTGGTTTTTTTCCTCTTCTTCTTCTCCTCTCCTTTTTCCTGGTCGGTCCTCTCTCTCCACTAGAGCTCTGATACCAATTGTTAACTCAAAGAAGGAGAAGAACTTGATTGATCTCTTTTTCATTGAGCCAAACAAAGGCTATATATCATAATACAAAAAATAGATTTCATCAAAATAATAAAATGCTAAATTACATCAGCCACAGTGGCATAATTACAGCTGGAATAAACTTGGCCTGTTGACAAAAAAATATTAGCCTAACTAGAGTTTAAATAAAAGTCTTCATATTATCCTACAATCTTTAATTGGGGCAGTCTAAAGTTGAGTGTAGGTATTTATCCTTTGACAATGAACGTCTTGTTAAACTAAAATATTCATGGAAGCTATATTTCTTTCATAGTATGAAACATATATATACAAATTATAGTAGGGATAAATGGAGAAAAAAATTATTAACTGAAAATATTTTGTTTTTCTAAAGCATAGAGTCTATCGAGCTTCTTTCCAAAAAGTTCAAATCCTCAAATTGTTCTCCTATTCATAATTTGACAAATATGCTACTACAGCAAACTAAGGATCAGATTATTTGATAATCATATTTCATACACTTATTCGGGATCTAAAATAACAATATTTAATAGTTCTTCTGACAAAACATATCCTAAATTGTTGTATTTTATGTTATATAGGTAAAACTCAACAGTTGAGCAAGGAATCGAAAGAAAGAAGCGAAAAATGGTGAAAAATTACAAATCCAAGTTTGAGGACCAAATTGTAAATATTTAATAGTTGATTCGGACACAAAAAGATACTTTGAAGATTGTTAGGAGACAATTGGATGGAATTAGAACTCAAAAAGGAATGGAATATGATCAAATCAATTTCCAATCACAAGAGTTATATTCAAGATTTTTAGTCAACAATTGAGATCCATTTTTGGAATAGTAAACGTCCGAACTAGAAGTATTATATATCTATAAAGGTTGTAGCCTTTTGAGTTATATTTTCAAATCACTTTGAATCATCTTAATCGGATATCGGAAGAGAAAGTTATGGCTAAAATACTGACTTTTGTGCAGAGACAAAAAATCCTCGCGCAAATGAATCTTTCCTTATTTGATTGGAATTCTTTTGGAAATCAATTTGGACGTGATTTTCAACCAATTTTCTACTCCTATGGATACCTAACCATAGAATACATATTGGGAAACTCTGGTATACATCTCATACTCCAATATTCATTAATTATTATCATCAAATGAGAAGAATTCATAGTTTTTATGAGATAATTGAAGGGGACTTGTAATAATTCAATCAAGTGGAGATTCAAACTTAATTTTTGGACAAAGAAGGAAAGACACAAGTAGAGATTTATCAAGAAACCATTGAAGAGATTCAAAATTTCAAGATTCATCTTCATTTCTCAATTAATCAAAAATCCGAGTTATATCTTTTCACTTAAATATGATTTCTTGTAATTTCGATATGTTAGGCTAATTTTATACATTGTTAGGATGAGATGAACCCTTTGTTTTGAAATTTTTAATATTAATTAATTATTTTGACGACTAGTATGTTTAATTTCTTGGATGTTTATTATTATTTTCATGGGCTTTTCAATTAATTAGCTACTACTTGAGATGATTTATTGGAATTTATTATTATCGAGGGAGATAATAGGTTTTTAGATAAAAAATAATAATAAATATTGTAAAGGCCGATAGGGGATAGAGATATACCTATATGTTTTACATAGTTTTCATAGGTGTTTTAAATCGTTTAATGCATTTATGATGTTCGCATCTTTTATCGAGAGATAGAAGGGTCAAATGAGGGGAGTAGATTTGATCGCAATTGAGATAGAGGCTTTCAATTAAATTAGGAGCACTAACCAACATGAATGATTTGAAATTTTCACTTTAATTGTTACACTAAAAATGGAATAATAAGGGGGATTCGATATCTTAGCAATGCATCTGATCACATATTTGAAAAATACATTTAAAGTGCTTTCATTAGTCTAATTGATAATTTAGGGATTAATATAAAAAATCACAAAATTTGTTTGTTATTCGATTAAAGTTGCAATTAATTTTAACTCCATCAAACACGTAGTTCTCGTGGATTCGACACTCTATTCACTACTTTATTACTTGTTCACAATCCGGTACACTTGCAGGTTTTCAAAGGATCATTATACAATCACAAAATATGCAACGGTCGTGTAATTATAATTTTCATTATCAGAATATGTGAGTGACATTGCCCTTGGGATATACAATGTCCAACTATTTCAACCAGCATCAACCAAACCAAATCCAACATCATATCACAAAAGTTCGAGGTACCTCTATTATGTGTATTCCTGTAGTGCACTCTCCATGTTCAATGATATTAAAATCTCCCTCAACTAGCCATGACCCATTCATAGTGAGGAAAATATGGTGAAGACTCATACATGAGTCCTTAACAAAAAGAAAACGTGAAGCATAGGTAAGAGAAAGATAAATTAGACTTTCTAGTCTAGGATTCTCAATTTTAGCATGAAATAATTTAAGGATAATCAACAAGAAAAGAAATAGTAGTCCCACATTTCAAAAACACCAAAATTTTATTCGACACATTCTCCACCCTTATGTCAAAATACAAGGATCGATGATTAAAGTCAAAGTTTTTTCTTCAAACAAAAGGCTCCAAAATCGAGAAGCAAATATGATGGAGCTAAAATTGTTTCTTAAGATGCCTAAGAGTAGATGTACTAACTACGACCCTCACATTCTATATAAAGACACATCAAAACCATTGAGAGGGAAACCATTTCCTGTCTAACAGGTGCTTTGAGTCACTCGTTTAGAAGGATGAGAAGTATCTGATATCTAGTATGGCCTACGAAAAAACCATCATCAACCTGCTTCTCTACCAACCCAACCAAGCCCTCAGAAGAATTATTGCAAAAGGTACTCGTTGGTGGAACACCAAGTAAAATGTGAATTCTTTGTTAGATGGAACAGAGGCCTCCAGGTTCTCATACAACTGAGTTGTAGGCTAGCAACCAGAACTAGAGCATGTGTAGTATGGCTCGAATTAGGATAAAATGACTTTACTCTCTAAATTGTCAAATAAACTCGAGCAAAGGGTCTGGAATAATAGAGGATGTGAGCTTAGTAGGAGCAATTAAGTATAATAACTGCTGTAGAAAAAGATACCAAAATAGGTATTACTTAGGAGAGACGTCACTAACTGATATTGAAATAACGAGATTCAACCCAACTAACACCTTGAGGGCGGTGATTATGTGTAATATGCGGAATTAAAAAAAATAACAATTAATAATTACAACAAGTCACAAATTATTGAATCTAGATGAAGTTTAATCAAATTAAACCTTAGCAGCTAATCAAGCATACATATCAAAGTACTAAAGTAAAATAACATCGAGATTTGTTTACTAAGAAAAACCTTTGAAGAACTCTTTAAGAGATGAAAAACCTCCAGGCACTCCTTGCCAGTAAAAAATCTATTAGAAAAGATTTGACTTACAATTGGTCCACACACAAACTAAAACTTAATAGACTCTAACAATCCAACCTGTAGTCACCGAAGAACCCTTCGATTGTGAGATTCAGTACCTTCCAGAACCTTTAGACTTCTTTTCCTTTGGTGGATCGTCAAGAACGAACTCGTTCTTTACAAACTAGAATTCCAATCAGTTTTCCCGATTTTCAGAATTCTGAAAGCTATTTGATAAAAGATTTTATTAGTGTTTTGATCTTTTGGTATTTTTTGTTTTTTGATCTTGTGGTTTAGTCAAAAGAATTGTAGAATTCATGTTTGATCTTCTAAAAGACGTTCTCTTGAATGAAGAAAGGCTCAACACCACACGTGGACGATATATGGCTTGGGTTTTATAATTGAAGTGTTTAAGGTTATTTAGGATTGTAAAATTCATCAAATCGCGATCTAAGGTTTTATCGAATATGTCGTCCACTCGAGCTGTAACCTCGCAGATAGTGATAGAAGGCCTATCTGTTCAAGCGTTTCCCTAGTAGACATTGAGCAATCACTTCATTGCTAAAATTGCTAGGGCGCTACTTCGGGCGGACTTCAAACGTTTTTGTCTCAGCTTGGTCTTCTTGAGCTGACTCTGGATCATTCCGAAGACACTTCCATTTCTGACAACTTGACCCTCATTACAACTCATTCAATGTAATTTTGGATAAGGAATTTGCCAATATACTTTACACCTAACAACCTTGTAGCGCCCCGAGTTCCGTTAACCCGGATTGTCACGTCATCGTCTTCTGTAACTAATTTAACTAAAAAGTTTTGCGGAAAATAACTAAAATTCAAACATCGCATTTATAACGGTAAAAATCTCGTCGACAACAAAACTCATTTTAATAACTTAAGAAAATTGATTAAATTTTCAAATCTCGAGTTTTTGAAATACTGAAATAACAAAGTACATTAATAGCGTTCAAATACGAAATTTTCGAATATAAATAACTGAATTCATTAAATTGTTGCGACACTGCCCATCAATCACGATCGCCTCCGAAGTCTGCAAATGTTGTTAAAATAACGGGGTGAGTATTTCAAAGAAATACTCAGTAGACTCATCGCCGATAATTAATTTACAGAATAATTGAACACATACTTATGCAATATAAAACGTGATATCATCATCATCTTTGGTTCATTTTCTTGAAAATCATAGACTCTTTAAAAACATAGGCTAAGGGTAGTCTCGTCTCGTGCATTTAATCACATAAGTTATGCATAACATTCTCATCTTATCTCATAAGAGATTCTCTTCTTTCTCATGCAATTAAGCATATAAGTTATGGCAAGCATAACAATATCATATATCTCATATGACATATTCTCTTCTCATGCAATTAAGCATATAATTCACGTAAATTTACATAAGACATTCAATTATAATTTAAACTAATTAATGGTGGCGAGTCTACCTCAAATGTCTCGATTTGCGTGAAAAGTGGAGCGGGATGAAATCTCAATCTCCTAATTGTTCGCACGTATCGTCTAGCTAAAATAGAAAATAAGTTTGAATTAGTATTTCGAATATTTAAGGCCTTAAAGTGATTAAATAAAGTTTAGGGATTAAATTGGAAGTTATTGAAATTGTATTTGACAAATCTAAGGGTTGAAAATACTATTTTCAAAGTATTGGAGCTAAATGTGAAAAATAGAAATTTCAGGAACTTAATTGGAAACTATTGAAACTGGAATTAAAAGTTTAAGGGCTGAAATTGAACTCTTATAAGTTAAGGACTAAACTGTAAATATATTAAAACTGAAAATAAAACTGAGAGGGCTGAAATAGACTTTTTCATAAACTAGGGACTTAAATTAACATTTACTAAAACTGAAAATAAAATTAAAGAACTGAAATTAAAAATACTTAAAACTTAAGAACTTAAATAGCATACTTTTAAACTTAGGGGCTAAACTGTACATTTACTAAAGCTGAACATAAAATTAAGGGACTGAAATTTAAAATACTTAAACACAGGGAACTTAAATCAAACACTTTTAAAATGTGGGGCTTAGGGTGCAAATTTCCAAAATAAAATTAAAAAAAATCTCACCCACTTCTTCTCTCTCTCATTTCTCGAAGAGGAGAAGAAGTGGTGCCATGGGAAGGGCTCTGCCCTTCCCTTCGATTCCGCCATCGGCCGAAATGGTCGGTGGCAGGGCCACCGCTACGTGGTGGCGCGGGGTGGGGTGGAGGTGTGTGAAATTTCTTTGGGGTATGGTTCGAAAATCGACGGGTGAAGGTGTTTTGGCGAGCTTGGGGTGCGATTGGCTTTAGGGATGGTGGAGCTGGCTCGAATAGGTGGTGGTTTGTTTGGTGTGGACTGGGTTGGAGTTGGGTGTTGGGGGTTTGATTTTCAGCTCGTGTGATTGGCTTCGAATGGTTAGAATTCGAATTTGGGTGTTGGTGTGGTGGTTCGATTTAGATGGAGTTCGAAAATGGGCCGTTGATCGGGGCGAAGATGGTCGTCTATTTTGGGTTGCGACTACGGTTGCTAGTCAACGACTTGGGTGGTTCGAGCTTGGTGGTTGGCGGTGAGGTGATGGATGGCCGCAGACCGGGTTTTGGTTTGGCTCGGTGCTGTCCGGTTTGAGGTGAGCTTGGTCTTGGTGTGGGGATGGTATTTGTGGTTGGCATTAGCTTACTTGGCATGCTCGGGGTGTTCTCGAATGGATTGAGATTGGTCGTTGATTTTGGGTTGAAATGGTGGTTTCGGTTTTGAGCTATTGGCTATGGTGTTGGGTGTGTTCGATGGTTGCATTGGGTTTCGCGCCGGGGCTTGAAATGGTGGTTAGGGTTTGGTTTGGTCGGTGTGGACTTGGTGTCCTCGGGCGATGGCGTGTTGGTGGTGTGAGCTTGGTGTTGGTGTTTTGATTTCTCGGCTCGTGTGTGTCTACTAACGAGTGGAATGGTGGTGTCCGCCGGTAAAGGTGGGGGTGTTGCGGTGGTTCTACGTTTGGGTGATTTCCTGTTGATGCTAGAAATTAATGTTCTAGCATCAATGGTGGAATCACATAACAGTGGAAATGACTGAGGGAGAGAAGAGAGATTCTTACCAAATGGATTTGGTTGCGTGAATTTCTGGGAGTGGAGGGAAATGTGATGAATAAAATAGTGGGATTTTAGGGCACAAATCCCTAGGTGGTATATTGGGCCAATAATTGGGCTTTATGGATCATTCTATCTTTGGGCCTATGGTGGTTGGGCTAAAATGATTTCGTTGTTGGACTTGTATAATTGGACTTAAATATTGGGCTCTAAATATTGGACTTGAATTATTAAAATTGGATCCAAATAAAATAAATCCGAATTGAAATTAAAATGATTACTTGATATTGGATTTGATTCGAAATAATTTAAATTCATTTATAACGGCTAGACGAACGCGCTATTTCTTTAAAATTAGGGTTAGGGTTTAGCGACACGTTTTTCGAGAAATAATTTTATATTATTTAAAAGTTCTCGATCGCTACAACACCTTACCTTCTTGAAATAATTTCGTCCTCGAAATTTAAACTTACTTGATCTAAAATATCTGGATACTTAGCCAGAATCTCTTCCTCTTTCTCCCAGGTAGCTTCATCGCTATCCTGTCTACACCGTTGGACTTTGACTAAAGGAATTTCTTTGTTTCTTAAGACATGGACTTTTCTCTCTACAATGCACAAATGCATCTCTTCATAAGACAGATTCCTCTGAATCGAAATAGTCTGAAAATTTACCACGTGACTTAGGTCGTGGATATATTTTCTCAATAATGAAACGTGGAAAACGTTGTGTACAGTCGATAACTCGGGTGGTAACGCCAAACGATAAGCCACGTTACCTACTTTCTCTAAGATCTCGAATGGTCCGATAAAACGAGGTCTTAACTTCCCTCTCTTGCCGAAGCGAATAGTTCCTTTCATAGGAGCTACTTTCAAAAATACTTTCTCTCCAATTTCAAATTCTAAGTCTTTCCTCCTTTGATCGACATAGCTTTTCTGTCTATCCTGAGCGGCTTTAATCCGTAATCTGATCTTATCAATAGCCTCAACTGTCTTTTCAATCAATTCTGGACCTAAAATTCTTCTCTCACCTACTTCATCCCAATAGACTGGTGATCGACATCGTCGTCCATAAAGTGCCTCATATGGTGCCATACCAATAGTAGCCTGAAAGCTGTTATTGTAGGCAAACTCCACTAATGGAAGATGAGTCTCCCAATTACCACTGAAGTCTAGTACACAAGCTCTAAGCATATCTTCCAGTGTCTGAATAGTGCGTTCAGACTGTCCATCTGTCTGGGGATGGTAAGCTGTACTAAAATTTAATTTAGTACCCATTGCAACCTGTAGACTTTTCCAAAATCTAGAAGTAAATCTCGGATCTGTATCGGAGACAATGGAGGTTGGTACTCCATGAAGTTGAACAATCTCTTTAACGTACAATTGGGCCAATTGATCTATATTGAGAGTCATTCTGATTGGTAGGAAATGAGCTGACTTAGTAAGTCGGTCTACAATAACCCAAATAGCGTCATGACTCTTTACTGATTTTGGTAATCCCGTTACAAAATCCATGGAAATTTTCTCCCATTTCCATTCTGGTATATCCAAGGGATTCAACAACCCTGATGGTCTCTGATGTTCAGCCTTGACTTGCTGACATGTCATGCATCGAGAGACAAACTTTGCATTGCAACCCTTCATGTTTCTCCACCAAAAGGTGTTGCGCAAATCACGATACATCTTTGTCCCTCCTGGGTGGCATGCATATGGTGCTGAATGAGCTTCTGTCAAAATCTCATTCTGGATATGTTCACCCTTCGGTACACAGAGACGTCCTCTGAATATAAGTGCCTTATCAGAGGCAATCTCGAAACCTATTCTCTTGCCAGATCCAACTTCGGATCTGATCTTTTCCAAGAATTTATCTCCAGCTTGAGCTGTTATAATCCGACCTCTCAAGTCTGGTTTAACGCTCAGATTTGCCAATCTAGAAGATCCTTGGACTGATGGGGTTCGCACTTCGATTCTTAGATTCCTCAAGTCTCGAATCAACTGATCTTGCGTCGTTCTCAAAGCTGATAACTGTCCAGCGTTCTTTCTGCTCAAAGCGTCTGCAACCTTATTTGCTTTACCCGGGTGGTAAAGAATGGTGCGGTCATAGTCCTTTACCAGCTCTAGCCATCGTCGTTGTCTCATGTTTAGTTCCTTCTGAGTGAAGAAATACTTGGGACTCTTGTGATCGGTGTAAATCTCACATTTACTCCCATACAGATAGTGTCGTCAAATCTTAAGAGCATGCACGACAGCTGCGAGCTCTAAATCATGTGTTGGATAATTCTTTTCATGTGGTTTCAACTGTCTTGAGGCATATGCTATCACCTTACCATTCTGCATCAAAACACAACCTAAACCATGTTTGGATGAATCGTTGTAAATAACGAAACCTTCAGATCCATCTGGTATCGTCAGCATTGGTGCTGAAACGAGTCTGTTCTTAAGTTCCTGAAAGCTTTATTCACATTGTTCTGTCCACTGAAACTTAACTCCCTTCCTGGTCAACTGAGTCATAGAACCTGCTATTTTAGAGAAACCCTCTATGAATCGCCGATAATATCCAGCTAATCCAATAAAGCTTCTCACATCTCCAACATTTGCAGGTGTTGGCCAATTCGTTACAGTTTCAACTTTAGAAGGATCAACCTCGATGTCTTTAGCTGTAACAATATGACCCAAGAAACCTACTCTCTCAAGCCAAAATTCATATTTCTTGAACTTGGCGTACAACTTTTCTTCTCTCACGTTTCTAACACAATCCTCAAATGTTCTTCATGTTGTGCGGAATTCTTGGAGTAGATCAGTATATCATCGATAAAAACAATAACGAATTTATCAAGATACTGATGGAAAACTCGGTTCATCAAGTCCATAAATATTGCAGGTGCGTTCGTAAGACCGAACGGCATCACTGTGAACTCATAATGTCCATATCGTGTCCTGAACGCTGTCTTTGGTATGTCAGCTGGCGAAACTTTTAGCTGATGGTACCCAGATCTCAAATCAATCTTCGAGAAGATTGCAGTACCTTTCAACTAATCGAATAAGTCTTCGATCCTGGGTAGGGGATACTTATTCCTTATCCTCAACTTGTTAAGTTCTCGATAGTCGATGCACATCCTCATGCTTTCGTCCTTCTTCTTTACAAACAGCACAGGTGCACCCCAAGGAGATACACTTGGCCTGATGAAACCCTTCTCTAGTAATTCCTCTAATTGCACATTCAATTCTTGCAACTCCTTCGGCGCCATGCGGTACGGAGCTTTAGAAACAGGGGCAGCTCCTGGTACCAAATCGATGGAAAATTCCACTTGCCTATCCGGCGGCATGCCGGGTAGATCGTCTGGAAAAACGTCACCGTACTCGCATACTACTGGCACTGAATCCAGAGTAATCTCCTCTACGGGTTTGTCTTGAAGACTAACCAAATAGCCATGACAACTATCCTTGGCTAATAGCTTCTTCGCTTGTAAAGCCGAGATCAGGCGAGGAAGTGCCTTGATCCTCGTCCCATAAAATCTGAATACTTCTTTACCATCTTTACGAAAAATAACCTCCTTCTCGTGGCACATAATTGCGGCACGGTTGGTGCTGAGCCAATCCATACCTAGAATAATATCGAAATCTTTCATTCGGATAATATTCAAGTCTGCCTCCAAAACTTGACCATCAAAATCTATTTGTACTGCCTTGACTATCTTATTAGTATCGATAGTTTCTCCTGACGGCAAACTAACTTCAAGGGTACTACCAGTCTCTATACCTATTAGGTTCAGTCTTTCTAAGCATGCATCGGATATAAACGAATGTGTGGCTCCCGAGTCTATAAGGACATATACGGCTATCCCGGAAATAGATAGTATACCTGATATCATATTAACATGCTTAAGATGGGAAGGAAAATACAGCATGAATGCGGTTAAGATATGTACAAGAATACCAGTTTAACTAGTATACCTGCGATCACGTCGGAATCCTCTGCGGCATCCATAGCGAACACTCTGGCTGTCCCCTTCCGGTTCTGGCCTGGGTTCGTCTTCTGATTGGAACCCTAGGCAAACGCAGGACGACAGTCCGATGCAAAGTGACCCGGCTGACCGCATTTGTAGCAGACGCCCTTTCCATAGAGACACTCTCCTTCATGCAACCTCTGACACTTAGGGCAAGGTGGAGTGACATTGGTCATCTGTCTCCCTATTGGCCCTGGATTTGGCCTCTTGTTAAATGTTTGATTTTGATTTTGATTCTGATTCTGATTGCGGTTTGGACCTTGCCACTTCCTCTTCCCTTGATACCTCTGCTCATTATGGTTGCTTTGGTTCCCAACTCTCATACCGGCATAGGCTACTACTTGAGCCTTCTTCACTACCTCTATGTAGTTCAGCAACTCATGTGAATTGACAATCTGCCGGACGTCAAAGCGTAGACCTCTCTCAAAACGTCTTGCCTTTTGGAACTCAATATCCACCAGATGTGGAGCATAACGTGACAGTTCCTCGAACTTCCTCTCGTATTCCGTTATATCCATTTCGCCATGTACCAAACGTAAAAACACAGACTCCTTGTGGTCTCTGAGGGCTTGTGGGAAAAACTTATCCCTGATTTCGTTCTTAAACTTGTCCCAAGTTAGAGCTGCTAGTTGCTCTTCACTCTTCGTCCGAGATGCCGATTCCCACCAAAAACCAGCTCTTCCGATTAACATAAATTCAGCACAGCCTACTTTCTTATCCTCGGGGCAAGATATGTGCCTGAAGATCTTCTCGATGGACTGGAGCCACTCTTCTACTGCTAGTGGACCATCTCCGCCATCGAACGTAGGTGGGCGGTATCTCCTGAATTGTTCAATCACTGGTACCGTAGGGTTAACTGGTTGAGGAGCTTGTCTCATCTCTTGTACCGCATTCAGTAATTCTCTGATGATGTTGGCTTGGGTTGGTGGTGCCATAACCTTCATAATGTTAAAAGTAGTTCGTAAAGGTTGAACTAAGTGTATCAACGTCGAAGAAGGTAACTCAAAAATAATGAAAATTGAAAACCAAACATCATTTCATTTAAAACTCAACTTCTTTTGATGAAGGTACATGGGTAGGAAGGCATGTATGCCGAACATTTTTTTTTACACAATAAATATCGAGTCTACTCTAACTTCTATCTCTCTACTCTCCTTCGGTTACACATGATTCAGCGTCCGAGAACTCTCCCAGCGCTGGATCAATGTCTTCTTCTGGTTCTTCTTCTTCTTCAGGGTCTTTTTCAGGTTCTTCTTCTTCTTCTGGGTCTTCTTCAGGTTCTTCTTCTGGGTCTTCTTCGGGATCTAACCCGTTCTCTTGCTCAGGTTCGGGCTCGGGCACTGGCTCATGTTCTGGCTCCCCTTCAGGTACAACCCCAAAGCGGTCCTCAAAGTACATGGGCCAATATGCCACAAATCTCACGCAGAATGTATCATATTCCATTTCCACATTAGGTGACGTAAGAGCATCCATATATATGCTACGAGCTACTTCCGCATAGTCGCCTCGGAAAGTCGAGAGTAAGTGATGAATCGACTGGCGATTACAGGTCACGTAGCCATGTTGTATGGCCCGCTCACGTACGACATTCAACTGCTCTATGTGTTGGGCAATTGTCCAATCAAGTCTAGGCCTGAAGCGGTCGTAATCTCTAACGGTTTGTTCTACTTCACTGGGTGCATTTCTACGAATGGGTGCCATGTCCTAAACCAATTATGCAAAGTCCAATTAAGTGGGGTTATTCATCTCTTCTTAGTTAAAATTTACGAGAACGTAAAAATTTAGAAAACTATTTCAAATTATGCTCAAACTCGTCTTTCTTTCTTTCTTTCTTACTAATTCAGATACACTTTCTTTCTCTTTCTTCTGAATCTCGTAAATCATTACAATATGTATCCGAAAATAAAATAACGATAAATTTCGTAAACTTCGTAAACTTCACTTCTTTCGGAGTCGGCGGATCGAATGATGGTAGTGGCAACTTTCATTAATGATAATTAAACAATTTAGAACGTCTCTTTGAAAATGTCGTCCACTCGAGTTGTAAGGTTTCATCGAATATGTCGTCCACTCGAGCTGTAACCTCACAGATAGTGATAGAAGGCCTATCTGTTCAAGCATTTCCCTAGTAGACATTGAGCAATCACTTCATTGCTAAAATTGCTAGAGCGCTACTTCGGGCGGACTTCAAACGTTTTTGTCTCAGCTTGGTCTTCTTGAGCTGACTTTGGATCATTTCGAAGACACTTCCATTTCCGACAACTTGACCCTCATTACAACTCATTCAATGTAATTTTGGACAAGGAATTTCCCAATACTTTAGACCTAACAACCTTGTAGCGCCCCGAGTTCCGTTAACCCGGATTGCCATGTCATCGTCTTCTGTAACTGATTTAACTAAAAAGTTTTGCGGAAAATAACTAAAATTCAAACTTCGCAATTATAACAGTAAAAATCTCGTCGACAACAAAACTCATTTTAATAACTTAAGAAAATTGATTAAATTTTCAAATCTCGAGTTTTTGAAATATTGAAATAACAAAGTACATTAATAGCGTTCAAATACGAAATTTTCTAATATAAATAACTGAATTCAATAAATTATTGCCACACTGTCCATCAATCACGATCGCCTCCGAAATCTGCAAATGTTGTTAAAATAACGGGGTGAGTATTTCAAAGAAATACTCAGTAGACTCATCGTCGATAATTAATTTACAGAATAATTGAACACATACTTATGCAATATACAACGTGATATCATCATCATCTTTGGTTCATTTTCTTGAAAATCATAGGCTCTTTAAAAACATAGGCTAAGGGTAGTCTCGTCTCGTGCATTTAATCACATAAGTTATGCATAACATTCTCATCTTATCTCATAAGAGATTCTCTTCTTTCTCATGCAATTAAGCATATAAGTTATGGCAAGCATAACAATATCATATATCTCATATGACATATTCTCTTCTCATGCAATTAAGCATATAATTCACGTAAATTCACATAAGACATTCAATTATAATTTAAACTAATTAATGGTGGCGAGTCTACCTCAAATGTCTCGATTTGCGTGAAAAGTGGAGCGGGATGAAATCTCAATCTCCTAATTGTTCGCACGTATCGTCTAGCTAAAATAGAAAATAAGTTTGAATTAGTATTTCGAATATTTAAGGCCTTAAAGTGATTAAATAAAGTTTAGGGATTAAATTGGAAGTTATTGAAATTGTATTTGACAAATCTAAGGGTTGAAAATACTATTTTCAAAGTATTGGAGCTAAATGTGAAAAATAGAAATTTCAGGAACTTAATTGGAAACTATTGAAACTGGAATTAAAAGTTTAAGGGCTGAAATTGAACTCTTATAAGTTAAGGACTAAACTGTAAATATATTAAAACTGAAAATAAAACTGAGAGGGCTGAAATAGACTTTTTCATAAACTAGGGACTTAAATTAACATTTACTAAAACTGAAAATAAAATTAAAGAACTGAAATTAAAAATACTTAAAACTTAAGAACTTAAATAGCATACTTTTAAACTTAGGGGCTAAACTGTACATTTACTAAAGCTGAACATAAAATTAAGGGACTGAAATTTAAAATACTTAAACACAGGGAACTTAAATCAAACACTTTTAAAATGTGGGGCTTAGGGTGCAAATTTCCAAAATAAAATTAAAAAAAATCTCACCCACTTCTTCTCTCTCTCATTTCTCGAAGAGGAGAAGAAGTGGTGCCATGGGAAGGGCTCTGCCCTTCCCTTCGATTCCGCCATCGGCCGAAATGGTCGGTGGCAGGGCCACCGTCACGTGGTGGCGCAAGGGTGGGGTGGAGGTGTGTGAAATTTCTTTGGGGTATGGTTCGAAAATCGACAGGGGCTGAAGGTGTTTTGGGCGAGCTTGGGGTGCGATTGGCTTTAGGGATGGTGGAGCTGGCTCGAATAGGTGGTGGTTTGTTTGGTGTGGACTGGGTTGGAGTTGGGTGTTGGGGGTTTGATTTTCAGCTCGTGTGATTGGCTTCGAATGGTTAGAATTCGAATTTGGGTGTTGGTGTGGTGGTTCGATTTCTGATGGAGTTCGAAAATGGCTGTTGATTGGGGCGAAGATGGCTGTCTATTTTGGGGTTGCAGCTACGGTTAGGCTGCAGCTTGGGTGGTTCGAGCTTGGTGGTTGGCAGTGAGGTGATGGATGGCTGCAGACTGGGTTTTGGCTCGGTGCAGTGTCTGGTTTGAGGTGAGCTTGGTCTTGGTGTGGGGATGGTGACTGTGGTTGGCATTAGCTTACTTGCAGTCAGGTTTGGGTGTTCTGCTGGAATGGATTGAGATTGGCTGTTGATTTTTGGGTTGAAATGGTGGTTTCGGTTTTGAGCTATTGGCTATGGTGTTGGGTGTGTTCAGATGGTTGCAGCTTGGGTTTCCGCTGGGGCTTCGAAATGGTGGTTCTGGGTTTGGTTGGCTGCAGTGTGGACAGTGTCTGGGCAGTGGCGTGTTGGTGGTGTGAGCTTGGTGTTGGTGTTTTGATTTCTCAGCTCGTGTGTGTCTACTACTGAGTGGAATGGTGGTGTCTGCTGGTAAAGGTGGGGGTGTTGCAGTGGTTCTACAGTTTGGTGATTTCCTGTTGATGCTAGAAATTAATGTTCTAGCATCAATGGTGGAATCACATAACAGTGGAAATGACTGAGGGAGAGAAGAGAGATTCTTACCAAATGGATTTGGTTGCGTGAATTTCTGGGAGTGGAGGGAAATGTGATGAATAAAATAGTGGGATTTTAGGGCACAAATCCCTAGGTGGTATATTGGGCCAATAATTGGGCTTTATGGATCATTCTATCTTTGGGCCTATGGTGGTTGGGCTAAAATGATTTCGTTGTTGGACTTGTATAATTGGACTTAAATATTGGGCTCTAAATATTGGACTTGAATTATTAAAATTGGATCCAAATAAAATAAATCCGAATTGAAATTAAAATGATTACTTGATATTGGATTTGATTCGAAATAATTTAAATTCATTTATAACGGCTAGACGAACGCGCTATTTCTTTAAAATTAGGGTTAGGGTTTAGCGACACGTTTTTCGAGAAATAATTTTATATTATTTAAAAGTTCTCGATCGCTACAAACCTACCCGTTTGGCATTTCGTGGCAAAATCATTTATTTCAAAATTAAACAATAAACACAACCTAACTTCTATCACCCCAAAGACTCAAACTCAAACATACTTTTCAATTAGTACTGGATCCACCAGGAGCTTCAGGTCGTGTCTCGCCGTCTGCCGACCGCCGAGAAGAAATGAGGAAGACACCAGACACGACTGTTCCAGTGCTCCTGCCAAGAATGGGTGGCCGTTGGGCATGAATTTTTTTTTTTTTCCTTTCTTACTGTTTGGCCTTTTCAATGAATGGGCCAATCCATGGTTATTGGTCCACCGGATGAACGGATAGAGACGGTCTTCTTCAGAATCTTCACAAAGCTCATTGAAAAAGAGCCAAACGCGGAACGCTTCTTCACGAAGCTCATTGAAAAAGAGGTATTTCTTATTAATTCATTTCTAGTTTTACTGTTTCTTCTCTTGATTATACTTACTGAGAGTCTGAGGTTTTTGAAATTCTGAATAATTTGTTGAATGTCGTATGAATTTAGACGAATATAAGGTGTTAAATGGTTTGATTGAAGCTGATGGGTGGCGTGAGCTTAATTTAATTGATTTTTCTTTTGTTGTTGGTTAAGAGTGGAGGAAGCTGCGAGTGGAGGATTGAGCTTGAGGAGAAGAAGTATGACGTGATGCGAGCTCAAACCAAGCTGGTTTTGAATGTTATGAGGGCGACAGATCACTGAGATTGTTGACAAGTGCAGGGGGTAAGTTCTTGTTAATTGTTTGCTGGCCGGACAACTTACCTGATCCCTGTTTCTGCTTCAAGTGTAGTTAATTATAAATTCCTAGCTTATCTTCCTAGTTTATAGTGAATCTTCTAATTTGGTGAATTCTACAGATTGCTCTGTATTATTAACTTCTTTGATATTGATCTTTATGAATAGCCTATTTATGCTTTATATTTCTAGTTATATTTTGATATTCCTATTTATCTGGTATTTTCTGCATTCTTGATCATCAAATGGAGTCTCAGTTGATTCTTGTTGTTCACTACACGACTTTTTTAGAGATTCATTGTTAATTGGTAAGAGCGAGCTATACGTCTTCTGAGACTAGTAAATACAATGGGAAGGTGGAAGACAAATTTTGAAAGGCCTCCTTTAGTGTCAACAATTGAAGCTATAATTTAAGCTTTATTTGAGTTTGTTAAATGTAAGTATATTCAGGAAGGGTCTCATGATGTAAATGGTGCACTAAAGCTGTGTTTTCTACTATTAACTTCTTAGCTCTTGTTTGGTAAAGCTTTTTACACATATATTAAGCTGGTCGAATTTCGTTTTTAATCACCCATTTCATTAGACTCATGACTTTTATTCACTTTTTAACCACATATTTGGACCCACCATGTTATAATCTCAAAAAGCTTGTTTGCTGAACATGTGCTTAATGTACTTCCAGTTTCATCTAATTGTCAAGGAGTCTCCATCTCTCTGCTATTATCACGATTGTGTTAGGAATATATATACATATTGCTAGTTGAAATGGGGGAAGTCAGAGTAATGAGTTATTTGTCTATTTAATGATTTAATGAACAAATATTTTGATGTTCTATTATGCTTGGAGTTCAATGAAATAAGCACACCCCTCCTTTTTTACTTTTTTTCATTTAAAGGACTGTTGGCATATATAATTGTTCATTTGTTACCTGCTTAAACACGTCTAGGAATGTAAGGGGTTAGATGAGCTGATTGAAGCCAAATGAAGGCATGAGCATAATATAATTAGTTTTCCCTTTCTTTTCTTTTTTTGAAGTGTAGGGTTGTATTTTTTTTTTTTTTAAGTATTTTGGGTTGTAATGAATTAAAGCATTGGTAAGCATTACTGATTTATGTGTTGCACACTTGCTAAACTTCGACGTTGACCGGTCAACGTCCGCCCGAGCTCAACTTCGAGGCTGGGTCCGTCCCTGATTACTTGTCATACATGTTTCTTGAAACATATCAAACCACATAATGCAAAGTGTAAAAACACAAGGAAACTGATAATAAAGTATATAACTAAGCCATATTTACAATGTAAGTAAAAACAAGTAACACCACGTGCATCAATAACTTAGAAACTAAAGCATAACAATTGAGACATAACATCAAAATATAATATAACTAGCAATATCAAAATATGATATCAATATTATACAAAAACTCCGAACACAATACCAATATTAAAATTCCAAGATGTTTACTATCCAGATAAAATTAACACTCTTACTATCCCTAAATCATTACTACTGACCTTCCTGAAATGAATAATATCACTCCCTCTTTTTATCACGAATAACAAAGGGAAATGAGCAATATAATCATGAATAACAAAGGAACGAATGCACTACTTATGCAGTACCATGTCATGAAAACTCAAATCACGTAATCACATGAACAGTTATTTAATTACTTATACAAGTATAATTCATGAACAACGAACTCTTTCCACACAACCCACTCTAAACTCATATGGAGTAAATTGTATAAGAGACCCATGTGTAAAAAGTGCTACTACTGTGCTATGAGCAAGTCTCAAAACTTTAAATTTGTCAGAAATAACATGCATAAGAAATCATTGGTGAATGAATATTTTTCTCAAATAATGAAAGTAAAACCAAGTGCTACTATGACTTTTTAATCAAAATAGCTCATAATATTTTTGTATTACTTTTTCTTCCCCTATCTGTAAGTATATAATTTTTTTCTCTATTTTATTTTTCACATCTTATGTGCAAATTTTTCTTCATTGAACTTTATAAATGATCTTTGCAACGAGCTTTGGCAGATAACTATCAAATCAAATGACAATAGGGCACCAGGTTTTAGATAACATAGCAGGCTTAATTACTCAACTCATAAAGGGTACGAAGAGAAGTACAATTCATAAAGCAGACTTCTTATCTATGAAGCTCGTACACAAAAAACCATTAGGGTTTGAAGTACATAAGCAAATAATTTTCTCAAACTCTTTTTAGGTTGGAAGCAGTTGTTAGTCCATAACTACAACAACATAAGTTTTATTATCTTGATTAAGTCCTTCTAGGAAACAACTGTTAATTCTCAAGATTCATAAATGATGGATGCAAACCCCAAGGCAGTAGCTGACAATATGGGGACTTGGGCTTGATCCCCAAGGCATATGTAAGGTTTGCCTAAAGCTTGTGACTCTAATAGTGGTGCCCACGGTTAGTGGGCATTGTTGGAGTAGACGACCATGTTAGGGGCCAAACCTAGGCCATCGCGTATTGATATTTTGGGAACATAGGGCCCATTCATGGTGGTGTAAGGCCAGGTTGGAGGTTGGGTCCGATCAACAACTCAAGGTCGAAGTCGGTAAATGTAAAGTCGGGTACTTTGGGCTTTGGTCGGGGTACATTAGGATGCATGCTATGTGGGATCCAATTGGGATGTATGCTAATGGAGTTTTTATGTTTTGTTTACCATACCATAACTTTTTGTGCAATGCTAGATTGCACAATTGGCTTATAGGAGAAAGATAAGGAGTTTAGTGCTAAGATGGAGATGTAAGCTTGATTTTTGTCTCTCCTAGTAGATGTCATAGTGTGGCAGCTCTTTATAAACTTTAATGTTGTCGAGTCTACCTTATTCTGAAAAGATTTTGAAGTAAGCTAAAGTTTTTCTTATTAGGTTTTGGAATGAAAAAGAAAATAGTGTGGGATTAAAGTCTGAGTCTGGGCGTTAAAATCAAGATTTCATAGTTAGACCATACACTGCCAACTAAATAGTTGATCGACAATAGAATGGCATGCTTTTCATTCCCTTGCACAAGTCACCACTTATTTCTCATGAGATGAAAATGCAATGCTTGAGAGGTTTAATAATTGGCCTCAAAAGCAAGATAAGAGTGATCAAATAGAGGAATCGAGATAGATGTCTATCTTTATCTCACATTAAGATTTTTCGATTGAGATGCTATCTCTATTGGTCTATCATGTACGAGTCGAGGGCTTTTGTGGTGATTAGATCACTCATCCATCGGATTAGTGAAATCAATCAATTCGATGATTAATATTCTTAGTATGCATTTTTCTTTTTTCATTAGGTGAGTTGGGATTAGAAAAAAGTCTTTGTAGATTTTCTACTCCCCACTTCATGCAATCTTAATTATGCCATTGTTCGTCGAAGAACTAAATTTTCTCTCTCTCTTTTATTTTTCCCTTGCCTGGTCAAAGAAAAAGTTATGTAACATAGCGAAAATGACAACTAAAATAGCAACTTGAGATAGGAAATAGCAAACCAAGAAATGACATTGAAAATACGGATATGGTAATTTGTGTAAAAGAAAGATGATCGTGCACTAACATAGCTATTGAAGTCCGCTTCATCCTTTATTTTTCTTTCCTTTCAATATGCCGCTCTGCAATAGAGAGAATGAACAAAAATCCAACCCAAGGCATAGGTTGATTATAAAATTCTCGTCTCTCAACCTCAGGGAGTTTTCTTATGCTTTAAAAAAATAGATCTTATAGGATTTGTAAAAAATACTTCGATTTCTTTCGGAGGGAAATGATTAATCTTTCATGAATAGCCGGGACATTGAGGAATATATAGGAAGGCATTTCAAGACTTTCTAGCTTCAACTAGTTCACTAGTTTACTATTAACTTTCCTTAGACAACACATATATTACTAATGGAGAAAAAAGATGGCATGTGGGGATTCTATATTGAGTACAAGGATAAAAACCGAACTATTGAATATTCTTTAGTAATAAGTCTTACACTATTATTGAAGAATATGTGGCTGAGTTATACGAGGCAAGGTGTTCTACAAGATAAATCAGAGATCTTCTTATTACTAGATTAGGATTTTTGACAATCTACTTGGCAGGATAGAGCAATTAGCTTTACTGACCAAAAGCCAAAAGTCCGAACCCACCTTACTTCCATTAAAGAATGGAACTTTATTTTCGTACATCGCAAGGAAATTTAAGGTGCCTAGTAAGAAACCCCTTATGTTGAAAGACTCAACCCCGACAATATCCTAACTATGATAAAAGATTACGATGAAAAACCATACACATTGTATACATAGTTACCCAAAGAAAGAAAGTGGAAAGGCGATACAACCAATGGAAAAATACTTGAATTTTATTGAAAACCGAGTGTTTCGTGGTTCAAAAATGCCGAATCTCGTCTGAATCATCATTTTTCAGGACTTTTCGGCGTAAGTTCCTTGGCTTGGACAGGGCATTTAGTACATGTCTCTATTCCTGAATCCAGAGGGTAGTATGTTCGATGGAATAATTTCTTAGAGGTATTACCGCATCCCCAAGGGTTAGGCCCACTTTTTACAGGTTGTCGCCTAATCCGTAGGCGGGGGCGCATTATAGTAATTTGTTCCAACTCGAGACATAAACAAAGACAAGGATAATCAGACTCACTAAAGGACTCGATGTCCAAAGAAGGAATCCGCAAATGAATTTGACTTTTATTGTGTTTTTGAATTAACTCTCACAAATTAGCACTAGTTTGATGCAAACTAGAAGTGATCCAGTCGTACCTTCTAATATGGCTACCTCAGCCCCTTAGCTCCATGTTTTCACGTCAAGCAAATAAAAGATGTCAAAGGAGCTTCTTATTAATCAAACAGATACTTTTATATCTATATATAGATTCTAATTTATCAAGAATACTCGAGAAAAACATAGTTGAACTAGTATGTGTTTGTTTTTTAGGTTTGCTGGCATTTCAAACCTTACATCTTCATTTTTATACTTCCGATGTGAGTCCTACGAGATAGATCAAGTTTCGATGGAAAAGAAATTGCACGTGTCCAATGAATCAAAAAAGATATGGCTCCCCTACAAACCATTTGAGCTAAAATTGATTATTGTTTCTATATACTTCGAACTATCTATAGGGCATTGTGTATCAAAAAATTGGATATATATAGAAGAAGAATAAGAAACATTTACTTGTCTTTTACTTCTATCCATTGATTGAAAAAGAAAGAGTTTCTTCATTATTGCAAAAACTCTCAATTCTCAAATCGTTTTACAAGTGCTTTAGCATCTTACAAAGAACAATAATTTGCAAACGAATAGCCTAGAAAGGAAGAATAGTAAAATATAGGATTCTATGGTTAGCATTGGCGGATCCACACCCGCCAAACAGCCGCCCATGCTCACCTCTCATCCTGAATCCGCTAATGATGGTTATGGTTGATGAAAGCTCTGCCTAAAACAATATTTAAAAAAGTTTTAAAAAAAATTTTTTTGCATCTACTTGTTTTCTCTTTGACATGTAAGTTAAACTTTAACAGTGTTTAAATTTTATCCAGACTTTGAATCAAACCATAATAAATTGTCAATTTAAGATGATGCAGTACAATAGAAGCGACAACTTATTTGTGATTCTGTTGTGCATCACCAGGGAGTTTTTTGGTAGCATCATAGAGCATTTTAAAGAAAAATAATATATCTCTGTCTATTACAAAACTGGTAGATAGAACGTAATAGATGCGGAGGGCTCAATCTTTGAGGTCGCAGAATTTGAGCAATTTGTCATTAATGAACACAACAAGGATGGTTAGAGAAAACTGAAATTTCAAAACCTGGTTAAATGATCAAATCTTCAATTTCGACTGAGTTCTCACTAGTTCAAAAAATAATAAGAAAAAATAAATGAAAACAGCGGAAACCAGAAATGAGAGAAGACAGTAGTGTTAGGAATTCGAAGAGGTGACATGGTGTGATATGAAGTATAGATCGCACAAACTAATAAACAAGAACAAGATTTAAAAAAAAACAAATAAGAAATTAGCAAAGAAACCGAATATTTTATGAATAACAACCAATGGAGAGAAAATACAACTTTCAACAACTTCTGTAATCTACTAAATTGAATGAAGAGTACAATTTATAGGGCCTAAAAATATCATAAAGATGGAAATAAGATAAAAAAAATCACGTGGAATAAAGAAAATAATATTTTCCCAATATTTTTCCAATAAAACACATGGAATAAAGGAAATATTTTCTCAAAATATTCCACCTAATTTGGGTCAAAAAATCCAACAATCTCCACATTCACACAAATTTCAATACAATGATCGAAGTTTCAAAAGTTTGGAAAAATAAGTATGACTACAACGAACAAACTGAACTCTTCATCCTAAACCAAACTTCTCCAATACACGGAAAATACTCTTCCACTTCCACCATATCCAACACGGATAAATGAACCCAACCAGCGGGTTCCCAAAATCCACAAAGAATTTAAAATTTACCAATGAGGGTCGAAGCACATCCTGTAATAGAATCAACACTAAATGCTTTAACTGAAGGCCTCTGGCTAGATTCATCACCTTCAACAACTCCAAAATTATGTACATCCAAATCAGCATCCCTATACCTATCTCTAATGGGTCTCTCCCTAGCCGTTGAATACAATGGAACCACAGATTGTGGTGGCAAAGCGGAACTACTCATATCCTCCAAACTCGACAGAGTAGTATTCTCCAAAATAGACTATAGCCAACTCTAAATCGTACTGTACCAAACTGTATGTCCACCATAGTATCAAACCAGTGTTGATGTTTTCTCACTGATTTTGCCCAACTTTGCGAGATGTATAATTGGAACTTTCTCCGCCCCTTCAATACAACATGGACACCCTTCCAGGCATTCAAGACTCCACATATTCCAGAGAACATATACCCTCTCAAATCCAAGGTACTCAACGAGATGATGTTCTTCTTCAAGTCTGAAACATATCGAACCTGGCCAAGTGTTTTGATTTTTCCATCCACCAACTTCAATTTAACTCTTCCAATACCAGCTACCCGACAAGATTCGTTGTTTCCCATAACAACGACACCTTGTGTCATCGTCCGAAATATCTAATTGTCTCCCACGATTTACAGCTGAATTATTCTTACCCTGCAACTTCTCGCAATCCCTCTTGATGTGTCATTTCTTCTTGGAGTAAAAGTAGACCCTATTACTGAAATCCATCCTCGACTTGCCCCTTTGCCGATTACCATAAACCACAAGAGCTTCCTCATCTCTAGAACCAGCTCCAACCAGATGCCTCATCTTCTCCTTTGAGAACAAGGCATCATACTTGTTTTCAATGGTGAATGTCACGACTGTATAGAATCGTGTCCCTAAACAACGAAAATAAACTAGGCAGCGAGCACAACAGGATTAAGCCCAAGTCATCTTCATCATATTTTACCTCTAACGTCTCTAGATCAGCGACGATCTCCTTAAACACGGCCATATAATCTTCCAGTGATCGACCTTCTGCTATGCGATGAGAATAAAGCCTCTGCTTTAGATGCAATTTGCTGGTCAGACTTCTGGTCATGCACAGTTGCTCCAGTTTCAATCACAATGTAGCTGATGTCTTCTCCTTTAAGATATCATGGAGAATGTTGAGATAGATAAAGATAAATCTGCGAAAGTGTCCTGCGATAATTCCGTTGCTTCTCCTCTATTTTTCAAGTTGTGGGCATCCTATCAAATCCCAACAAAGCATCATCCAAATCTATATGCACCAATATAACTCTCATCTTCACTTGAATCGACGAAAATCTTGTACTGCGATCCAACAGCAGAATATCAGACTTCATGGTAGCCATCAATAACAAAAAACCTCAAACAATCAAATACTTGCTCAGTGGAATTGCTGAACCTTGGCTCTGATACCACTGGTTAGGAATTCGAGAAGGTGATATGGCGCGATATGAAGTATAGATCGCACAAACTAGTAAATAAGAATAAGATTTAAAAGAAAGCAAACAAGAAATTGACAGAGGAATCGAATATTTTATTAATGACAACTAATAGAAAGAAAATACAACTTTTAGCAACTTCTAAAATCTACCAAACTGAATGAAGAGTCTACTATTTATAGAGCGTAGAAATATCACAAAAATGGAAACAAGATTAAAAAAAAATTACGTGGAATAAAGGAAATAATATTTTCCCAATATTTTTCCAATAAAACACTTGAAATAAAAGGAAATAATATTTTTCCAATAAAACACGTGAAATAAAGGAAATATGTTCTCAAAATATTTCTCCTAATTTGGGTCACAAAAACCAATAGGTAGCACCAAGGCAAGAATTATACTCTTTAATTTTTTAAAGAAAACTTTCTTTCACGGAAGCTCTCGAGTGTTTGAAAATGAGCGGAGATGAGGAAGGGCGTAGGACACAAAAAAGATGTAGTAAGAGAGGCATAAAATGAGGGAAGATGGTAACTTGAAGTTCGGGAAAAAAAAAAGAAAGGGCTTCAACGGCGGGGTGTTGGGTGAAAGGATTAAACGGAGGAGAAAGATTTTCCTTAAAAAAATAAATTGATGTTTAAAAAGAGTTTAAACTATTATTTTTGAATCTTTTTGTTTTTTCTTTTTGCCAAATGAGTTATCATTTGGCGATCTTTGGTAGCACTTTATAACATTTTCTAGCTTTTTTAATTAAAATATCTAACCTAATCAATAAGAAATTCTCTCTTGACAATGATATTTGTTGTATATGTAAATCGTAGATGTGAAAATATGCTGAATTCATCTATGAAAGGGTATAAAAAAGAAAAAAAAAATGAATTCTAAAGATTTTGGGCAAATCCAAAGAAAGTTTTTCTATAAGTTCATCACAAAATATTTTTAGATCCCAATAGACCCAATCTCATATAGTTGCCAGTATCTCCTAAAAGCAAAAGAACAAATATTTGTTTATCGTTAAAATAATCGCTTGTGTAATAGAGGAGGAGGACTTTAACTTCATGGTCACACAAATTGAGAAATTTGTCATTAACGAACACAACAAGGGTGATTAGAGCGATTTGAAATTTCAAAACCTGGTTAAAGTTCAAATCTTTCAATTTGAACTCAGTTTTCACTAGTTGAAAAAATAAATTTAAATCGAACCTTGAAAAGGATAGAAGACGATAGCAAGAAGGCAGAAAATTAAATCCTTCAATTTTTTTCTAAAAAATTCCTTTTTCAGTAGCTCTCGAGTTTTTAAAATGAGCTGAAATAAAATGGAAGCAAAAAAATGAAGAGTAACATTTTTTAACATCAATAATGACATGCAATTAACGTCAAGTATTAGTTTAAGTAACAATTGCATGTTATTAAATTATAGAGTCACTTAAATGTAATATCACATGATTCATTTAATTAAAGTTGAACCCCAACCTTGAGGGCCCCCACCGACCCTGCCCTGGACCATTGTGGAGGAGGTAAATCGCAGGATGTGCCTCCCAGGAATCAGGGTGGAGAGCTTATGGATAGGCCTGGGCTATTAACCCTATGGTAACTCCCGCTTGCAACAAAGCCAATTCCACCTTGCGGGGAATCGAACTCTGCACACTACCGCGCTGAGCCCTAACCGCCCTCCCCTTTGCCACTGGGAGATATGCCCTGGGGGCTGATTCATTTAATTGAACTTATCAAATGTGGTCATTTCAATTTTTGCTAGATGGCATTATTCAAAAATGAAAGAAGGTCATGTTTGATAGCATGGAAAATGGGTGGAAAAAAAAGACATTTTCCAACTTTCCATGTTTAATAGTGTTTGATGTGGTAAATTTGGCATGGAAAATTTGACAAATCTTTTCCTTCTACGCGCCATTTTGCTTTCGTGTGAGGAAAGGATTTTCCCACCTTTTAGGTGGGAAAATTAATTCTGGGTTCTGACATTTTTTTTTTCTTTTTTCAATTTTTTTTTTTATACAATGGAAACAAATTTCATAACCAAGTGTAAAAAAAAAAAAAAAAATTCACTTTCATGGACAATTTTGTTGCAAACGAATGTCAAACGAACACTAAACTTTGATTAAAAAAAATAATTTTTTAGGAAACAATATTTTTTTTTTTTTGGCAATGGAAACAAATTTTATAACCAATTGTGGAAAAAATTATCACTTTAATGGACAATTTTCATGTAAAATAAAGTCAAACGAACACAAAATTTAAAAAATTTTCGGGTGGAAAATTATACCAATCAAATACACTTGAAATCGTTTTCCCTGCAAAACATTGTTTAGGCAAATCTTTTCCCTATAAAATATTTTATTTCCACCTAATTTCCGCATTTGCAATTAAACGCAACCGAAGATTATAAAGAGATGAAAAACAAGGCTTGAAATTGTAGAGGTGGTTGCGATGAAAGGATTAATTAGAGGATGACTTCTTTTTTTTTTTTTTTTTTTTTGCCCTTTTGAAATTTTATAAATTGAAAATTTAAGATAATGGATTAGCAATGTAAGCACAACTCAATTGTGGTTCAGTCCCGCATCACATGGACTATTTTTTCAACTAGTCATGCTGCATATTATGGTTGATGCTAAAATACAATCACATGATATCTCTCTATATATAAAAAGTGTGTATCTAACGGATTTTGTTGGTTTAACGGAAAATTTAACGGCAAATCTTGTTTTAACGGGGAAAAAATTACGCCGTTAGTTTTATTGTCCATTTCCATTAAACAGAATTCCTTTCTCTCTCTAAACTCTCTCCCTTCTTTCTAACCTCTTTTGCCCTAGCGTGTTCGACGGCTCCGTCCCCTTCCCCCCTCAGTTTTCCTTCTTCTCTTCTTTTTCAAGTTTCTGTTGATGCGTCTGCATTTTGTTTGGTGTGGCGGCGTTGTTCGGGTGCAAAATTCCCAGAAATTGATTCCCAGAAATTCCCTTATTTCTCAGAAATTGATTCCCGTAATTCACTTTGTGAGTTTCTTTCTCTATGCGTGTGGGGGCGAAGAAGAACGAGGGCTTAGTTTGGGGGTTAATGGGGACGAGGACGAGGAACAGAATTCATTCAAGTTTTTAAAAATAAGGCCCAATCCATGGCCATGGTTTTGCTTGCAATTGAAAATTGAATGTGCTGAAGGTGCTTTTGGATCTGTTCATAGAGGCGTATACGATGGAATTGACGTTGCAGAGAATTAGGTCTCAAATTCCTTACCTCTGCCCCTGCCATGGTTACTAACAAATCCCTTACGAATGCTTCATCCCCATATTTTCTGCACTCGTCCGATCAATCGGAAGCCTCAACATTCGCGGCTAGCTCCAAGCAACCACAAAACCCATCTCGCACCCGCCGTAATTGGCCCGTTGGCACACCTCTCTGTGACGCATGTGGGAAACCAGGTCACCAACGCAATAGGTGCTTCGAAATTATTGGTTACCCGGAGTGGTGGCCGTCCAAAATCAAACACGGTACTCGCGGTTCCTCAGGTTCTTCGTCGCCGGCCGTGGATAATGTGTCTGCCACCAGTGCCCAGTGAACCATGAGTGGAATCCTTGGCCTCTCCACCGATCAGTATGCTAAATTGATGGAATTACCCAAAGACCCAACTCAATCTTTCACAGGTTCTTCCTCTCCTTTTTTTTTCCCTTTCTTCAGGTAGTGCTTTCTCTCTCTCTCTCTCTCTCGTGGTTAATGGGTGGTGGATAGTGGTGCCAGTGTGCCACCCACCACATTACCAATTTGCCCTTAAATAATTCATCCAATAGTGATAGTCCATCTTTTGTGTGCCCACGAGACAATCTGCATGCAATGGAAGTTGATAATTGATTTTGGACTGAATAATTATGTTTAATTTAGTTTCATGTTTAAGAAAATAAATGCTTCTGCACGCACATGTTATTTCAAGAAAACGATTCTCTTGCGACCGTTTCAAGAAAACATAACACAATGTTTTCCTTCGACTTTTAAGGAGATTTAACTTTGTTTGAAGCGGTTGAATTTTTAAATTTTAGTTTCTGCTTTAGAAGGACAAAAATACTGATGGAAATAAATTTTCTTTCGTTTTCTATTTCCGTTTTTCTTTTCTCACCAAAATCTTGCTTACAAGGAGTAGTCAATGACTGATTTCTTAAATACTTTCTTCTGATGCCATTTCTATTATGAAAAAGTTTGGCATTTTGATGTATATACGGTTTTGATTTGTTTGATGTACCTTAATGAGTACTTTGTATGTCAATAAGTATCTTTTGATGTCTCACCTAACTTCAATCAATAAATATTCTCAATCTCCTTGTGCAACTTTGTTCGATTAATATATTAAGTCATTCCAAAAGCCCCCACTTCATCTCTCTGTATTGCTTTTTAAAAATAAATAAATAAAGAAGAATTTGCTATCTTGTCTTGACTTTTTACCTTTGCATGTATTAGAATTGCCTGTTCAATAATTATCTAATGGATTGAGCAAAGGACCTTTTAAGGTTCGAGAAGGTTGGTTCATTTGCATTCTTTTGTTAATCAAATAGAGATGAGTCGTGTGTGGATTGTCGACTTCTGGTAGTCATTCAACTCAAATTCTTCAGAAAAAAAAAATCCCTTATTCTACTATGTAATATTCAAAAAGTCATGACAATGCTGTCTGTCAGGATTAGATTGGATAAAAGACTACACATATTTAAAGTTTGATACTCTTCATGTTTGAATACAGAGGTGCAAAATTGCTGATTTCTGAGCAGTACCCAGATACTGCTGGTTCAATAGTCTCAAACGATGTTGATTATAGGAAACCGCACGTTACTATACAAAAATCAAATGCATCAAGATCAGATATTTTCCCGACAACATTAATGGGCCTTCATCAGACACTCCATCAAATTTAACCAATGCAGAAATTTACTCTTTACAATCTTCAAGTAACCCAACTCTAAGATGCTCCAGTTTCGATCATACAGATTTTTACTCAATGATGTGGGGTGCCCGGAACTTGATCTTTGGTGCGAATGATGTTTATGGGCTTCCATCTTCAAGAGGGCCAACCCCAAGACCTTCAAATTTTGAGGAGGAAACTGGGAATAATGCGAAAAAGTCGAGATTTTACCATGGAAATACACAGTATCCAGCTCCAAACCCGGTTGTGTTCGCCTCACAATGGGTCAAAACCCATTGGAGCAAATGCAGACAAGAAACCTAATGGACAGCAATAAGGTGGTAAGGATCTTCATATGTTTGTAGTTCTTGATTCTAGATGAGAACTGGACTGAATCCCCGAATTTAGTTTAGAGGGTGTGGTGGAAATTGAAATTAAATTTCTGTTTTTGCCATGTTTCAACGAAGATATATTTCTATCAAAAAAATAAAATAAAATTCCATTGAGTTAATTAATCATTGTTCTCTTTATTAATAAAAATTTAATATTTAACCAAAAAAATTATATATAAAGTAAGCAAACGTGCATTGCACGCTGCTTCCACATAGTATTCAATTAAATTAATCATATAATATCACATTTAATTGGACACCATTTAACATCATCCATATGTCATACAAGGTGGTGCACAACATCATTAGATGACATTACTCTTTTTTAAAATGAGGTAGCATATTAAATTTTCCTTTCAATAAAGGGAAAATTGCAGTCACGGTATCAAACCTTTCACATTTTTGTAAATTTTGCTTAAACATTTGATTTGTATCATCCACGATACCAAATCTTTAAACAATTCGCACTCAAAGTCCAAATTGACAGAAATCGTTAATTTTACCGTCAATTGACCAAAAATTAAAAATCTGTATAATTGTTGACTAATTCTTAAATGGCAAAATAGTAATTTTTCCTTTTTTCATATAAAAAAAAAAACTAAAATCAAAACCCATGTTATCTTCTCCAACCACCCCAACCCACCCCACCCCACCCCACCCCACCCCACCCCACCGAACCCAACCCAAAATCAAACCGCCGCACCACCACACCGACACACCCACCTCCTCCCACCACCACCACGACCACGATCGCCTTTACCTCCTCCCACCACCACAACCTTAGTTGCAATTTTCCTTAAATTAATTCACGTCACCACTCCCACCCCAACTCAATTTCATACAAACACTAAAAGTCAACAATTTGTCAGATTTTTAATTTTTGGTCAATTGACGGTCAAACTAACAGTTTCTGTCAATTTGCACTTCGAGTGCGAATTATTTAAAGATTTGGTACTGTGTGTGGCACAAATTAAAAGTTTGGGCAAAATCTGCAAAAATGTGAAAAGTTTGATACCCTGGTTGCAATTTTCCCTTAAACAAATAATAAAAACTTTATATATGGCAAAAATTTTGAATTTGAGACCGGTGGAGGGGGGGGGGACATTTTCAGTCCATGTTTGTTTCTCATTCTTTCAAAAAAAATTTCTATATACTCATTTTCAACAACATATTTACACAATAAATATTATACACATAAATTCCAAAATTTTCCTTACTCTTTAATCACACATTCTTTAAATTTTCACTATTCAAAATAATATTTGCATTTTTTTTATGCAAATATTATTTTGAATAGTGAAAATTTAAAGAATGTGTGGTTAAACAGTAAGGAAAATTTTGGAATTTATGTGTATAATATTTTATTGTATAAACATGTTGTTGAAAATGAGTATATAGAAATTTTTTTTTGAAAGAATGAAAAACAAACATGGACTGAATATAATACTTCAGCACGACTCTAACTTAGAGAAATTGAAAAAAATTCTTGTTTGACCTTCATTTTTTCAAGCATATATTTTTTCGAATTTATTTTTAACTATACATTTTATGAAACTCATTACTTTTATCAATATTTCATCAACTTTTATGTAAACTTACGAAAGATTTGATTTTTAACTCAATTTGAACTTAGCACTTTTTGGTTTAATATAAAAAAAAGTAGATAAAAATTAAAATTAAAATTAATATTTAATTTTAACTACATAAAAATTTTATGAGACCTACTACTTTTTAAAATTTTTCAATTGTAGATTTTATTAATTTTTGATAATTTTAACTATTAAAAATGTAAAATAGATAATGACACGACAGACACAGAGCCAATTCAAAAATACATAAAAAAATGGAATTTTTAACACGGTCCATGGCCAATTTATGAAGATGAATTGCAATAAATAAAGGGCAGATAAAGACAACCTGGACACCCCACCCACCCCACTCCTACGTCACCGTTCTCATCCCAATCCTAATAGTCTCCTCCCCTGCCTCTTTCTTTTCAGTTTTCAATTTTTCTGTCTACATATAGATACAGGTATATTTTATGTATATGCATGGAGCCATCAATGGATCCACCACCTCCAACTACTGACTCAACTGGTGAAGCTCACATAGCTCCCGCAGCGAACCCAACTCCAACTAATAAAGCCCCCGCCCACAATCACCCAACTTATGCTGAGGTACGTATAACTGGAAAGACCCTTTGTCTAATTTTTGCTTAATTTGCAAGTTCTTGGGTTTAATTTTGTTGTTTGGGTAGATGATAATGGCGGCAATTGGGGCTTTGAAGGAGAGAAATGGGTCGAGCAAAAGGGCCATAGCTAAGTACATAGAGAGTCGGTATTCGAACCTGCCACCCACTCACTCGGCGCTGTTGACTCACCATATGAAACGGTTGAAGAACAATGGTCAGGTACTCATGGTGAAGAACTCTTACAAGCTTCCTAGATCTACTAGTGTACCTGTTACTGCAAATGGAAACGGTAATTCCATTTCTGATCCTGCTTCTGTTGGGCCCAAAAGACGGCCCGGTCGTCCCCCCAAGTATGCTAAAGCTGCAGTGCCCAATGTTATACCTGTTTTTGCTCCTGAATCACAACAGGCCATGCCAGTGACAAATGACGTACCCATTGTTGTTCCGGGGACTGAATTGAACATGGCTATTGGACCAGGGTCTGTGTATGTTTCTGTTGGGTCGGTAAATGGTGACGCTTATGGTGCTGGAGATGGAAAGAAAAGAGGCCGCGGCCGTCCGCCTAAGCAGGGTGAGCCGAACCAGGGTGGACTAAAGAAGGGACCTGGTCATCCGCTAAAGAGTTTGGGGCCTAGGTCAGGTAGTGTTGAGAGGCCGAGAGGGAGGCCAAAGAGCGATTCTTATTCTTCTGCTGCTGTTGTGACTGGGACGACTGCTCGAGGACGGCCAAAGAAGACGGTTACAGCTGCTGGTGTGGTGAAGGGGGCCGGGAGGCCACGTGGAAGGCCACCAAAGCCTAGGGATGTGGTAGCTGGGATTGCTCCACCTGCGGCCATCGGTGGAATTGTAGCACCTGTTGCTGTGAGGATGCCTACTGGTGCTACAATAGTGGTAGATTCTGGGGGAGTTGCACTGGCGGCACGGAAGCGGCCTGGACGACCACCAAAGGCAGGTGGAGAGGCGAAGAAATCATTGAAGCAGCCTACGATGAAGCTCAAAAAGCTCAGAAAGCTATCTGGAAAACCTTTGGGGAGGCCCAAGAAGGTAAAAATCATGTTTTTGTGTCTTACTTATACATGTGGAGTGTTAAAAAACTGTAGAAATTGCACAAATTTTTTCATTTCTTTATGATTGTTAAGAATTATAATACTCCTTTTTTCCAGAGAAAAGAGTTGCAGCTAACAATAGAATGAACTTAGGCATATATAAAACCTTCAATTATAGGTGAAAACTATTAAAAGAGACTTTCCTTTCTAAATGGGCAAACAAAATAATGCTTAGGCATGAACAAGCCACAGCCGCAACAATAAAATAGTTTGAAAAGGAAAGTGCTTCCATTTTATTCCAAAACTCCTAACATACAAGATCATGAGAATGGGAATCATAGTTCATTGTTTATGCAAAAATGTAAAAGGGCTTACTCAAAGAAGGAAAGTAAGATAAGGTACTCAAATGAATCTAGTTATCAATTCCAAGGGTTTGTTGCAAACCTAATGTTACTTCCTTTTACCTATTTTTTTAGTTTGAACCACTCCATAAAAGTATGGAATTCCCCATTTTATGTGGAATATTGTTGTCACTAATTATAGCCTCTCTTGGATTCGATTTGATTGGATGTGAAATATATCTTTGCTAACCAACACTTAACAACATGAGTTTGTGACAAATTTAAATGCTTTGATTAAGATAATTTTCCATGTTTACAATTCATCCATATATTTTCTTTTGATTCAATTGTTTTTCATGATTTTCATTAAATTACCTAATAGTAATTATGTAAGTTGACACTAGTAGAATTATTTTCAATATACATTCAATTGAATATTTAAATATGTTGGTTTTAAGTCTTTGCTTTACCAAAATTTATTAATTTTAAGATTCTATTTTATTCTCCTTCAACAAATTTTTGGTGCTTTTAGCATCGTAGTGACATGGACTCATGTTTCAAGAAATAACACATGAACTAGGAATTTACCAAGTTATTTAAAGAAGGAAAACTGATCCTGAAATTAGGCTTTGAATTCTTAGTTTGTCTCTAGACATAATCGGATCAAATAAAATTCTTATTCTTCCTAGAAATGACTTGTGACTTAAATATATCTTCCATTCCATGCTTTCTAGTCAATAATTCAAGTTGTTGTCTTAGAATCCTTCTGTAAGAATATCTTTAAGATGCTTTTCGTTTTGGAATAAATTGCATTTGGATTAATCCGCTTTCTATTTTTACTGATAGAATGCATGTGCAACTCTTCATGCTTAGTCCTATCCACTTTATACTTGAGTGAGTGTGAACACCTATATACGCTTCACCATATGATTCCCTTTAGGCAAATTAACATACTACCAAGTTCCATTATTGTCAAGGACTTGTTTATCTTATAAGCTCATTTTCTTCTTCTAAGCTCATTTTCTTTCCATTTGGGAACAACAAAATCATCCTTTACAAATCTTAGCACACGATTTGTTAGTGGTAGATGCCATATATGTAAGGAAAAGTCTATTGTATGACAAACTTTTCAAGGAGATGCATAGTACACAATCCAGTTCCTTTACCATGAAATAGATAAGTCACAAAACATCTATACTTGTGATGTAGAGAGACATAATCACTTTTTTCAAAAATTATAACTAATAAGAGAGGTGCAATTAAGCTCTATATCATCCAATATCAAGCCCAAATTCCACCCTGAGCACTATTGGTTTGGGGGCCATACCCTCTTACAAATAGGCTCACCTAGAGGTGTCAATCCGGGTGGTCCGGGCCGGGTCGGCCCGCCAACATGTGAGCCCGGTAACGGCCCGCCAACATGTGAGCCCGGTAACGGCCCGCGTGAAAAAAAGCCCGCCCGCTGCGGGTTCCGGGCCGGTTACGGGTCGGCCCACAATTTTGGACTACAACCCAGGCCCGCCCGCTGACCCATCCGGGTCGAGCCCATGCGGGTCACGGGTCGTGCGGGTCGCGGTTCGTTCCGATTTGGCCCGTATGATTGTATAAATAAAATTATAAAAATATAGAATTTTTCCGGTTTGGCCCATATGGAGAGCAACTATCATTGAAAATAGGATTTTGAGAAGAAGAATCGCGATAATCCATAATATAGTAGGATTAAAAAATTTAGTAGTGACTACTAGTGAGAACCGAGAAGAAAGAAATATAATCAAGATGATGATGATATTTGCAATTGAATAATTGTAATTGTAGTAAGGTAGTAACAAGTATGAACTATGAAGTATAAATGTATAATAACTAATGAGAGGATATTGTAAAAATAAATGTAAGAATAAATTGGAATTTATTGATGAAGGGGATGATATTACCGTTAGAAAATTTATATTACCATTAGTTAAAATTAAAAAAAAAAAAAAATTGACCATGCAGCAGGCTACGCCTTTTTTTGAATTTTTTTATTTTTATTTTTTTGTTTGGCTCTCCCCCCCTTTTTTTTAATTTTTGTTTTATTTTTTTTTTCAATTTTTTTTACGGGTCGCGGGTTAACCGCGGCCCGTGGGGGTGCAACCCGCGAAACCCGCGGGTTACACCTCCTTGGCCCGTGAACCGCCCGCACAGGTCACGGGTCGGCCCGCGGTCCCGATTTTCACGGGCCGGTTTTCACGGGTCATGGCCGGCCCGTCCGTCTTGACACCTCTAGGCTCACCCTCATTTTCAGGAGAATCAAATACGGGACACCTCCAGCTCTGGTAGAAACCGATGGAGTAAGATGTGAACACTTTCCTCAAAAGTTATAACGTATAGGAGAGATCCAATCAAGCTCTATATATCCCACGATTATGCCAGAGAATCCACCTAACACTATTTGTTTGGCGGCCAACCCCCTTAAACAATAGGCCAACCTCCATATTTAATCATGCTTTGCATCAGCTAGGCCATGATATTTGGCCTACATGTGTTTTGCAAGTTTCTATTTTTGGATTGGACTCTTAAGGATTTATAAGAGGTTAATTTTCTACACCATTTTGAGGAATTTTCCTCCTATATTAGATGCAGAGCTCATGTTGAGTTTGTTCAGTTAGTTGTTCTCTACCTACCATAGTTTCTTTACAGCTGCCAACCTCTGCGTTTTTTTTTTCTCTCCTCTTTCTTGGCTGCCCCTGTAACTGTATATATCTTTACCTCTCTGCCGCCAAATTGGTTTAGGCCCAACAGGAGTCCAATGGATGAATTTCATTCCCATTACAATTGGTCTAGGCCCAATTAATTGCTATTTATCTTCCAAGGCCTCACACTTCATTCCATTAATGTACTTTAGTCCTGAAATCCAATTAATTATGCTACTCATGTCTTTCTTTACTTCACTTCACTTCAAGCCCTTCAATTTCTAAAATATAGGATTTGTTCCTCTACTTTAAAATCACGCCTATTTTGGTCCTTCTTTCTTTTCCAATTGGTTTGAAGCGGGTCCAACACTGAAACAAAAGAAAATTAACCTAAGTTAAGTAAAATTCAATACTTTGATGATCTAAAGGCATAATAATATGGCTTGAATAAGTGCACAAAACGCACTTATCAAGGCCCCCAAGTTTGCAGTTTTAGCCAAAGTAACACAGCCACCTTCTTAGTGTTCTCTTCATTTATGTATAGGAATCAAATTCTGGAGATGACATGCATATAACAGCAACACAAATAAAAATTGAAAACACTGGCCATAATTTGCTTAGGACATATGAAATGATAATCAAACTTATATGCATACTTGCATAAATATTTGGATAATTAATATATAGTGTTCCAGTATCTTGGTTTATGGCAATCATTGAGACATGATGCTTTAATCATGATCGTTAGTGTTAGGTGAAGGCAGCATATATTACATAAATGCTAGGATATAATTCTTGTCATGCTATACACGTTCTCAAAGTATTTATACATCTGATATTATTCTTGATAACTGTGTTACTCTTGTTTCTTGATGATTATATTTTATGACTTGTTGCCATGTATCACTTTAGTACTTGAATTACAAATTTTGACTTTGAAGTGCAATACATTTCATTAACTTTTTAAATTTTTGACTCACATTGGAAGACTCTTCAACCAAGTGCCTGAGATAAAGATTGCTATATGATGGACTTGGTTATAAATAGGAGTGCAAGGCACATATGAGAGTAGAAAACACAGTGTCGAGAATTATAGGTTTGAGAAGGAAACTGTCAGAAGGACGAGGCAATTCTGGTATCAGTTGATGCAGAATCAAGAACAAGAAGAGAGCAAAACAAGAGAATAATTAAGAATTTGGAAGAGAGAAGGTGAATAATTTAAATATCACTCAATATCATAAATCAGTTATCTATATTATTCAGAAATAGTAGTCTTTTGTGTACTTATTCCTAGCAATAAATGGAAGTGTACAAAATAATGAAAATTAAAAATTCCAAACTTAAATACTAAAAAACATACGGAAAGAAAAAAAATCAATTAAAATACAAGAAAATGAATAAATCTTCAGTTGAATTCAATTGACAGTATTTTTGTGTTTATTCTAAAGTTTGAAACAAGGTCATATATTTAAATGAGTAATTCTTCTCGTTTGCTGTCATTGTCATCGTTATTATCGTCATATCGTAGTAGTTAGTTTGTTTATCTTTATTTATACTAGTTTGAAACAGAATTTGCTTCTATGTTTAAATAGAAAATAATTATCATTGGTTTAGCTTGAAAGATAATACTAATCGAGTGTGCACACTCTTGCATATATTACGGTCATGGTACTTATTTTAGAAGATACACACTTGAGTTTATAGTAAGTTGTAACAAGTGCTTTCTAGTTAGTTTTGACTTGCTGGTGTCTTCTAGTTAGCTAAGGGCACGTACAGTGGAGAAATGTGGAGCTAATTACCAGAGTGAACTATTCCAATTTGCTTATCTGAATCATGCATTCACGTTGCAATTATAATAGTTTAGGTGCAATGATATTTTTATTGAGCTAGTTCATATTTTTCTATGGCTTGTCTTTGGTTGCTAGGATGCATCGCATACAGTGACTCAAGCTCCCAACTTCCAACAGCTAGTGGCCTATAATGATCTTAAAGGCAAACTTGGACATTTGGTAAGCAGCATAAGCATTGTTGTGGTTTGTTTTCTTTCTAGATTTCTCCTGTTATGGAGTTGGTGTTGATGCACTAATAAATCCATGTTCTCAAATTGACTTCCAGCAATCAAGAATCAAGCCAATAGTGAGTGTGATAAAACCATTTTTAAACAATGCAACTGCAATAAGTGCATTAGAAGAGCTAGAAACACTGGCGTCATTGAACGTAAATGCAACCACAAATGTTCAAGGCATGCCACCTCAGCCACAACAGCCTCAGACCGAAAGTTGAGTCCTTCAGTGACAAGAGAGGAGTAAAATTTAGGTCTGACAATTGCAAGTTAAAGTGATGATTGTAGAGGTGAAACTCTTAGTATTAGGATCTGTTGCAGGAAGTTTGATTTATGGGCAAGTGGGATCTTCAAGGCTTCTGCATAAACATTCATGTAGCATGCGCCGAAAATCTCGTTCGTTCTCAGATTGTAGTACTGAATCTTCATGTTGTAGTTTATTGCATTATGGTAATGTCGAATTCTTAACACCATGATGATATGGGACTTGGGTAATTGCTAAATCTAGACAAGGACTTGAGACTTGGATAGCTTTTGACTTAATCTGTTGGTTACATAATGTCTTGAATTCCTTGGAAATGTAAATTTTAGTTGCTTTTTAGTTTACTGCATTTTCTATTGAGCTGGAGTTATTATGTTTTCTTGTGCGCGTATTCCATCATTGTTCAAGTCTTGTCTCAATTGAACTTAGACATTCAATTTTTTGCGATAGTGACAAGAACTCGTCACTTGTTTGAAGTCTTGGCTTGATACATTAACTTGAGCAGGACAAGCAAGAGGCTGTAAGTCGAAAAATGTTTCATGGGTTTATGATGTGGTCTCCCAACATCATGGAGGATGCTTGACACAATGGAAAATGCATATAAGATGTGGAGATCTCTTGAAGATCGATTGCTTCCTGACGAAAAGGAGCAGGAGGTATAGTTGTAAACTGATTATTGTTCTTAAAGAAATGCTTTTTGTCGGATCCGTTCAGGTTAATTTTCCAAGACATTGTTATGCTTATGTCTAAAGTCGGATGTTGTAGCTTTGTTTTCTGTGAGAACTATAAAATGTAGTCCATCTTGCTGCTTTTGCTATTCTTATCCAACCTTTTCCGTTTGGGTCAATTGAAAGCCGAACTTTTATTGCGGGATTTGTTCTTGGCAGATCTTGATTATGAATTGCTTTTGTTTTATTAGACAATTTAAAAGTTTGTGCTACTCATCTGTTGCTGTTAAAAAGGCCTGTAAACGAAATGGATGACGTTTTTGTACTAACTCGAGGTCTTGTTATGCACAAAGATTTTCATACAGCCATCTACAATCAATTTATTACTACTAGTATGCACTGTAGTCGTCACAGTCCTCTTTTAAATAAACCATTACTTCTTCAAACTTTCAAGTTTCTGTAATTTTTTACTGAGTTGTTACGAACATTGATACCAACACGGGCTCGGGTAAAGAGTATTTGGATGAGATTGGATGAGATGCGAGGATGTGCCCACGGTTACAATCATGGTCAACTAAAGAAAATATCCCGATGAAATTGTATTTAAGCGATATGGGTCTGGTTTGTGCCACAACAAATAAATAGATTTTTGTTTTTAAAGTGAAACACCAGCAAAGCCTCAATTGGTTATTAGGCTCCACTGGGAAAGGTTAGTGGGGATTTGGATTCTCCAACCATATATATATATATATATATATAAAGTCAAGAGAACAAGAGGAAGGGGAAATTATTAGAATTTGGGTGTGATTCGAATTTTTTGTTCAAAATAATTGAGATTTCTAATTAAAGTTATTAATCATATAAATAATCGTAAACTAAACACGTCACGCAAGCGCGCCACGTGGTGGATAGACAATTACATTTGGCATAGAAATGTGGGCAACCCGACTTGACATATGCCGAGGCATAGTCCATCTCAAATTGTTTCGTTCGATCCCCTTTTGAAGAGGTCCCCGGTACGAACCTATCCTTGGAAAGGTGGTAAATCAACCACAGCAGACCTTGTGAAGCGATTGACAAGACAATACACTGCAGATGCCGCCCCTACATACTTAAGGGTTGTCTGTTTCCAATTTTCCTCAAGATTTTAATCATTTTTTAAATCGTTGGAGCCGCACTTGTTGACTCCCTCCTCAAATTGGTGGGACCCGTGTTGAATTTAACGGTTGGAAAATCAATGTTTTGGCCCAAAAAATTGCTCCCAGACAGAGCCTTATACTACCGGATCCTTAGCCTGCAGGTGGGGATCTTAGCATTAAAGGGTTTGGTTGATTGATTAATTGGCGTCAATAAGGACCCTTGGATCTAGTATACCCACGTGCTTGGCCATCTAACAGGTTGGATCCCCCGTTCCACTCGGTATAAAAAGACACACTTAACACCATCGAAGGAGATGAAAGTTTACACAGCAAAAGTGAACCTTGATTCTCTTTGTTTTACTCCTTACGCCGACCCCCCTTTTATCAACTAAATAACCACATTGCAACTGGTTAGACACTTCGAATCATTCTCTTCATTAACTCATCAATATAATTAGTAATTTGATTTGAGTATATTGCGATTACACTTACAAAGACGTGAATTTGTAATTTTCTGTTGGCTACGTCATTGGTCCATATTTTGGGGTCAACAGATTGGCGCCGTCTATGGGAATCAAACCCATGACCAAATATATCCTAGTGGTAAAAGCTGTGGGTGAAAAGCCTTGAAGAAAGGCTTTGGTTCTTGAATAAAGAACCATTTTGAGAAAGTGATCCAAGAAACTCAATGAGTTCGAGTCACCAGGGAACTCATGGTCGGAATATTCAGCAGGATGCTTCTAAAGAAGAGGTTCTCCACACGAATGTAAACATGTGTCGTCCCTACCATCGCCATAGTGGAGGTGGTACAACTGCACGCCTGGCACGGGAAGTTGGAGAAATGGCCGCCAACGTGAGAAATATAGCCCAATAAAATGCTGTCATGCAGTAACTGCTAATGCAGATGCAACAACAAGCTGGGTCCCAGGCGCCTCAGCACAAGACTTTTCGCCAGAAGGGTGAAGAAAATGATAGAACGGTAGAAATGGAAGTAGAAGTCGACACATCTACCAACTATGTCACGAGCCACCATGGCGGAGATGTATAGAGGACCACTTTCCCTCGGAATACCTTCAGGAGCACGAGCTTCAAAGGTCTGCCAGTGTCTTTGATAGGATTGGACCCACGAGGCCTAGGAATAGGCCTCAACAACCTCTCTCCGCTCAAGGGGAACGAGAACGACATCAGAGGTATGAGCCTCAAGGGGTGCTACCACCACATAGAAATAGGCGGGAAAGGAAAGAGCCTCAATGGGTGCCACCATCACCTACAATCGCAAAGTTAAACGTAAATCTTTCCGAAGAGGTGTTTTAATACTTAGAAAGGTGTTTCTGTCGTCAAAAGAGCTAGGGGTAGACACGTTGGGCGCAAATTGGGAGGGTCCTTATCACATCGCAGGTAAGGTCAGGCTTGGAACCTTCTTAATTGAGAATCTCAATGAGAAGATGCAGCCCCACCCATGGAATGTGGAGCACCTCCGAATGTATTATCATTAAGATTATATTCCATATATGTACCGTTCATGGTCAATGAAAGTTCTTCCATCAAATTAGTTAATTGTGACGAGCTCACAAGTATTATTGCTTAAGTATGACAAGCTCATTCACATCTCCATCAATGGTTAATATATGGCGAGCCCACATCTCCATCAAATTAATTAATTGTGACGAGCTCACAAGTGTTATTGCTTAAGTATGACAAGCTCATACACATCTCCATCAACGATTAATATACGGCGAGCCCACATCTCCATCAAGTTAATTAATTGTGACGAGCTTACAAGTATTGTTGCTTAAGTATGATAAGCTCATACGCATCTCCATCAACGGTTAATATATGGCGAGCACATATCTCCATCAAGTTAATTAATTGTGACGAGCTCACAAGTATTATTTCTTAAGTATGACATCTCCATCAACGGTTAACGTATGGGCGAACCATGTTAGTCAAATTAATTTTGGTAATGAGGAGTTCACCAAGCCGTTTTAGTTATAGCAGACCCGTCAAAAATGGGTTACAGCAAGCCATTGCCACTATTCACGAATCCAAACAGTCCCAAGGCACAACAAGTCTTGAAAATATTATTCATAACGAGATACTGAGTATCTAACGAGCTTGGTTAGTTCGAAAGTAAAAATATAGCAGGCTCGTCAAAAGGAATTACCAACACAGTTAGCCTATTTTACTACTATCACAACAAGCTCGTAAAGTGTTTTATGGCCTAAATAAGAAAGTAAGTTGTATGGCTTAAAAATAAAGCGTGACTTGTGCGAAGAAAACATGATAAAAAGAATGTATTCATTACAAGTAGAGGCGAATACAAAGAAGAGCCAAATATTACAAATAAACCTACTCTATATGTGCGGTATCTTCTTTAGACATTTCTTCCGAAGCTTCGACCGCCTCCACCTCGTTCTCTTCAGTAGCCGGAGTTGAAGATTCATTTGCCAAGAATTCCCCTTCCAGAGAGGATATATCCAACTGGGGATGCAACTCGGCCAACCTCTCAAAGACCTCAGCATAGGCTACCACTTTCCAATGAATTTTCAACCCCTCATACTCTGTAGTCTCATGAAAATAGGCTATATAGTCATGCACCGCCGCCTCTCCAGCCTTCTTCAATTGTTCCTCAAAGGTTGAAGCTTCAGAAGTAAGCTCAGTAACGCAAGCCTTCAATTACCCCTTCTCTTTATTAGCCGCCTCTAGAGCCGTTGAGGCGATCCTCTGAAGGTTGTCAGAATTTTCAACCCTCTTGGTCAAATTGTTCACCTCAACCTTGAAAAGGCGTGCCTCCTCCTTCAGCCCCTTGTTTTCTTTGGAGAGGGCTTCCACCTTGGACACGGCCTCGACGTATTTCAGCTTGGAAGCCTCAGCAGATTTGGTGGCTGAGACAGCCTCGACTTTAGCCTTGATCGAGGCAAACTCGGCGTTCTGAGCTCGATTGTAATATTCTTGCACGAGCCCCTGCATCCGCCTCGCCTCCATTTGAGCATTGACTAAGAAACTTTGAGAACGAGCTTGCATGGCGAGCCCTACCTCCATGAGATCGGCCACGTCACAAATCTTAGCGTAAGTTAAGTACTTGTCGGTCCAGTACTTATGGCTAAGCCTTGCAGCCCCTTGGACCCTAGCAGGGAGTATTTCCATAATCACAGGGGCGGTCTCATCCGACCTCCCTTCCAAGAAGTTTTGGGCTTATCCTAACTGAGGATACTCGATTCTGAACCCTTCCTTTTTTCCTCAGTAAGTTGCCCCCTTCCTCGATGGATTCTTCATCTTCGACCACCTTCAAGGCAGAAATGGGCTCGGAACGAATGGGACGATTCGGCTATTCGCCCAAGGTGGATTGGCATTTAGGCGGGGGACGAGATCCTACGTTCTTTGACAGGACTAGCTTCCTCTTCATAGGCTTCCCCTCTGAAGCTTCGCCTTTTCCATTTTTCTTCTCTTCCTTCCCCTTTTCCTTTTTCCCCAGCTTTGACTTGAGGAGATGGAGGGTTCACCCTGGAAAGACGGGCCAGCTCATCCCTTTGATTTTTATAGGTGGACGAGGTGCTACCAAGGGATTTCTTTCTCTGAGCCTCCTCCTCAAGGCTTCGTAGTTGTAACAAGTTAGGCTTTACCCGCTCCTTGGTATCATGCTGACCTACAAACAGAAGATAAATTAGAAACGACCACCATGAAAAAAGGTTAAAATAATCAGCCTAGCCGATATTACCTTCGGCAGCAATTAGAAAGTGGATGACGAATATGGTCCGCTTGGCGATGACGATCTTAAAGTACCTTTTTTGACTGGTAATGCATAAATCTTCTTCACTGTAGCCCACTCGGATGGGTCAAGTCGAAACCGATCTATAGCAGCTGCAAAAATACCACGCCAGTTCAGTATGAAATAGAGTAAAGCGACAGTATATAAGAAATGATAAGTAAATGGGGGCTCGACTCACTGTACTCATGGTACCGAGTCGGCACCGTTATCTCCGGGACCACATCCCCTTCAACGGTCTGCCAGTGACCCCTAACCCAAAATCAAGAGGAGGACTTCCAGTTTTTTATAGAGTTAGGGGTCCCCCAGACGAATGTGAAATGTGAGCCCCAGGGGTTCATATAGTACTACCCCTTACAATCGCTACCCCAACTAGAGACTCGAGGTTGAAAGAGGGTCTGAAAAACGTGTGGAGGCATATCATCGCTAAGCGTGACCTCTGAGTTGGCTCCATGCATTAGGTACTAACTGGGTGGGGGCCAAGTTGTATTGCCTAAGTGTAGAGGTGATCTCAACCCCCTAGCCAGAGTCGCTTCGGTCACAGCCACATACCCTTCCCTGGGAAAGCGGGCTCTCTCTTCCTGGGTTAGCAAGAGCATCTCTATATCATCATGAATTCTATACGTCTCCCTAAAATTCTTCAGTTTGCTCTCCTTTATGTCAATAGGATACAAAGAGGCCCCTCACCTAATACTACAGTCAATAGGGTCCACACGCGTCACCTTAGAACTATGGGAGCCCCCATTGCTTCTATGATCCTTCCGGTAGGAATCATCGGAGGAATTTCTGCCTCCGCATCGATTAGGGCCATGTCCACTTCGGGAGACTCCTAACTAACAACCTTTTTAGATGAAGAGGCCATTTAAAATTAAGAAAAGAGATAAAAATGCCTCTGTATAAAAAATATTTACTTAAATTCTAAAAACCCAAATCCTAGACGGTCTCGAAGTAAAAGAAAAATAATCGATCGCCAGTAATTGCAAGGCCTGTAGGTTCGAATGAAAGGAAGCTTCAACATTTGGTTTCACGAAATCTCAGAAAGTGGAAAAAGATGAAAAAGTGGATTTTCAACTCCTTATATATGCTTAGCAGACGAGTCCCCATCGTCTAATGCTTCTCCGGTTTAATATGAGCCATTCACCTATAGCCTCACCATCTACGTAGAAACTAAAGGGCGCCCATTTGGTTTAAATCAAGGGCCCGGATTAATCCATGCAACACATGCATCCAAAATTCGCATGCACCTGGGTGAAGGTGAAATATCATCATCATCACGCATTAAATGCGCACGTCGGTCGAGCCTTGGAAATGACTAAGAATATCTAGTTGTCACTCATTGGGAATCAGCACTCAACAATCATCTCATATTAGGTCCCCCTACAGCTCGTCCACATAAAGGAGGTCCTACTTTTATATGGTTTGTCTACACAAAGGAGGCTCTTCCTTCACACAGTTCGCCCACACGCGAGACCACACCTCATTCCTCAACGAGTTTGCAAAGAACCGTCTTTATTGATGCAGGCCCAACTATTTTACAGGGTTTAAGTTGAAAATGGAGGAGCCCCACATCGATTTCGACAGGCAAGTGAAGACTTCGATTCCATCGCTTCTCGAACTTCAAAGTCCACACAAGATATAAATAATCATACCTGGGCTTGGGGGACTGATGTTACTCATATAAATAATCGTAAACTAAACACGCTACGTAAGCATGCCACGTGGTGGATAGACAAAATTACATCTGGTATAGAAATGTGGGCAAGCCAACTCGACATATGCTGAGGCATAGTCCATCTGAAGCTGTTTCGTCCGATCTCTTTTTGAAGAGGTCCCCGATACGAACCTATCCTTGGAGAGGCTGTAAGTCAACCACAGCAGACCTTGTGAAGTGATTGATAAGACAATACACTGCAGGTGTCGTCCCTACATACCTACACTACCGGATCTTTAGCCTAGAGGTAGGGATCTTAGCATTAAAGGGCTTGGTTGATTGATTGATTGACTTCAATAAGGACCTTTGGATCTAGTATACCCATGTGCATGGCCATCTAACTGGCTGGATCCCTCATTATACTTGGCATAAAAAGGCACACTTAACACCATCGAAGGGATTGCAAGTTTACACAGCAAAAGTGAACCTTGATTCTCTCTGTTTTACTCCTTACGCCAACCCCCTTTTTATCAACCAAATGACCACATTGCAATTTGTCAGACACTTCGAATCATTCTCTTCATTAACTCATCAATATAATTAGTAATTTGATTTGAGTATATTGCGATTACACTTACAAAGATGTGAATTTCTAATTTTTTGTTGGCTACGTCATTGGTCCATTTTATTGGGTCAACAAAAGTGAATATCAAGAGGAATTATATTTAGAATCATATTCAAGTTTACATGGTAAATTCTAATTGAAATTCTATTTGGAAGTCCATTGAGAGTTAAAATTTATGTTGGACTTGAACATGTTGAAATTATGTAATGGAGGGTTTTCTTTCTTCATTCTCGTTAGGCTCTCAAGCGCCAAAAGTAGAGAAACTAGAGACCACCTAGCGCTAGCTTACCGCTCGAGTACCAAGGCATCGCTAGCCTGGTGCTAGCCATCCACTTGAGCAGCGGTGTTTCCGGCCCAGGCTCCTTTTTCATATTTTAACGAGTTTTCTTGCATTATACTTCAAGTACAACTCTACTCAGGGGTGACCCAGCACCCGGCGAGGGGGGGGCGGTCGCCAGTACGGGGTCCGTCGAAACCTTCAATACCGTCGGAAGCCGCCGAGTCACTGCCTCACCGGTGTTGTTGCCTGTGTTGTAGAGAAAACAGAGAAGACAGGTCACGGGAAGCAGAAGAAGAAGAAGACCATTATTTCATGTAGGCCCTTTTTTTTTTTTTTGTTTGGCCCATTTGTTTTGGGCTAGTATAGTTGAGCTATTAGGAATGAGCCTCTTAATGATTTAAGGTGTATGTATGGGTAATGAGTTGGTTGAATATATGGACTTAGCTTTTAGGTTTTGGATAATTGAGATGGGTTTATATGGTAGAATTATATAGAGCTTAGGATTTTAGGATTTGAAATTTATTGAATAGTACTGAAATTCAGTAGCAAACCTTTTTTACTTTTGCAATAAGCAATTTATCGAGCAGCAACAGTAGCAATTTTTTTTTTATTTATTATTTGAAACTAAAGACATCAACTACATAATGAACTAAACTAACTGTTTTTTTTCGGGTAAACTACTAAAATAGAAAAAGGCTACCGTTGTGGAGACGATTTTTCTTGCGTTTTATGCAGCTCAAAAGTTTTTGCATATGGTTTGAGCATGTGTATATTTAGGTGGGAAAGGCTAGTTGGTTAAGGTTTTGGATGGATGGAGGAAGGTTGTTCAACGTTGGATTTAGATGATATTCGTTGTGTCTGAATTTGCAGGTTTTGGATGGATGGAGGTAGGTTGTTCAACGTTTTCAAAACATGCGACCCCGTAAAATGCAGTTGTCTAAGATCACAATTACAGAGTAGGTTGTATCGCGTATTTTTTTAATATTTTTGGATTGTATTGAATTATATTTTCATATATATATAATTTTTACATTCTATTACATTTACATATTGAATAATTTTTAATATTATTTAATTAAATATTAATAAACCACATCCCTCTTACGATCGCTGATTGTCGATGGTCAATAGTCAACGTCCGCCCGGGCTGAATTTTGCGATAGGTCCGCCACTGACTCTACTAATAGGGTTTGAGCGTATCTTATATATATTTAACTCTTCATTATATTTTAGGTTAAGTTAGAAATATTTTAAACACAAAGCTTTGTATCGTTCTCCATATTATAATAAAATTTCTTTTAATCTACAAATTATAATTTTCTTGTGTCTTTGAAATCTTTACTTCATATTGTGGCTATAATTTCTTATTTTCTCCAACAAGTTAGTATTGGATTAATTCGATATCATGTTTGTTTCACAACAGAAATAAACCTGACATCCCAAAGGCAAAAGAAATGCAACAAATAAAGGAAATAAATAAGATTTAAAGTACTACTTCCAATATAAAAATAGTAAGTGAGAATAAAGCTAACGCTATTTAATAGTAGGAAGTCCATGTCTGTCAATCTGTACAAGGGTTTGAAGTCGTCATAGTAGGTCAAGAGGTTTATACTCTTAATATTAGCAATGGTTCCAGTCCTCGAATGCAAGTAAATTGACAACCTGGTTCCCCTCACGGCAAGTGTAGGAAACAGTATCATGGTCAAATGAGATAATGTATCTAATTCGTTTGAGAATGATTTGAATCACCCATGGTCCTTCACCTTTATTGATGCACTGAACGGGGCTACATATGAGTTTGTCTACACCCAAATATTTGATAATCCAAGTCAAAGAATTATTTTGTTCATATAAACAAAGATTGTGTATCAATCTACATAGAAAATACTTTGGATTGTCATTTATTAACTGGACAAAGCAACACGTTTCACAAGAGTCAACAAAAGAGTGGCAGAAACTTCAACTATTGCTCCAGAAGCTTTTCTCAATTGGTGAGAGAGAAATCCTTCCAAGTTATCTCTATTAGTGATAAAGATGATAATCATTCAAATATTCAAGAAAACTCAAAGCCAAGTTAATGAGTTGAGTTTTCAATAAACCAGTTAACTGCATCTCCAAGTTTATCTCCAACGTCTCTATTCTATATTTGAATGTTTGCAATCTATGTTTATATCTTGTAACAACCTTAGATTTTCTGAGGTTTTGATCTCATCCGAATGTAGTTACTCTATATCTGGTAAGCTTTTCTAGAACAATTTTGGTTTCTTTCATGGTTTCAGAGAGTTCTATAGCTAACGTTACTATTGATCCTATGGCTGCTAATCTAAATTCTTCATCCTCTTTAGCTGCATTTCATCTTCCAGCTCAAGTTATCTCCATCAAACTCTGCTTATGTGGTTTGGCAGTATAAGGACCAAATGGTACTTGGCCGGATTGTTCGTTCCTTGTCTCCGACGGTGGTTTCCATTATCTATGGCCTTGAGACTTCTTGACTTGCTTGGCAAGCTCTTGCTGCACGTTTTACAGTGCCCTCAACCTCTCGTATTTCCTTTATCAAGATAAAGTTACAATCTTTACAGCAAGGCTCTATGTCTTACCAAAGTTTCTTGGATGAAGTTAAGTCTCTTGCTGATGAATTAGCTGCTGTTGGGAAACCCACTGAAGATGCCGATTTAATTCTATTTGTTCTCAATGGCCTCAACTCTTCCTTTCGTTCATTTGTCACAATGTCTATGCTCCTTGCTAAGGAGAAATCTATATCATTTTCGGATTTTCATGAAGAGTTGCTGAATTATGATCTAATGAAAAATTTTCATAATCAATCTATTCAGCCTGAAGCAGGCTCATTTGCTCTCTACTACTACAAACCTGGGTCTAAGCCAGGATCTCGCAACAACAACAACAAATCTCGCTTCACAGGAGCATCTAAAGGCTCGACGACCAACTCTTCGCCATTTCGGCATCCCCTACCTCACTTGTCATGCTCTTCTTCACCTTCACCTGATTCTTCTAAGTCTCGCTCTAGATCTCCATATCAAATCTGCAAATGAGAGGGGCATCATGTACTGGATTGCTTTAATCGCATGAGTTGAATTTAAGAGAGAAAATAAGACAATACAAAGAGAATAAAATTGTATTGAATGGTGTAATTTGTTTACAAGAGAGACATCATATTTATAGCTTAACTTGATATGAATGTTTTACTTTCTAATCAACGTGGGACTAACTAACATGTGCATTATGTATATATGTATATACATTAACAGCCTCCCTCAAACTCAAGGAGGTAAAATGGAGACCAAATTGAGTTTGGAAACTAAATCCTTAAGCCGTCCTAGAGGATGTGTTTTAGTGAAGATATCAACAGTTTGATCGGCTGAAGAAACTGATAATAGCCCAATAGTCCCACAGGTAATATGATGACGTATAAAGTGACAATCAATCTCAATGTGTTTTGTGCGTTCATGAAATAAATCATTGTGAGCAATTTGGATAGCACTTTGATTATCGCTGCTTATGATAGTGGAAGTAGAATGAATGACGCCCATGTCTTCAAATAACCAGCGAAGCCAAAGAAGTTCCTGAGTTGTTCAGCAAAGGCTCGATACTCAGCCTCTATACTGAATCGATGGACTACTACTTGCTTCTTGCTGAGCCCAAAAATAAGAGAATCACCAAGGAAGAAGCAATAACCAGTGGTGGATCTACGATCAGTGGGGTTACCTGCCTAATCTGCATCTGAGTAGGCGCGAAGCTCAAGTGAAGATTGGGATAAGAAATGGAGACCATAAAATAGGGTCCCTTTAATGTACCTGAGAATCTGAAGTATTGCAGCATAATGGGATGTCGAGGAGCAGAGAGAAATTGACTGACAATATGGACAGCATAAGATATGTCAGGGCGAGTAACTGTAAGATAAATAAGACTACCGACCAACTGGCGAAACAAGGTGGGGTCATCCAAAGGTGTACCATCCATAGGAGGGAGTTTAGAGTTGAGCTCTAGAGGAGTAGTACATGTCTTACTATCTGTGAGTCCCGCTCGAGTAAGAAGATCAAAAGCATACTTTGCTTGCGAAAGATAATATCCCTCAGAGTTAGAAGTGATCTCAAGTCCCAAAAAGTAACTAAGCTTTCTAAGATCTTTCATCTCGACATGTTGGCTAAGATAAGTCTTGAGATCCAAAATTCCGGATGTGTCATCACCAGTGATGATCATATCATCAACATAGAGGAGAAGAAGGATAGTACCCTGGTCTGTTTTGCGAATGAAAAGAGCAGAATCATGTGAGCTGGAAGTGAACCCAAAATCTCCAACAATGGTGCTGAACTTGGCAAACCAAGCCCGAGGAGCTTGCTTGAGACCATATAGAGCCCGACGAAGTTTGCAGACTTGATGCGGAAGATGATGAGAACCAGGAGGAGGGCACATATAAACTTCTTCGGTGAGTTCACCATTAAGAAAGGCATTTTTCACATCCATCTGAAACAATTCCCAACGACGAACGGCGGCAACTGCAATTAGGCTGCGAACTGAAGTAAGGCGAGCAACCGGGGCAAAGGTCTCCTCATAGTCAATCCCATACTCCTGGGTAAACCCTTTAGCTACCAAGCGAGCTTTGTACCGATCAATGGACCCATCAGAGTGAGTTTTGATCTTGTAGACCCACTTGCATCCCATAGCATGTTTGTCCTTTGGTAGATCCACTAGATCCCAGATATGAGTGTTTTCGAGTGCCTGTAGTTCATCATTCATTGCTTTCTACCAAAGAAGATCAGAACTAGCTTCACGATAAGACTGAGGTTCATGGTGAGAAAGAAAAGTAGAAAATACAACAAAGTCACGAAGATTAACAGAATGAATTTTTACCCTGTCACTTCGTCGAGTAGGGAGATCAGAAGCTGTTGGAGCGGATCCATCGGAAGAGACAAGTTCTTCAGAAGAGGGTAAGGTGGATAACTCAATTGAGGGATCTGTAGACATATCAGTTGGTAATGACGTATCTGAGAGAGAGAGTGGATGTGTTGATGGAGATGTTGACTCAGAGGAAGAGTTTGTCTCAGGAGTGTCAGAAAAAAGATCTGTGGAGAGATCAATGAATAGAAGAGAGGTGTTGTCATGTGACAGGTGAAACTTGGATATGGAGGCGAACATCTTGTATTCCCAAAAAACAATATGACGAGATACTCAGAGACGTTTGGACTAAGGATTCCAACATCTGTAGCCTTTGTATTCAATACTGTATCCTAAGAAACAACATAATCGAGATCTAGATTCCAATTTGATGCGCTCATGAGGCTAAAGAAGAACAAAACAGGCACAACCAAATACTTTAAGAGTGTTATAGTCAGAAGGGTGACCATAAAAACGTTCAAATGGTGATTGATTCCCAGTGATGGGAAAAGGCACATCGTTCTTGGTATAAACAGCTGTAAGAGTAGCTTCACCCCAAAAGAGTACAGGACATGAAGCGGATATGAGAGGAGCACGGACGGTATTGAGAATATCTCGATGTTTGCGTTCAACACGCCCATTTTGTTAAGAAGTGTCAGACATGAACGACGAGGAAGGGTACCATGTTGGTGAAGAAAGTTAAGGACTTTGTAATCTGTGTATTCAGCAGTATTGTCAATATGAAACACTTTGATATTACAAGAAAATTGAGTTTTGACCATGGTAGCAAAATCAAAGTACAACTGAGGTAATTCAAATCGATTGCGTATAAGAAATATCCAAGTGTAACGAGAGTAATCATCAACAAAAATGACAAAATATCTAAAGCCTCCCATTGTGGGAGTGGGAGACGGGCCCCAAACATCAGAGTGAATTAAATCAAATGGTGCAGAAGAAAATGAATCACTTTTGTAAAATGGCAATGCCGATTGTTTTACAAGTTGATAAGGAAGATAATCAAATTGTTCTTTAGGAACAAGTCCTAAATGACCACTAAATGCTAAAGATTGAAGATGACCAACAGAAGCGTGACCCAGACGAGAATGCCAGAGACTGATGGATGGGGTAGATGAGACTGAAGCTACTGTTTGAACTGATGAGGAGAAACGGGATGGAATGTGAAGATTGATGAGCTCAAAGAGTTGTCCAACCTTACGGCCTATCCCAAGAGTTTGTCCCGTCTTTGGATCCTGCACACAACAACTAGAAGCAGAAAAGATGATAGTTAGACCGAAGTCACATAATTGACCAGCAGATATAAGATTGAGAGTGAGTTGGAGAATACAGTAAGTATCACGAATAGAAGTGTTTAATGTCAATATTTTTCCGATATGACTCACAGTCATAGAAGAACCATCAGCAGTTTGAATAGTCGGAGCATGATTAGCAAGATGTTTGGTGGCAAATATAGTGGAATCAGGTGTCATGTGATTACAACATACAGAGTCGAAAAACCAGGATGAATTACCTGAGGTGACTGACATAGCAGTAGAGGGTATATTACCAGAATGAGCAAGGACTTGTTTAATAATTTCCTCTATGTTAGAGGCAGAAAACGTCTCACTGGAAGTAGTGAATGATGAACCTTCAGCAGCAGTGGCAGCGAATCTAGAAGGAGTACTGGAAGACATGTATTGCTGGGAGTGTCTGTTGGGGTTTTGAAAACAGTCATGCTGAAGATGACCTGGGGCTTACTTCTGACAGAATTGGCAAACTCGAATTGGGCATTCCAAGAGAGTGTGCCCTGATTTCTTGCAATAATTACAGAATTTTGAAGATCCGATGGATGCCCTTTATGTTGAAAAGATCCAGATGAATGCCCTTTATTATTGGGTTGAGGTCCTCTGGGAGTGGCGAAGACAGCATCCATAAAGGTTGTTTTATGAGAGGCAAGACAAGTTTTCTCCGAAAGAAGTTCAGTAACAACTTGATCTAAAGTAGGTAAGGGATTCCGGTAAAGGAGAGATGTACGAACATGCTCAAACTCATTAGTGAGGACCATGAGAAAGAGAACCAAGTGTTGCTGATCTCAATAGTCGGAAAATTTCTCAGCATTTTTGGCATCTGTAAACACTGGTTCTGAGAAAGCAAGTTGATCCCAAACATAGTGCATTTCAGATAAGAAACTATTGAAGGATTGCCCAGGTTGTTGTTGCATACGATGTAGAGTACCCAGAAGTTGGTATTGATGAGACAGATCTGCGGTGGTGTAGCGTTTCTGTAGAAAATCCCATAATGACTTGGTAGTCTTGAATCTACCAAACTGGAGACTGATGGAACTTACACACGTGTTGCGAATCCAAGTGATAATTTGGTGGTTCTTGCTATCCCACTCTTTGAGACGGTCTATGTATTTTGTGTTGTCTTCTCCAATAACTTTCTCTGGTTCAGAGATATCACCAGTGACATAGCGCCATAACTTTTTGCCCTTAAGAAAGCTTGACATAGCTTGAGCCCATATAGTGTAGTTGAGTCATTCCATGATAATGGCAATGGGTTGTCAAGACTCAAGATGCTCCATAATGTGAACGAAACTAGAGGATGACAAAGAAAAATAATAATAACAAGAACTGAACTGAACTGATGGAGTGGTGGCTGAGATGACGTCGATGGAGAATAAGACTCCGACTATAGTGACTACCCAATAAGTATGACAAGGATATATGAGAAGTTTTCTGATGTGAAGGATCCACTAATAGTGGCAATCACAGAGCATACTCAACTCTTGATATATCGAAAACCACTAAGAATAGTAGCTCTGATATCAAGTTGAATTTAAGAGAGAAAATAAGACAATACAAAGAGAATAGAATTGTATTGAATGGTGTAATTTGTTCACAAGAGAGACATCCTATTTATAGTTTAACTTGATATGAATGTTTTACTTTCTAATCAATGTGGGACTAACTAAAATGTGCATTATATATATATATATATATATATATATATATATAGATTTATATATATATATATATATATATATATATATATATATATATATATATATATATATATATATATATATATACATACATTAACAGCATGAATTATTCTTTTCAGGGACGTATTACTGAGGCCAATACCACCTACCTTAATCAGCATCAATGGTACGCTGATATTGGTGCGGATATTCATGTTACTTTTAATGCGAGTAATTTGGAAACTTCTCAGCCTTATGAAGGCAATGATACCGTGGACGTAGGTAATGGGACAAGTTTGATAATCTCACGTACTGGCAATGCTACTATTAAAACTTTTTCCTCTACTCTTGCCTTAAATGATGTTGCTTATTTCCCTCAAGCCTCTGCCCATCTTCTTTCCATTAATAAATTTTGTAAGGACAATCATGTGTTATTTGAACTTACTGGTTCCAATTTTTCTATGAAGGACCTCAAGACAGGGGACACGCTCATGAAGGGGCCCAATGATAGAGGATTGTACCCGATCAACCTACAACAGCTATCATCATCTAAATTTCATGCTTTCTCCATGACTGTCGGGGTCATGGCCTCTACCGCTATTTGGCATTGTCGTTTGGGACATCCTTCGTCGTCTACTTTGCATAATGTTCTTCATAATTATTCTCTACCTGTTAGTAATTCATTCAATAAAAAGTCTATTTGTGTGTCATGTCAACTCGGTAAGTCTAAGCAGTTTCCATTTTCTGATTCCTAGCGAGAATCAACTGCTCTTCTAGAGTTAATTCATTCCAATGTATGGTCCACTTCCACTCCATCTTTGAGTGGTTGTCTCTACTATGTTATTTTTATTGATGACTTTACTCGCTTTTGTTGGCTATATCCCATTTCTAATAAATCTGATGTTTATGCTACGTTTGTCAAATTCAAAATTTTAGTAGAAAAGAAATTTAATTATCCCATTAAGCAATTACAAAGTGAAAATGGTAGCGAATATTGTTCCACCATTTTTAAACAATTTCAGAGTAATAATGGAATTTTTCATCGGTTCTCTTGTCCGCATACCTCTTAATAAAACGGTCTTGCCGAGAGGAAACATCGTCATATAGTTGAAATGGGACTCACTCTCCTTGCGCATTTGCGATTACCTAGGAAATTTTGGGTTGATGCTTTCTTAACTTCCATTTTTATCATTAATCGGTTGCCACTAAAGTTCTCAATTTTTCTTCACCCTTTGAATGTCTATTTCATCTTCCTCCAGATTTTAGCTATTTTCGTTCCTTTGGGTGTCAATACTTTCCGTGTCTTCGACCTTACATGCCTAATAAACTCTCTTACCGTAGCACACCATGCATTTTCATTGGTTATTGTTCTAATCGGAAGGGATTTCGGTGTAATGATCCTTCCTCTCGACGTGTGTATATGTTGAATATGTTTGACATTCTTACTTTCAGTTTTTTTGTTTTAGTAGGCTAGATATTTTGTATCTTAAGTCTTAAGTTTAAGTGATCAAATTGATAACTTAAACCTTTGTAAAAGTTATCATAGTTAGATCTTTTTAATGACGGTTTGTTAGTTTAAGGAGGTGGAAAATATGTCTATGTAATCCTATAAATACCTCAAGTATTGTATGAAAAATATGCTTCAATCTTCTTTCTCAATCTTCCAGAAAATCAGAGTAAAACAAGTTATTTTCCTTAGGTGAGAAAACAGGGGAAAAACAGAACAAGACAGTAGCAATCCTGATAGGCGTTTAGGCATATACGGTGAGTTGAGTGCAAATACGGTAGCCTTAGTGTAAATCCGGTAAGCTCCCTGTTTTACCACAAAACAGAAATTCCTTTGATAAATCCAGTATGTTCCTTGCATATACGGTAAGTCAAGTGTATATCCGGTAGTTTGAGTGTAAATCCGGTGAGTTGAACTAAACGGTTAGGAGTGTTAAAATCGGTTAGATTATCTTAAATCCGGAAAGTTCCACTCTTTGATTCATATATTCCAACATGGTATCAGAGTTGAATTGATCTTAGAAAGGGACTCTGAAGAAGGAAAGAAGAAGAAGCTCATAAAGAAACCTTCGGCAAATTTTGACAGAAAAGAAATGGCTTCAACAGGATTTTCAACACTACTACCATCTACCTTCAATGGAGAAAACTACAACTTTTGGGCTGCAAAAATGAAAGCTTATCTTAAAGCTTATGATCTATGGGAGATCACTGATACTGGAGTTGAACCAGCTCCTTTGAGAGCTAATCCAACAGTGGCTCAAATAAAGCAACATAATGAAAATGTAGCAAAGAAGTTCAAAGCTCTATCTTGCATTCAATCGGCCATTTCAGATGCAATATTCACATGAATCATGACTTGTGAAACTGCAAAAGAAGCCTGGGATGTTCTGAAAGAAGAATATCAAGGTAATGAAAAAACAAGACAAATGGAAGTCCTTAATCTGAGAAGAGAGTTCGAAAATTTAAAGATGAAGGAGACAGAAATTGTTAAAGATTTTTCAGATAGGATGATGAAGATTTTAAATCAAATCAGACTTCTGGGAGATGATTTGCCAAATAAAAGAGTGGTGGAAAAGGTTTTAATTAGCCTACCTGAAAAGTTTGAATCCAAGATATCTTCCTTAGAGGATTCTAGAGATCTGTCAACAATTACCTTGGCTGAATTGGTAAATGCTTTACAAGCAACTGAACAAAGAAGGCTAATGAGGCAGGAGGAACAATCAGAAGGTACCTTATTTGCTAAAGGAAAATTCAAAGCTCAAAAGAACTTTGGAGCAAAGAAACATGAGGTTCAGAAAAGAGATCCTGAAGGCAGCATCAGGAATCAGAACAAAGAGGATAAGTTTGCACCTTGTCCTCATTGTAAAATAAAGGGCCATTCTCCAAAATTTTGTTGGTATAGGCCAGGAGTTCAATGTAGAGGCTGCAAACAATTTGGTCATATTGAGATGGTGTGCAAAAACAAAAGAAGGAATCAACCACAACAGTAAGCAAAATGGCAGAAAAACAGGAAGAAATGCTAGAAGAGCATCTGTTCTGTGCTATTAAGGCTTGTAGCAAGGTTGAAACTTGGTTATTGGATAGTGGCTGCACTCATCACATGACTGCTGACTCAAGCATCTTTGTGGAACTAAACAAAGCCTACAGATCCAGAGTCAAAGTGGGAAATGGTGAATTTGTAGAAGTAAAAGGCAGTGGAGTGATTGCTGTCCAGACTTCAACAGGTATTAAGCACATTCCTGATGTTTTATATGTTCCTGAGATAGATCAAAATCTAATAAGTGTAGGGCAATTATTAGAGAAAAAACATTCTTTAATGTTTAAAGAAAATGCTTGCACTATATTAGATGAAAATGGAAAGGAGTTGATGATAGTTCAAATGAAAGATAGGAGCTTTCCTATAAATTGGAGAAATGTCACTAGACAAGCATGTTTAGCTGAAGAAAGTAAAAACACTTTGTGGCATAAACGATTTGGTCATGCTAATCATACTTCACTTAAGCAAATGTATGATTTTAATCTTGTTGAAAGCATGCCTAAAATCATTAATGAAAACTGTGTCTCTGATGTCTGTCAACTTGGAAAGCAAACCAGATTGCCTTTTCCAAAGAATCAATCAAGAAGGGTTGTTTATAAACTTGAGTTGGTACACTCAGATGTATGTGGTCTAATGAAAGTGACTACATTGAATGGCAGCAAATATTTCATCCTCTTCATTGATGACTTAACAAGAATGTGTTGGGTCTACTTCTTGAAAGCAAAATCTGAAGTTGCAAGTGTGTTTCAAACATTCAAGAAAATGGTAGAGAATGAAAGTGGCTGCATGATAAAAACCATCAGAATTGACAATGGCACTGAGTACAGTTGCAGGAAGTTTAATGATTTTTGTAGAACTGAAGGTGTCAAGCATCAGTTAACTATACCCTATTCTCCTCAACAGAATGGAGTCAGTGAGAGGAAAAATAGGACAGTTATGGAAATGGCTAGGTGCTTGTTGATTGAGAAGAAAGTTCCAAAAGAATTTTGGGTTGAAGCAGTTAACACTGCTATTTACCTTCTCAACCGTTTGCCATCAAGAGCTTTGAAGAAGAAAACCTCATATGAAGCTTGACATGATGTCAAACCTGATATCTCACACTTGAAAGTGTTTGGGAGTGTTTGTTACACTCATATTCCTGATGCAAAAAGGGATAAATTAAGTAAAAAGGCTGAGGTTGGAATACTTGTTGGTTATTGCAATAATGCTAAAGGATATAGAGTGTTTAATCCTGAAACCAAAAAAGTGACTTCCAACAGAGACATCAAGGTGGATGAAAATGCTACTTAGAACTGGGATGTAAGCTCAGTAGTTAAAAAAAAAAGTAAATGATGAAATTCCTCAGATCAGAAATGAAGAGAGTGATGAGGAAGAATTGGAACCTAATGTCAATGATATTGATTCAGAAACAGAAGAAGATAGGGTGAGAATGAGACCTCTAGCAGACATTTATGCAAGATGTAATGCTGCTATAGTTGAACCTGTAAGCTTTGATAAAGCTTCCAAATCTTCTGACTGGATGAAAGCAATGGAGGAAGAGATCAATATGATTGAGAAAAATGAAACTTGGGAGCTAGCTGAAAGACCACTGAACAAGAAAGTCATTGGAGTAAAATGGGTGTATAGGACTAAGTTAAATCCAGATGGTTCAGTTAACAAGCTGAAAGCAAGGCTAGTTGTCAAAGGATATGCTCAAAAATTTGGAGTGGATTACACAGATACCTTTTCTCCAGTTGTAAGGTATGAAACAATCAGATTGCTTATGGCAATTACAGTTCAAAATGGTTGAAAAATCTATCAGTTAGATGTCAAATCAGCTTTCCTAAATGGCTATCTAAATGAGGAGATTTTCATAGAACAACTTGAAGGTTTTCAAACAGATGAGAATGAGGATAAAGTCTATCTTTTAAAGAAAGCCTTGTATGGATTGAAACAGGCTCCAAGAGCTTAGTATAGTCGAATAGATGATCACATTGGTTATCTTGGTTTTACGAAGAGTGTAAATGAACAAACTCTCTATGTAAAACAAGTGAAAACAGAAATGGTTATCATATCACTTTATGTTGATAATCTCTTGATCACTGGTAGTAGCAAAAGATCAATTAGAGAAGTGATTGATAAATTGAAGAAAACTTTTGAAATGACTGATTTAGGTGAAATGCATTATTTTCTTAGAATGGAGATTTGTCAAGATCAGCAGGAGATTTTTATCAGTCAAAAGAAGTTTGTAAAGGATGTACTAAGGCGATTTAACATGGAAAATTGCAAACCTGTTAGAACTCCATTAGTTCAAAATGAAATGTTGTTGAAAGAAGATAGAGCCAAGCAGGTTGATGCAAAGATTTACAGAAGTTTGACTGGTTGTTTGTTGTATTTAACAGCCACAAGACCTGACATTACTTATGCTGTAAATCTATTGTCAAGATTCAGACAAGAGCCTATTGAATTGCATTTTCAAGCTGCAAAAAGAGTCTTGAGATATGTTAAAGGAACTGATGAAATGGGAATTTGGTTCAAGAAGTCAAGATTGTGCAAATTAACTGGCTATACTGATAGTGATTGGGCTGGGAGTTTTGAACACATGAAGAGTAATTCTGGCTACATATTTTATGTTGGTTCTAGTATCATATGCTGGAATTCAATAAAGCAGAAAACCGTGGCACAATCTACAGCTGAAGCTGAGTACATAGCTGCTTCAGAAGCCAAAAATCAAGCAATTTGGCTGAGAAAGATTTTAGAAGATTTGAAGTTCAAACAAGAAGAAGCCACAGTTATCTATTGTGATAATCAATCCACAGTCGCAATGGTAAAGAATCCAGTCTTCCATGGTAAAACCAAACATATCAAGATCAAATATCATTCCATCAGAGAAGCTCAAGAACAAAATGAGATAAAGCTGGTGCATTGCAAAATTAATGATCAACTAGCTGATATTCTGACAAAATCTTTAGGTAAAATGAAATTTGAAATATTGAGATATAATCTTTGTGTTTCCAGTAAAAATGTCAAGGAGGAATGTTGAATATGTTTGACATTCTTACTTTCAGTTTTTTTGTTTTAGTAGGCTAGATATTTTGTATCTTAAGTCTTAAGTTTAAGTGATCAAATTGATAACTTAAACCTTTGTAAAAGTTATCATAGTTAGATCTTTTTAATGACGGTTTGTTAGTTTAAGGAGGTGGAAAATATGTCTATGTAATTCTATAAATACCTCAAGTATTGTATGAAAAATATGCTTCAATCTTCTTTCTCAGTCTTCCAGAAAATCAGAGTAAAACAAGTTATTTTCCTTAGGCGAGAAAACAGGGGAAAAACAGAACAAGACAGTAGCAATCCCGATAGGCGTTTAGGCATATACGGTGAGTTGAGTGCAAATACGGTAACCTTAGTGTAAATCCGGTAAGCTCCCTGTTTTACCACAAAACAGAAATTCCTTTGATAAATCCGGTATGTTCCTTGCATATACGATAAGTCAAGTGTATATCCGGTAGTTTAAGTGTAAATCCGATGAGTTGAACTAAACGATTAGGAGTGTTAAAACCGGTTAGATTATCTTAAATCCGGTAAGTTCCACTCTTTGATTCATATATTCCAACAGTATATTTCCAAAAATGTGATCTTTGATGAGGTTGTGTTTCCTGCTCGTGTACAATCTCCTCTCATGGACTCTGGAAGCAGCGTTCCCTCAACAGGTAATTCTCCATCCTTAATTCCTTCTCCTCCTTCATACATTTTTCCTTCATCTTCAATTTCACCACCCCACACTACTCCTATAATTACCACTGACCATGACTTCTCTATTCCACCAGACATCGCCTCTCCTGTTTCCTCTCCTCCTAGCAACATCCTTGAGCCCCCACCTACTGCTCCTACCAGTTGAACCCCTTCCTTTCACATTGTCACTAGATCATCCTAAGTCCTGCACATACCCTGATTTCCATATCTATTACTCCACGTATCACCCCCTTCGAACTTTGCATGCAAGTGTGGTTATTTCCGAGCCTCGTTCCTATGCTCAAGCTGCTGCTATACCTGAATGGCATTAGCTATGGAGTCTGAATTCCAAGCTTTGTTGAAGAATCAAACCTGGACTTGATGTCCTCGTCCACTCGATAGAAATGTTGTTCAAGGCAAGAGGGTTTTTAAATCCAAACACGGACCAGATGGGAGTATTGAAAGACTTAAAGCACGCCTAGTTGTTGTTGGTTATCTCTAGCGTAGTGGTATTAATTTATTTGACACATTCAACGCAGTTATTAAACCTTCCACAGTTTGCATGGTAATCGCCCTTGCTATCTCGTTTAATTAGGACATTTGGCAATTAGATGTGTCTAACGCTTTCCTTCATGGAATTTTGGATGCTGAAGTTTATGTCGGGAATTTACTTAACATGCACAGCGGAAATAAAACAATTTTCAATTCCCAAACGAGGATCTGCAATGTGTTTAGATAGAAACTGTGATAAGAATGATACCTTTGATGAATTCCACAAACTCTTTTGTTTTTTCTTGAACTCCAATGATCACGATCTGCGATCCAAGTTATCCAATTGTCCAGCCTCCAATGGTGATCCACACAGAGAACAAGAATGGTGGCTACGGTTTCTTTTCTTGTGCTAGCAAGAATAATGAAAATTTCATACTGTTTTCAAACCCTAATAGTTTATTAATATAAGTCCAAATGGGCTCGGCCCATCTGTTAAACTTAACCCAATCCAATATTTAATTAATCAAATTAATTAAATCTGGTCCATGAATTAATTAATCCAATTAATTAATTCGGGCCTATTAATAAACAACCAAATTAATTAATTATCCAACACTTGTCAATTAATTAATTGGTAAATCACATTCTTCTGATTCTCTTTCGTGTGTGACCCATTAGGTTCCTGGTCACAATGCCTAACGACGTGAATTATTACTTTGATCTAATCAAAATCAATAAATTAAAACGCCCCTTTTAATTTATCACTAATTCACTTTCGTTGTCCCAGATTGACATCTAGCAATGTGTCAGGACAATACATGTGACGGGAAATATCATGTAATATGACAAAACCAAACTTGTTCGTTTATCGTGAAACTATAATCCTTTCGTCAATATGATCCAATCAATTATGAGATATGGATATGTGTCGATCTCAATTATCGATCGTATCTTTTATCCTACTGTTAAGTCAATGTACCTCGAAAACTCTTTTCCGACTTATGAGTTCACTTTGGCCAAGGATTTCATTATCAACTTAACTGGATAAAATGTAGATCATAATCTCTTACTATCTAAGAGTGACGAATCCTCTATTGGTCATTCACAACCTTCATATGATTCTTGACATACCCGAACGATGTTGTATTAGGGACCCTTGGCAAAGCACCATCTAACACCACCAAAATATGACTGTCCTCATATAAGGTACCATGATAACCTCAAGTCAAAGGACCAATTCCACTACCAAACGTTAGAGATTAACCACTAACACTCAGATAGTCATCCATGTGGAATCTCTCAGCGGGTCTCCAATGTTTTGTTCTATAACAAAACATCCACGTGTTCATTCAAGTGTCACCACACTTTAGCTTGTGAGATCAACTACTTACTTCACAAGTAAGAATGCCACACGCGATAGTCTATCTGTAATAACGATATCCATATCTCGTTATTACTTCATCCACGAACGATTTAAGATTCAGTCATATGTAATTTGTATCTCACAATCACAACTCTTTGTGATTAACAAATCACCAAGACTTGAATCTACGGATTCTATTATTTAATTTATTGGAATATTAATTCAATTAAATAATAGATATTGCCATACATATGCATTGATTATATATATATTCAAAGTGTTTATGTCCAAAGTTGATTGGACCTAGGGCATAACACTTACAGTTTATATGGCTCAACCTAAAGGTTTTGAAGATCCTACCAATCCACATTTTGTGTGTAAGTTGCATAAATCTATTTATGGATTAAAACTCCTCGGACTTGGTTTAATCGCTTATCCACTGCCCTTTTATCTCTCAGATTTGTAAGCTCACAGGTTGATCCCTCTTTGTTCACCTATCACCGTGACTCTATATATGCGTTCCTGCTAGTTTACGTGGACGACATTATCGTAACATCTAATGTTCGGTCATTTATTGATGAGCTATCTCTAATCTTCAGCTATACTTTGCTATGAAGGACCTTGGACAGTACTTCCTGGGTATTAAAGCTACCCGTGATTCTTTCGGTTTACATCTTCGGCAGACAAGATATATTGTTGATCTCTTGGATCGTGTCAATCTCATTAGCATACGTCCTTATCGTGCCCCCATTGTTTCAGGTACTAAGCTATCCAAATTTGATGGAGACCCCCTGCTTGATCCATCAGAATATCATCACACAGTCGATGCGTTACAATATGTAACTCTCACTCGCCCAGATATCACTTACTCTGTGAATCAACTTTGCCAACATATGCAAACACCAACTACAGCTCATTGGACAGTAGCCAAGCATGTCCTACGTTATCTGAAAAATACTCTGGACTTTGGCCTCTTTTACAGACCTGGTTCTTTCTCCATTAACGCATATTATGACTCAGATTGGGCCGGTGATCCCCATGATAGACGTTCAACGTGTGGCTATGGCATTTTTATTGGTCCCAATCTTATCTCGTGGTCAGCGAATGTTAAAACCATCATTACGTGATACTTATTTACCTAATCAAGATTCATTTCATCAGCATTCACTCTATACCGTTAGTAGTGCATATTCAGATGTCTGGTGACTCATCTTTGGGACCACAGTTGTAAAAATATTGATTCACGCATTTATTTTGTAGATTTTAGCTTGCTCATTACTCCAGTTTAGCTTATAAATATGGCTGGCATTGTAACCTTCAGATGACATAAGAAATACAATTTTATCTTCATCATCTTGCTGTTAAATTACACCTTTCAATTCTAGTTTTTAACTGCGAAGAAACAACCAGTGGTCTCTAAATCAAGCACTGAGGCCGACTATAGATGTCCGGCTCTAGTTACAGCTGAAGTGTATTGGCTGTGTATGCTCTTATATGAACTACAAATTTCTCTTGATTCACTTCATTTTATCTGGTGCGATAACATTAGTGCCCTTGCACTTGCCTCCAATCCTATTTTTCATGCACGTTCTAAGCATATCGAGGTAGACTGCCATTTTGTGCGTGAGAATGTCGCACACCGAGACATCATTTTGGAACACATTTCGAATTCTATTCAGCCAGCAAATATTTTCACTAAAGGGCATACAGCTAATAGATTTTGTTTCCTTCGTAACAAACTGGCTATCTGCAATCTTCCCGCCAGTTTGAGGGGGAATGTTAGTGATAAAGATGATAATCATTCAAATATTCAAGAAAACTCAAAGCCAAGTGAGTGAGTTGAGTTTTCGTTAAACCAGTTAGCTGCATCTCCAAGTTTATCTCCAACGTCTTTGTCCTATATTTGAATGTTTGCAATCTATGTCTATCTCTTGTAACAACCTTAGATTTTCTGAGGTTTTGATCTCATCCGAATGTAATTACTCTGCTATAAATATACGTATATACTCTGTATCTGGTAAACTTTTCCAGAACAATTTTGGTTTCTTTCAATCTCCACATATATAATTATCAAGCCCAATCAACTTATAAAAGCCGACTGGGACACGGACATGGACTAAGGAGTAGGTCATCAAATCTCCATTTCACCCTCGAGTCATACACCCTCAATTAATTTTTAGAGGAAATTACACAAAACCATAGTTTAGGTATTCACACTTCCAAAATCAGGTTGGAAGTTTCACATTTCCAAAATCAGATATTTTTTATTTTAATTAATATTTTTACACACATCTATCACCGTCAAACCCCTAAAATATCAAAATCATTCCAAATTCCAAACTCTAATCACTCATCTTCTCTCCATCTCCCTCTCTCTCCTCGATCTCACCGGCGCCCGGCGTACCCACCCCCTTAAACCCACCAGCGCCGCACCACGCTCGGCGCACCCACCCCTTAATTCCAAACCCAGGCCTCGCGCCTCCCCCGCCGGCCACTTTCTCCACCGCGTTGCTCAGTACACCACCGGAATAGGTCACAAAAAGCTCCATCGACGCCATCTAAAGCTATGATTGGTGGACGCAGTGGGAAAATCACTGATGAGTTCACTGATAAAGGCACGATCTGATCTGAGCAAGATCTCACATAACCAGCGGCATTTTGGTTCTGGTGATGGCGAGGTGACATCATTTGTCAATCTGATTTGTTGGTACTTTTTGGCCGGCGATTTTGTTAGATCTTGTTGGTGGCAAGGGTGCGATGGTTTGTTGGTTTTTGGGCAACGATATTTCTGATTTTTAGGCAGTGATTGGTATGCCTGCGATCTGGTATTTGAACTGAAAATGTTGGATCTTGTTGGTTGCTTGTTGGTGGCGGTGGTTTTGAAATCGAAAATGGTAGTTTGTTGGAGGTGGCACCAGTGATGGAAGTGGTGAGGTGGAGCTACTTTCGGTTGGTGCAATGGAGGATTGGGGTTGGAAGTTTCACATTTATTTGATCGATTTGTGACCAATGGTGGTGGATAGGGATCGGGGGTGTTTAGTGGTGATTTGTGACTAAGATCGGTGGTGGATTGGGATCGGTGGTGGGGCTGTGGTGTTTAGTTGTGACCTATGACCTGGCTTGTGACTTGTGACCTGGGCTGTGACTCTTAATTTGTGACTTGTGACCTGAGCTGTGACTTGTGACATGGATTGTGACTTGTGATTTGTGACTTGTGACCTGGGTTGTGACTGTAAAAAAAAATATAGCTGAGTTGTCGATGAAATATTTGCCGGAGTTGGAACAATTGCCGGAATCGGAGCAGTCGCAGAAAAAAATCGACGTCGGAATGGTCGCGGGAATAGTTTTCGGAACGGTCACCGGAATCGAAGTAGTCGTCGGACGGTCGTCGGAAAGTTCGCCGGAGTAGGACGGTGATCGGAATGGTCGCCGGAGCGGTAGAGGTGGTGAAGATGGGATGGATTAATTATATTATATTAGAATTAAATATTTAATAATAAATTAATTTAATAATTTATTATTTCATAAATAAAAATTTAAAAAATTCTAATAAAAATCTGATTTTGGTAATTTCAAACTTGTTTTCTTATTTTTGAAATTGGCTAAACTTATTCTCTTAAATATGTAACTTCCCTAATTTTTAATATATATCTATATCTACACACACACACACACACACACACACACACATACATACATACATACATACATATATACATACATACATACTCGTAAAATAGTAAATTTCACAATTTTTTCATTTTGTAACAAAAAAATTTACTAAGAAGTTTGAATGAAACACAATTCACTACTCAAAATAATTGTAAAAAATTTGCCAATCAAGTATGCATTTAAGAATCTAAATTGTTTGAGATGCAATAACATGTAAGAACATATTCATTTTTAACACAAGTAGAACAAATCCACGATTGAGTCTCGGTCATAAATTCTTCAACTCCTTTACATTGTACAAATGATGGAATCTCAGTCATATTAATAACTTCATTTCTTGCCGACATTGCCTATTTTTTCATCTACATTAACATCATCTCCATCATCACCAGTCTCAAGATCAACAAAATTCAATTCGTCTACTAAAATTTTATACTTAACATAGTACCCAACAATTTTAGTTTCTACGGCCGTAAGAAATAGATTTTGTATTTTTATATGTTATTCCAATGAAAGTTTCTAAAGAAAGAAAAAAATGGGTATTGTCAATTTTTAATCCCGTAAGTGTACAGATCATGAACAAGTAATAATGTGAATGTGAGTTCAAGTATCGATTATACGAGAAATTAGTATATAGCCTAATTCCAATTAATCTAACTCTAAATGAATGTAAACACACAATTAGATAGAACTACAATTTGTATTAATATAAATTTGTAATTAATCTACCTTACATAATTATCAAACTAAGCCCATGTTTGATAACTATTATTTCAATTTTTTTTAATTCTCATACTCATTTTTAATCACACATTTATACAATAAAATATTTTTCACGTAAATCAAAAACGTTTAATCAAACATTCTCCAGAAAAAATCACTAATCAAAACTTTGTTTTATTAAAATAATGGTTGTCAAACATTGGCTAAGTGGTAGGAAGCGTAAATGAAACTTAATTAACTGAGCAAACACTAGGACCCCGTATTCCTTTACACTCTTTCATCTATTACAATTCCAGAATTTGGTTATGAAAATCAATATTCCTAATTTATCTAATACTCTATTTCATGTAGAATTAGATCTATCCTCACATATAACCGGGTAATATACCTATCACGAATGCAAATATGCATTAAATATCAAAAACATCTATTTGGTTCAGTCAAAGCATAGACAATGATCTCTGACGTCTATCGGACCTTACAATGATTGTTATCACACGATATCTTTCATATCCCTTCTTTCGAATGATAATAGGAATCACAACATCAATTCAATGAGTGCCAGTTAATTGAAACCATTAAGATAATATCTAATGTTAAAATCATTGAATTAATAGCCAAACTTCATAAAGTATGGTTCACGGTTATCCTAGTATGTACACAACTAGCCAAGAATCCTAATATTACTAGAACACAAACTATATAGATACAAATCATCCGAAAATTAAGATTTGGGAAGAAAGATAAAAAACTCTTGAATCCCTTCAATGGTTCTTCAATTGTCTTTTGAATGTCTTCTTCTTCTTCAAGCCCAAAAAATAACGTATGAATTGATAGGATATTGTATCTTGTAATTGTAATGTCCCAGATTTTATATTCTTAATTTGGTTGATGTAGCCCATGGTTAGAATTTACAAAACTACTAGAAAGACCACAGTTTGTAGAGCAGCGCTGAACTGTAGGGCTGTCACTCAATCCTATGAGGACTACATGACTGACCCATCCCGTTCGCTTGTCGAACATGTACATAACATCTACGAGAGATGTATGGCAGCTGTGGATGCCGGACTGGAGGTCACGCATATCGAGGCTGTGAATAACCTCATACACTCACTTCCACCTCAATGGGGAAACATGGGAATTATGGTTAAGGACGAGATGTTAGAGGGTAACCCTCTAGAACACCTAAACACGATTGAATTTGAGGTATATTGTCAGACCCTTCTAGATAGGTGGAACGAGAGCTTAGTACCTCAACCAGAGATAGTAATTGAACTCGATGATGAGGTTGTGCCCGAGCCTGATGAAGGACTTTTGTCCGAATCTGATCCAGAGGAAGATCCCGAATGGGAGTACGTGGATGGTTTTGGGTTGGAAATAGAAAATGATCATAAGCATGAACCCGACCCAAGCCTCGATTGTTGAGTTATTTCAAAGGCATAAGCCCCCTACCTTCATTGGAGTATCTGGTCCACTGGTAGTTGAGGAATGACTTCGTAAGTTGGAACGAATTTTTCGACTTATAGATTGCGCTGATGCTCAAAAAGTCCAGTGTACAAAGTTTATGTTTACCGGTGATGCAAGTCACTAGTGGGATTCGATGTCTCGAACTAGTACCCCATAGCAGCAATTAGCGTTAACTTGGGAACAGTTCAAGGAGAAAGTGATGGATAAGTATTTTCCTCAGTCTTTAAGAGATTTCATGGAAAGTGAATTCCTTCCGCTTAAGTAGGGTAATATGTCCCTGACTGATTACTAGCGAAAGTTCGATCAACTCTCAGGTTGCTCCACACTTGGTTGATACGAAAATTAAGAAAACTCGAAGGTTTGAGCAAGGGTTAAACCCAAACATAAGCATGATTCTTATGTCACATCGTTTTACATCATACCGTGAAATGTTAGAACGAGCTCACGCTATTTGGTATCAAAAGGCTAATGCAGAGCAACACAGTCAATTGTTCGGCCAGTAGGATAAATGACAAGTTGGAAAAAGAAATTAGAATGGTCAAGACAAAGGAAATGATAAATGGCAAAATAAGAAAGCTAATATCGGACCTGGTGCTAGTAAGGCCATAGTACCTAAGTGTGGTAAACATCATCGTGGTGAATGCTTGTTCAGGAAGAATGCATGTTTCTGATGTGGTAAGCCAGGGTACATTGCTAAGGATTATTCTATCTTTGCTCAAAAGAAAGATGATAACAATGATTAGAATAAGAAAGGCAAAGCACGACTCTTTACACTCACTCAGAAGGATGCAGAGAAAACTCAAACGTAATAGTAGGTATTTTACTCATTTCCAATACATCTGCTTATGTACTGTTTGATTCGGGAGCTACTCACTCTTTTGTATCAACGTCTTTCATTGCTAAAGCTAGTATTACTTGTGATAAGTCAAAGATTACACTAAAAGTTAGCATTCCTTCGGGCAAAACATTGAACACTAATAAGTTAGCTTAGTCTGTGAATTTTGAAATTGAGGGAAAAACATTAGAAGCTAATTTGTATCTAATAGAGATGAAAGGCTTCGATGTGATTTTAGGTATGGATTGGTTGGGACATAATAATGCGACCATTCGTTGTAGAGAAAATGAAGTGTTTTTTTTCAAAAACCAGGGGAAAAACAATTTTCTTTTCTTGGAATAAAGATCAAACCAAATCTCCAACTGGTATCTACCTTACAAGTCGAGAGAATGTTGAGAAAAGAAACATCTCAAGGGTTACTAGTTAACATCTCAGGAGAAAAACAATTGACGATAAAGATTGAGGATGTACCTGTGGTACAAGAATTTATAGATGTTCTTCCAGAAGATCTACCTAGTACGCCACCAAATAGACAAGTGTAGTTTACCATAGATCTAGTTCTTGGAGCAGCACCAGTATCTAAAGTTCCATACAGAATGCTCCAAAGGAACTTCAGGAGTTGAAATTTCAGTTACGAGAATTATTAGACAATGGTTTTATCTGACCAAATGTACTCCTTGGGGTACACCAATGTTATTTGTAAAGAAGAAATATGGAAGTATGAAGATGTGTATCGACTATCAGGAGTTGAACCATTTGACCTTCAAGAATAAGTATCCTCTCCCGAGAATTGAGGATTTGTTTGATCAATTAAAAGGGGCTAAAGTATTTTCCAAGATTGACTTACGATCTGGATATCATCAACTGAAGGTTAAGGATGGTGATATACCCAAGACTGCTTTTAGAACTCGTTATGGACATTATGAGTTCACAGTTATGCCATTCGGGTTGACAAATGCTCCAGCAGTATTTATGAATTTAATGAATCGTGTATTTCACCAGTATCTGGATCAATTTATCATAGTTTTCATTGATGACATTTTGATATACTCCAAGAGTACTGATCAACACGAGGAACATCTTAGAATAGCGTTAGAGATACTGTGCAAGGAAAAGTTTTAGGCAAAATTAAAAAGTGTGAATTTTAGCTTGAGCGAGTTGGATTCCTCGGTCATGTAACTACTACCCAAGGAATTGAAGTAGATCCAGAAAAGGTGAAAGTGGTAACTAACTGGAAGACATCGACTAACGCTGGTGAAGTTCAGAGTTTTATGGGATTGGTCAGGTACTATCAGAGATTTATAAAAGGAAAATAACTGGACCAATGACGCAATTGACAAGGAAATGGGTAAAGTTTCTATGAACAGATAAGTGTGAACCAAGCTTTCAGGAGCTAAAGCAGCGATTGATTACAGCTCTAGTGTTAACCATACCTGAAGGTTCGGAAGGTTTGTTATATACAGTGATGCATCCAAACAAGGTTTGGGATGTGTGTTAATGCAACACGGAAAAGTGATTGCCTATGCGTCAAAGTAATTGAAGCAACATGAGCAGAACTACCCAATGCATAACCTAGAACTTGCAGCGATAGTTTATGCATTAAAGATATGGCGCCATTACTTATATGGAGGAAAGTGCGACATTTACACGGATCATAAGAGTCTCAAATATTTCTTCACACAGAAAGAATTGAATATGAGACAGAGACGATGGTTACAGCTAGTAAAGGATTATTATTGCACTATTCATTAACATCTAGGCAAGGCTAATGTTGTTGCGGATGCTCTAAGTAGAAAGTCAATGGGAAAGTTGGCATCATTACCTACTATTTAGAAGGAGTTGATCAAGGACTTGGAAAAATTGCGAATTGAAGTGGTTACTACACTAGAGCAAAGTACCACTCTTTTAGAAACTTTGGTGGTTCGACCAACTTTCAGAGATCGGATCATAGAAGCACAGGGTAAAGGATTTTGGATTAGCTTTGGATCGGACACTGATGTTTAAAAGAAGAATTTGTGTGCCTAAAGATGAAGTTTTGAGGAAGGAGATATTAGAAGAGGCTCATTTCATCCCGTACACCGCTCATCCTGGTGGTACGAAAATGTATCGAGATCTTCGAGATACATTTTGGTGGAGGGATATGAAAAGAAGTATAGGCATATTTGTAGCAAAATGCATAGTGTGTCAACAAGTTAAAGCAGAATATCAAAGACCAGCAGGGTTGTTAAATCCATTGGACATACCTGACTGGAAGTGGGAGAATATCGCAATGGACTTTGTGGTAGAATTTCCAAGGTCAACAAGAGGACACAATGCTATATGGGTAATAGTGGATCGACTAACAAAGTCAGCTCATTTTCTTCCTGTAAAAATGACATTCAGTCTAAATCAGCTAGCATAGTTGTACATTAGAGAGATTGTAAGGTTGCATGGTGTTCCTGTGTCGATTGTATCTGATAGAGATCCGAGATTTACTTCAGAATTTTGGAAGAGCTTACAAAGAGCTATGGGAACGAAATTGAATTTCAGTACGGTGTATCACCCTCAATCCGATGGTCAATCTAAAAGGACCATCCAAATTTTGGAAGATATGCTAAGGGCCTGTGTTTTGGATCTAGGTGGCAGTTGGGAATCGTATCTACCTTTGGTGAAATTTGCCTATAATAATAGTTTTCAGGCAACTATTGGAATGGCACATATGAAACTCTCTATGGTAGAAGATGTAAATCACCCGTCCATTGGGACGAAGTCGGAGAAAAAAGAGTTTTGGGACCAGAGATCATTGAAAGGAAGGTTGAAGTCATTGATAAGATCCACACTAGGATAAAGGCAGCGTAAGATAGACAAAAGAGCTATGCTGATACTAGAAGAAAAACTTATAATTTAAAGTTGGAGAGAAAGTTTTTCTAAAAGTGTCACCAATAAAAGGTGTATTTAGGTTCGGCAAGAAAAGCAAACTACGACCTCGTTATATTGGACCATTCGAAATACTTGATAGGGTAAAAAATGTGGCTTATCGATTAGCTTTGCTGCCCGAACTATCGGTAGTTCACAACGTATTTCATATATCGATGATCAGAAAATATATGCATGATCCTGATCATACGGTCAATTATCAATCCCTGGACGTACAGAAAGATTTATCGTATGAGAAATTACCTATTTTAATATTGGATGGGAAGGTACATAAATTACGGAATAAGGAGATTCAACTAGTTAAAGTGCAATGGAGTAATCATGGAGTAGAAGAAGCTACATGGGAAATAGAAGAAGAAGTTAAAGACAAATACTCAACACTATTTGCCAAATCGTAAGGTAAATTTCGAGGACGAAATTTTGTTTAAGGTGTGAGAGATGTAATGTCCCAGATTTTATAATCTTAATTTGGTTGGTGTAGCCCATTTAACAAATAAACTATGGAAGCGCGGCCTATTTAAGGTTATGAAAGTACAAGCCATAAGTTATTTACAAGGCCAATAATTTAAGACATTAAGTTTAAATGAATTTGATTACAAATATTTAATGAATAACTGGGTTACTACAATGGTCATCTGCATGGTATTTCATATTGGCCACCTAGGTTCGGATTATCATGCAGATGTTTTTAGAAAGAATTTTATAAAATTATTTTTTCGGCTTCAAACTCTTCAAATTCCTAGTTAAAGACTCAATTTAACAAGATTAATGATAATATAACTCTCCCATTTAGTTTTCCACTAAAAATGGAGGTTACAAGAAGAGGAAAAACATTTTTTAACTACGCATTCCCTCAAATCCGAAATTACTCTTATTTTATCTAAAAAAATATTTATCTTAAGTAAAGTTTGAAAGAATAGCAAGGGTGTGAAGAAGAAAGTGCACATTTTGATCAAGGAACAAGATTTTCAAAAGAATAAGAGAGGAGCATATTTCTAAAAGTTCCGGTGCCGTCGGGAAGCAACAACCATCATCCAACATTATACTTTCAAAAGCTTTTAACGAAGGTAAGTAGAGGTGCAAGTATTTGTTTCGTTTTCAAATTATGATTTTCATTAAAAATTTGAACGAATTGGTGCCTTCGAGTACGGTGTTACGACACTACTATAATTTGAATGACCATTCTCCAGTTCTATGCGTTATGTTAATTCATAACTCCACAGAAATTGGATTTTGCCGGAAATCCTACTACGTGCGACGGTATGAATCTATAGTTCGAAAATGTTAATTTGACAACGTAGAGCCTATTCCGCTCTATTGATTATATGAAAATATGTATATGAACATCCAAACTTTCCCTTTAATTGTAGATAAAGATATGTGTTTATAGGCCAAGAATTATGTCAATATCCGCGCCTCAATTGTTCTCTAAGAAGAAATTGAATCAAAATAGGAAACAAAATAATTTATGTCTCGTATAACCATGCTATCACATGGTACAAAACCTTGCGATTGCATTTTTATAAACAAAAACATTCTAGTCATTACTATTAATGTATTGATATCGCAAGGTATAAATTCATGCGATCTTAGTTTTTTTCTCTTTCAAATTCATTCAAGATGGTATACAATCTAACTTTGTTCGTGCATTGCTGGTCCTTTCTTCAAGTTTTCGTCTAGCTTTGGTCCTTTTTAATCCTAAAACTCAATTTTGGCGTCAAATCTTTTAAAATATTTCAGATTGGTTCTTGAAACTGCATAATCGTTCAAAATAGGCCTGTCCCAAGTTTTAAAAATTTACAATTTAGTCCCCTATCCTTTCAAAAGTTGGATTTCATCATGAAACTCGCATTTTCTTTGATAGCTCTTTACTTCTAATCACTCAAGTTCCATTCCATTAGTTTTTAATTGCTCCAAACAAACTACGAATTAGCTGAAAATTGCCACCTTTTGCACCAAATTCATCTAAATGCATTCAAGTGGGAATTTTTACCTACAATTAATACATATTAATCTAAATTAGAGTTATGCATGGTCTGGTTCGGTTCGCAACCGAACCAAACCTGAATGTTCGGGTATTTAGTAAATGAAACCGACGGGTCCAAATTTAATTGTGAAACCATTTGGTTTCGGTTCTATTCGCTTCGGTTCGGTTCGGTTCTCAAGTTTCGTACAATAATTAAAAAAAATTATATTACAACAACGCTACATTAATTCGACTACGACTATTCAATCTTAACTATTACAAAATAACGCAGTCCACTCATGATATCTTTTGTAACTCTCTTTGTTGAATTCTCCATAATTTTGAGTGTTAAAATCACAGGAAAAGGAAGATGGCGAATTCACAATAATAGAAGAGCATAAACGACACTACGATAGAGTAAGAAATTTTGGTAAAACTTAGGTCAATTTGATTAAATTGGGCTTGACTGTAAATTAGAAATTATAAAATCGTAATTTGGATTTGGACTAAATTAATTTGTTAGCAAATTTATTTTTAAAAAATATTTTTTTTTATTTATTTAAGATAAAAAAAATTACAAAAATTAGGAAGATTTAATTTTCATTCGGTTCTTCGGTTCTAGGTCTAGAACCAAAAATCAAACCAAACTCATTGGTTTTTTATTCAGATACTCATTCGGGTATTTAATTTAAGAAGAACCGTTCGATTCAATTCAGTTCTGTTCTGGAGTTTTATCAAAGTACTCAAATCTAAAATAAGTAGATCTCAGCTTAGTTAATCATAATAAGCAACTAAAGAAGCCCCGGTGTAAGAAAAATTCAAGAAGAAACTGCCATATGAAAACCTAATGCTAATCTGATTTTCTCGATTGTGTGTTTTGTGATTAAGCCCCTGTCTGGCAACAATTTCTTTAGATTTAAAACCATTTAAGCAAGTTAAAAAAAAAAAGTTCGATAGCAAGGGCCATCAACGGTCAAAAAATTCATTTTTATCTTACTCAAAATTTCTCCTAGACAAGGGTTAAGTTTTTCGCACTTGGGGTTAAAAATAAAAGTGAACTGGTGAAAAAAAAATAATAATTTGAATTGATTCACCTGATAGGTTTGGGTCGACCAGTTCATCCGGGTCAATTTAGTTTTTTATAGACCAACGCCTTATTTGTTAATTTAAAGACATGTACTGGTTTACTGTCTGAGTCTTCGATTCAAGGGTTGATCCTATCAATCCTGGTCGAATTTTGTTAGGGTTGAACAAAAAACCCCTCAACTCTCTAAACCAAGCTGAAATCACAGTTACGAAAGTGTTGATTTTGTTGCGTGGCATAGAGTTTGACAGTTTTAAAACATAAGGAAATCGTTTGAAAGTGGTTCGATTTATGTTTCAATAGTTAAAAAATGTTTGAAATCAAACTAAATTGTTCATCCAAAAAAAAATTATTAAGATACATTATTTATTAAATCAATTCATATTTCCGCAAATTTACTAGCTAGTTGAATTTTATCGACTTATTAGAAATAATGATTTATTTATCGTAATATTGTCTTATTTAAAGAATGAAATTTCAAGTTAAATTCTATAGTGGAACTAATATTAACTAATTAGTTTTAAGTTTGTATTGAGACAAATATTAATGTTGTAACGTTTATGTTTTGAAAGTTTCAATTTATGTGTTATAGTGAAATATTAGACTATAAAATTATTTTTTTCACTCGTTTTAAAGATGTTATTTTGATGTCACAAAAATAGTTGTTTTGAAACAAAATCAAACCTCAAAAAAGATCTCATTTCGATTGGTTTGTAAAATTAAATGATTTGGTTTGATTTGAAAAATACAATATTTTGTTTGCATGAATATTTGATTTTATTGTATCCTTAGATGTTTCTAACTTCTTAAAAATTTCGTTTTGTGATTTTGTAGTCTACACTAATTATCTATCGAGAACATTTGTTATTCTCGACAGATGATTTCTGTTATTCTCGATAGTTTAAATGACAAAAAATGAACTTTTGAGAATTTAACCTAGTTGTGCATCTTCATACTGTAGTTGTATGTTTGATGTGATGAACAACTATTTGTTACACGAATTTACTGTTCATCACATCGTTTGTTTTGTTTCTCGACAGTTTGAATCACATGAAACAAACTGTGGAGAAATTAACCTATTTTCATACGGTAGTTGTATGTGTTTGACTTGATTCGTGTTCTACAAATTCACTACGTGTTACATCATTCTCTGATATTGAAATTAGTTTATATTGGTGATGTAGAAGATAGAATTCAAATTTGTTTTGTCAGTGCAAGAGCAGCACGTAGCACAGTAATCTCAAATTTTGCCCAGCAATTAAAGCTGGAGTTTGAAAGATCTAGCCTCGGGTTTCTTACTAAGTTTCCTGAGCTACAACTTCCGTGTGTGAAGAAGGAGGTGACGTGGTAGATCAAAAGAGGGAGAACAATAGTAGGGAAATGTCATCGTCAAGGACGGAAACTGCTAAGGAAGGGCTGTCATTGTAAGTGTTATGCCCTAGGTCCAATCAACTTTGGATATAAACACTTTGAATATATATAATCAATGCATATGTATGGCAATATCTATTATTTAATTGAATTAATATTCTAATAAATTAAATAATAGAATCCGTAGATTCAAGTCTTGGTGATTTGTTAATCACAAGGAGTTGTGATTGTGAGATACAAATTACATATGACTGAATCTTAAATCGTCCGTGGTCGAGGTAATAACGAGATACGGATATCGTTATTACGGATAGACTATCGCGTGTGGCATTCTTACTTGTGAAGTAAGTAGCTGATCTCACAAGCTAAAGTGTGGTGACACTTGAATGAACACGTTGATATTTTGCTGTAGAACAAAACATTGGAGACCCGCTGAGAGATTCCACATGGATAACTATCTAAGTGTTAGTGGTTAATCTCTAATGTTCGGTAGTGGAATTGGTCCTTTGACTTGAGGTCATCATAGTACCTTATATGAGGGCAGTCATACTTTGGTGATGTTGGATGTTACTCTGTCAAGGGTCGCTAATACAGCATCGTTCGGGTATGTCAAGAATCATATGAAGGTTGTGAATGATCAATAGAGGATTCGTCACTCTTAGATAGTAAGAGATTATGGTCTACATTTTATCCAGTTAAGTTGTTAATGAAATCCTTGGCCAAGGTGAACTCATAAGTCGGAAAAGAGTTTTCGACGTACATTGACTTAACAGTGGGATAAAAGATTTGATCAATAATTGAGATTGACACATATCCATATCTCATAATTAATCGGATCATATTGACGAAAGGATTATAGTTTCACGGTAAACGAACAAGTTTGGTTTTGTCATGCTACGTGATATTTCCCGTCACATGTATTGCCTTGATACATTGCTAGATGTCAATCTGGGACAACGAAAATGAATTAATGATAAATTAAAAGGGGCGTTTTAATTTATCGATTTTGATTAGATCAAAATAATAATTCACGTCGTTAGGCATCGTGATCGGGAACCTAATAGGTCACACACAAAAGAGAATTAGAAGAATGAGATTTACCAATTAATTAATTGACAAGTGTTGGATAATTAATTAATTGGGTTGTTTATTAATAGGCCCGAATTAATTAATTGGATTAATTAATTCATGGACTGGATTTAATTAATTTGATTAGTTAAATATCGGACCGGGTTAAGTTAAGAGATGGGCCAAGCCCACTTGGGCTTATATTAATAAGCTGTTAGGGTTTGAAAACTGTAGAAGATTTTTCATTATTCTTGCTAGCACAAGAAAAGAAAACCCTAGCCGTCATTCTTATTCTCTGTGTGGATCACCATTGGAGGCTGGACAATTGGACAGCTTGGATTGCAGATCGTGATCATTGGAGTTCAAGAAAAAGCAAAAGAGTTTGTGGAATTCATCAAAGGTATCATTCTCATCACAGTTTCTATCTAAACACATTGCAGATCCTCGTTTGGGAATTGAAAATTGTTTAATTTCCGCTGTACATGTTAAGTAAATTCCCAACAGTCATATGCGGAGGTTGTCAAAGAGGGTGTAGCTGGAGTAGAAGGGGATGCATTAAAATTCCGTCAATAGCTAGTCAGCCTCCCTACACTAGGAGTGGCCACAAGAGAGGTAAAAAGTAGGTCCTAATTTGTATTGCCTTTAATTTTGTAATCGTTTTAAATATGTTCGAAATTGTAGGTTGATTGGTATGGCGAACACGGATTTTATGGTTAATTAGGATTTTGGGTAATATGATAGCCTTTGTGGGTAAAAATACAGCTTTATTTTATATTTGATTACTTTATGTTGATGTATAAGAATACAACAATTTTGATGTTTCTATATTTTTTCAAAAAATTATGAAATAGGATTTCACCGATACTATGATTTTTAATCTAAAGAGCATAAGTTCATAACATTTAACGTATATTTCACCTAAAATAACCATTTTCTTACCACATTGTAGAGTACCACAATCTCCCTTCTTCAATATCAATTTGTTGAACAAATGACTTCAACTATTGAAAATAATCCATCCAATTACCTTAACTCTACTCCCGTGACCCTCGGTTCGTCCCCCTTGTTGCCCATCGTCTTAGATTCTGACACGACTTAGTAGATTAACCTAGTGAACAGAAGGACCTTGCACTGATTTCCTTCATGAATTTCGATGATATTTCCTTGTCGTCTTCTTCGGCCTTCAGTAAGGTATTTAATAGTGTGTTTGCTTACATGATCCTTTATGAGGACGATTCGAATTATGATAACTATATTCCATGGAACACCGTCGAAGATTGCCGTCATTAGCTGTGATGAGAAAAGATGAAAGAGAACTAAAGTGACACATCAATTGTCAGTGACGCATGATGTGCGAAGGATGTTGAACAAACCGATTATCTTCAATTTACTTTATGTTTTTTTCTATTAAATATTGGATAGTCACAGTGCTAAGTTTATTTCAAAAGTTATGTACCCAATTTTCTCAATTTCTAACGAAATGAATGGAATATGCATCTTCAAGTACTTTCAGAAAATTACTTTCGCAAATGAATTTGTTTAAAAGATGCTAATCGATCTGTCGAGAAATTCAGTAACAAACTATTGAGACTGGCATTTCAACTGTCTGACCAACATTATTATCAACATACTTTAGACGTGAGCCATTTAGATGTTCGGGTACCGAGGGTATCAATATGAAAAATGAGATAGAGCAATGTTATAACTGAGCGTATAAAATTGCATTACCTTCAAAATTGCACTAAGTGTGAGCTTTAAAAGTATAAGAAGTAAAATACTGACTACTGGATCAAAAGACACGTGGCCTTATATTGACAGTTGACGAGTCTCCTTCTATGAATCAATCCGCCAATCACAAGTTGATGGCATTTAATGCTTTCTGAAAGATGGCCACTATAGAGTCTAGCTCTGGCCTTTGAAAAGTATACTAACAATTTGATATTTTTAGGCACATCCTGTAGAGATGTCAAATCAATCAATAATAAGAAAATCTTGTACAAAAGATCTCTTAGAAGAGGTATGGTGGGAGATGCCTTTCATCAATCAAGGAGGATAATTTCCTCGACTTTTCTCCCTGCAGCATGCGTAGCATCCATCTAGCCATGAAAGGTCGGCTTCATCGGCACCTCGATGAAAGGACGCATCACCTCAGTCAAATATGATGGTGATGTAGAGTGTAGGCCTGGTTGACTTGCTAGTTGACTGCCATGTGGTGGTGATTTGGAGCCTCATCATAAAAAGCATAACAATAGTCCCCAACTCCATGTATGAATATTCATATGATGTGTAGACTTTTCAGTGTAGGGTTAGAGGTGAATTCCTTATAGAGGTAATGTGTTGGCCTAAAACATTTTACCTTCCTTTCACTGGGTGGTAGTTGTGCATTTAAGCACAACACAATAGCCCCCCAAGTCAGGGCATGGATATTCATTTAATGCATGAATTTGAAGTATGGAAGTAATTTTAATACCTTTGTGGAACAGCTACGCAAGTGATGAGTGATAGAAGCGAAGTCCTTGCATGAGGATGAGGATCTGAATAGTAGCTTGAAGAAAACTAGTAGGCAGTAACGAGGTCCTTGCATGAGAACAAGACTCTGAAAGTTAGGCAACTTGAAGAAGTTGGAATATAGAGGTGAGATCCTTGCATGAGGATGATGCTTTGAAAAATGGTAGCTTAAAGGAAGCTGGCAAGCAGAGGCGAGGTATTTACATGAGGACGATGCTCTAAAAGATAGGTCTGTTAAAAATAATTTTTTTAGACCTTGTCTTAAGGAACTTGCCTCCACATGGTAATAATCATCGGTATTTTGCAAAAATATATTATATGTTACATTAAATGTTAAAGATAAAATAAAATATTTATATAAAGCTGTTTGAGACAAAAAAATATATTCTATGTTACTTTAAAGGTTTACATACTTTAAAAATTACATGGACACGTGTACTAATGTTTTGAATACATGTCTATCTCTTTTATTATTTACACCATGGATTTGATAAGTCTACACATCATATGAATATTCATACATGGAGTTGGGGACTATTGTTATGCTTCTTATGATGAGGCTCCAAATCACCACCACATGGCAGTCAACTAGCAAGTCAGCTAGGCGAGGTATTCACCTTGGCCGGTTTGAGTCTTGTCAATTAAATCAACTACAATGCTAAGCTTGGGAGGCATGCCAATGATCTTGTCTCTAATTGGTTGTCGAGGTCGGTCACCATCAGATCATCAGAATGCTGGCCCTGTTGTATTATCATAAAATAATGAGTTAATATCAGATAAGGCTCTTTGCAGTTGATTGGTGGGAAAAGGAAGTGTTGACTTCATTCTTGCCAAATGTCCTTCGTTGATTGGGGGCTCGCTAACTTAACAGTATGGCAGAGAATCTGTAATCATGATGTTTTCTAGGATTGTGGGGGTCACTAGTCCGAGCTGACCATGGTGATCTAACTTGGACTTTTACACAGATAATGTAGTCATAAAATATTCATAATCTAACTTTGGTCAGAGTTTAAAACCCAACAATTTCAGTTAGGAAACTCCATCAAAGGTCGTTGGTTGATTTGACGTGAATCGATGATCCGACTGTGAAAAAATGTTGATCGTCATTTAGTTTACTAAAGGTGTACTTATTGCACATTAGTAACTAATAATTTTGTGTGCTGCCATAATTATTGACCACCACATATCAAATTTTGTCGGTAGAACTGGACAACATTATCTTAATTGAAATCAAAATAAACCGAAGTTACCCAAATTAAAGTGTAGTTACCCGATATTGAATGAAATTAAACTACATTTACATAATTAACACTAAGTGATAGTATAGTTACTGCCAATGAAATTTATCCTTAAATATAGCCAGTGCTTGATAGGAGAACTCAGGGGTAGAAAACTATGGTAAAGTTGAAAGTCATAAACTTTTAAATCATCATTTTAATCTCAAGTTTAAAGTGTCCAACCTCGTATAATTGCATTCTAGTTAGACTAATTATATTTAGAATCACTCAACTATAAAATTGATCTTTCAAGGTACTTATAACCCAGTTCACGTGTGAACTATACTTTATTGCTCATTTTAGGGATAATTGCAGCAAAGGTCCCAAACCTTTCAAATTTTTGCGCACTTTACCCTAACCTTTGATTTGTGCCAGCGAAGGTCCCCAAACCTTTCAAAAATATGCGTCGGAGGTCCAATTGGACGGATTCCGTCCATTGACCGTTAGTCAACCAAGAATAGTAAAGTTTGATCATTTTTGACAAAATAAGAAGGGGCAAAATGGTAAATTGACAATTTTCTCATTAAATAAATAAAAAAATAAAAAGGGAAAATTACAATTTCTCCTTCCCAGCATCAATAGTAAATTGCATTTTCTCTTCCCCGACACCAACGGTGCCGGCACCACCGTCGCCGCCGTAAATCACAAATTAAAAAATCACATTCGACAGTCAATTGCATTTTCTCCTTCCCAGTTTCTCCGGCACTACCACCAAAATTGCAGTTTCTCCTTCCCAGTTTCTCCGGCATTACCACCAAAATTATTCCAGATTGGGCTCTGCTAGGGCTGTTAATCGACGTTACATCAGTGATTGTGTTCCTCTTAAGATGCGAATGAAGGCTTCTGCTGGTTTTGTTAGTGCTGGTGCACTTGGAATAGCTTGTGGTCCTGCTCTTTCCTGCTTGCTTCAATCTAATTTTAAGATCTTCAGAATTTCATTCAATGAGATACTTTACCAGGATGGGTTATGGCTCTGGCATGGCTTATCTATCTGCTGCGGTTGTGGATATCATTTAGAGAGCCTTTGCACGACGAGGAAGTGAATATTGGGCAACAGAAAACAAATTCGGGTATGTCAGTTCGACTCTAAAATGGATTACAATTGTAATATTGTGTCTTGAACAATTTTATAATGATTCTTAATGGGCTCTGGTTCTCCTTCCCAAAAATGGAACCTAAATAGCCACGATCGCCACCCCCCACCAAATCCCCATCACCAACACTTCACCATGACCGCCACCCACCAGCCACCAAATCCCCATCCCAAACCAAAAAATCATCTACTACCACCACCACCGATCTCCTCACCACCACCATCACAAATGCCGGAAACTACCCATTTTCAAACTTCAAACCTAATTCAAAAAATCCGAAAAAATCAGAAGATAATGGAAAATTGAAGCCAGGCGAACCTCAAGCAAACTTGTACGATCATGGGTAACCATTTAATTGCTCCAATTGAGGTTAGGGCTGATTTAATTCGACGGGTCTTGGTGGCAGCAATTTATAATGGTGGCGGTGGAAGAAGTGAAAACTGTGGAAGGAGTGCCCTTCAGATCCTGCCAATGATGGTGGCGGTGGTGGCCGGCCTTGAGGGCGGCGATGCTGAGGATGGGGGTGGTGGGCGACGGTGGGTGGGGAATGGGGGAAGAGTGGAGTGGAGTGGAGTGGAGTGGGAGGAAGAAGGGTTTTTATATTTTTATTTTTATTTTTTGGTTTTTTAATTTAATTTTTAACCTATTTAATGTGATAAAAATACAAACTTACCATTTTACCCTTTTGAATTTGGTCAAAATTGATTAAATTTTGACTTCATTGGATGACTAACGGTCAACTGAACGGAATCCGTCCAGTTGGACCTCCGGCGCATATTTTTGAAAGGTTTGGGATCTTCGCTGGCACAAATCAAAGGTTAGGGTAAAGTACGCAAAAATTTGAAAGGTTTGGGACCTTTGCTGCAATTATCCCCTCATTTTATTACCTGTCACGATTCTATACTTACAAAATCAACGAACACCTTCCCTGATATATCTGTAACGCTCGTGATCTGCCTCCTCATCGGAGATCCACTGTTCTGAATTTGTTGTTTTCTCATACATATTTAACACTTGACATGTCACCTCTTCTCAGTAAATGGAAAGATAAATGTGTAATGTGTTGATGTTTCAGAAAAATGTATTGACATCTTTCTATTTGCTAAAAAATGCAATGTATTGAGATTAGGGGTGGAGGGAAGAGGGGCCTTGGAATCCTGGGTCCCCAAGCTTTTTTTGAATTTATTTACTTTTACTTTTTCATATTACCTTTTCATAAAATAATTGCTACGAGCTCAATTTTGTCTTTTTTTTTTTTTTTTTCATATTTATATATATTGAGGAGACGGGTCAAATTGATGAAAATAATATTGTAATTAAATTTGAAGAGTGAAAAAATGAAATAAATTATTAAAGTCATCATTGATTTTTTATTTTATTTTTTGTTTTGACCTCATTATTTAATAGGTTTCCGATTTGAAATATGCACTGTAAAGTTTGTCATGAATACATTGAAACGGTACTTATAACATATCCCATTGAGCAAAAAACATAGTTCCAAAATAAGTTGAAAAATATGATGTCATAATGGGAGTCAGAAGATAAAAAATTGAATCATCAAATTAATTTTTAGAAGCCATTTTTGGTTCGTTATTTTGAACTTGTTTAATGGTATTGAATCCAAAATATACGTCGTGAAATTTGATAGAAAACTTATAAGTGATTATCGATCCAAAACATCAATAATCAAACATTACCGAATTAACCATCCATGTTGAAATCAATGAGAACATCAAAAGAAAAGCGGAAACATACCTTAGACCATAAATTCTGATTCTTTGCATGATGGGGTTAGATCTTCCAATTGATTCATGGTCTCCTCTACAACCTTTTGATCTCCATTGATGGGAACATAGAGAATCTAGAAGCACCACTAACAATTGGGAACCATAACCTATATATTCATAAGATAATGACTATTCATTATCTTTCATTTGTTTTAAATCGGCCCCTCAACAATATAAAACAAACATCCGGTCTCTACACTTTAATTCCATGAAACTTTAATACCCATTAGTCAAAATTTGTCTTTTGTGGATCACTTTAATGACTATACTTTAAATAATAGCACTACACATTTTAATTTGTTACTTGTGGCCCCAAATATTGTTAGAATATTCCAACAATCTCCCACTGGGCCATACATGTAACCTTTCAAATGTGCAACCTTATGAGCTCGAAATTTTGCTATCATTATTATGGGTATTTCCAAACAACCTCGTCCATCAGTCATATTGATATAGGATCAAAGCGGTTTCGTCACATTGAGCGTGACTAAACCCATCACTTGTCACGTATACCCATACAACCAAAAGACATAGATCAATACTCGAGTTTAGCACGGAATTTACATGTTATGTGATCCAAACATGTCTATTTCCAACTGGTCCACCTTATTTCTTAGCGAGATCAACCATAAACTTCAATCGAGTGAATCAGGCGAATACTTTATTTAAAATAAATCGAATATCCATGGACAAAAAATATGTGTCTAAAATAGACAACATCCAAATACAAACTCCCGCCCTAGGCATATCATCAAAGGATGCAACACCCGTGTGAGCATTATACTCATGAAAGACCTTGGGTGGTAGCCATTTAGTAAATGGATCCATGATTATGGAGTTTGTCTTTATATGCTTTATTGTAATCTGACAACTCTAATTTCTTTCCTTAACAACTAGGAACTTAATGTCTTTAGACTTTGACATCGTCATGTTCCCGTTGAAATACAAGACTGTTATTGTCACATAATAACTTAACTTAAATGGTCTTTCAATTCCATTCAAAATATGCAGCCCAGTGACAATATTTTGCAGTCATATTCCATGATCAGAATCAGAATATCCAATGATCTCCAATTGGTCTGATTTTTCTGAATGTGATCATGTAATTCTTAGTTCTCTATAGATATTGAACAACCTCATTGCTGCTTTCCAAATTTCCATCCCAAAATTTGTTTAAATATCTGTCTAGCATTTCAACAAAGAATGCTTTATCCGGATCTGTATAAATATGAGTATACATTAAATTCTCAATTGTTGAAACATAGAGAATTTTACGTATTTCATTTTTCTTTAAATTTATCCTTGAGGCATTAATTGAGACCAAACTTGTCTCCCTTAACAATAGGGGTATCACTTGATTTACAGTCCTGCATGCCAAACCTTCTAAACACTTTATCGATATAGCTCTTTTGTGACAATCCATGAATACCTCGAAAGTAACCCGATGTATCCAAATCCTTAATACAAAAGAGACGTCACCAAGATCTTTCATCTCAAAACTCCTTGATGAAAATCTCTTAGTTTCGTGCAACATGCATATATCATTAGTGGGAAGCAGTATGTCATCAACACATAAAATCAGAAATATTTGTTTACTCCCACTGAACTTGTGATACACACAATCACCAACAACATTCATCTCGAAACCAAATGAGATAATTACTTGATGAAACTTGTGGTACCATTATTGAAACTTGTTTGAGCCCATAAATGGATTTCTTTAATTTGCAAACCATATTCTTTGGGTCTCCGACACAAAGTTTTACGGTTGTATCAAATGGATCGTTTCATCAATGTCACCATTGAAAAACGTCGCCTTAACATCCATCTGTAGTAGCTCAAGATCAAAATGTGCAACAAGTGCCATAATTGTCCTGAAAGAGTCTTTCATTGAAACCGGAAGGAAAGCCTCTTTATAGTCAATGACTTCCTTCTGGGTAAAGTCGTTTAGCTACAAGACTAGCCTTATATCTTTCCACATTACCATTCGAATCCCTTTTGGTTTTAAATATCCATTTGCAACCAATGGGTTACGCACCTTCTGGTAATGGGATAAGATCCCAAACTTTATTGTCTTGCATAGACTTATACTCCTTATTCATGGCATCAATCCACTTTTGAGAGTTATTCCTTTACATGAATTGATGAAAGTTGATTGATCAGGTCTTCTTTCACAAATCCATGCCATCCTCATTTTCTTGGAGAGAGACTATAAAGTCATCCAAAATTGTCTTTCTCCCTTTTATAGTGGATTTCGTAATGACTTTGTACTTGAGGTTGTTGAGTTTGAATTCTGGAACAATCTGATTGTTTATTGGGGATTTGATAATGTTGTCTTGATCCGAAATTGCTTCTCGAACAAGATGCGGAGCAAGAATTTGTCCTGAACACGATCATTGTCAATTGCAACGAGAAGAATTATATACATATAATTCATTCAAGACAAACCCATATAACCTTATCTCCCCCCACAAACTCTACATCCTCAAGGAACCGAACATTTCCCGTTTGAAAATTGACTTGATAGTAGGATCTTTAAAAAAAAATATTGTAACCCCTTAAAAATTTGCTTTATTTGGAACTGTGTTGAAAATTTAAGCTGCAGTCTTCACTGATCTTTACTAGAAAGATCCTGATGTAACGTGGAATGATTCCACATTCCTCTAAAAATTTTAGCAAAAGGCCTTGGACGTTGTTCTCCTGATTCGTCATATCTTTCATAGTATTCACCACTAAGGTAAGATCTGACTTAATGAATTCTTTTACTGAATTGATTTTCAATCTCAGTCTTGTATGCCTTGAACACGTCCAATGTTTGGGATTCCTCATAAATGAGATATATGCAGCCATATTGAGAAAATTCGTCTATAAACTTAATAAATGACTGTTGACCATTCCAAGAAACCGAAGGAAATAGTCCACAGATAACCGTATGAATTAGTTCTAAGACGTTCGAAGTCATATGACACTTAATCTCCTTATGTTTGTTTTGATTTCCTTCTAACACAAGATTTTTTCATTCTCTTTTGAGAGAAGTGACCTTATTGCTTGTGCCAAAACAAAGTCGAATTTTCATTGGTTAATTTATGTTCAATACCATGCGGATTCATATACAAGATTTCTTTATAAGAGGCAACTGAACATTTGAGGTAAGAAAGAGATCATCCTGACTATTTCAAATTGAACAAGAGTAACCAAATTTGTCCAATGTAGAAATAGAAACCAAATTCCGTCCAAAAGACGGTACCGCAAATGTCTCTTTCAAATTCAAATAATAACTTGACCTTTTAATGATAACCTAAAGTCCATATAGCCTCTACCTTAAGCCGCATTTGCCATCACCCCACATAGATGAATCTTTCAAAGCATCAATTGGTTTTGGTAGATCGAACTGACCCGCATATACACACACTTATTTGAATAGTAATACCGAAATATATTCACCAAGTGTGTCTAGGTTTTTGACATTAAATTTACCTCAAAACAAACCAAAATGAGAAGTGTACTTTTCTTCACACGCCAAAGCGTGATATTAGTACAGATCTCTCTTTATATATCCCAAATTTTCACAAAAATTACAAGCTGAATTTATCATTTTCGGGTTTGTCTTTGTTTATTTTAAACGGCAACCGAATGCGGCTTTGTTATTCTTTATTATCCTTAGAAGTACTTGCCAAGTGAGTAATGCCACTTTATTTTTGCTTTAGCATTTCTTCTTATTGCACATAATATGGAAATGAACTCATTAAGAGTCCACTTTCCCTTGTGACGATTGTAAATCGCCCTTAATCAACAGGAGTGCCAAGAAGCGTAATCAATACCAAATGTAAGAGCAAGTCATCAGACAGCTCGAGCTTTAGTGCCTTAAGCTTAGAAGAAATGTGAGACATCTTCATGATGTACTCCCTTAAATTTGCTTTACCTTTATACTTTATTGGAACAAGCTTTGCAAGCGTGCTTGTTTTGATCTTATCGTTTTTCGCAAAACGTTTCTCATTTCGACGAAATCACGGCATTAGTTACCTCTTCGGATACCGTGCCTCCAAAGGCTTAGGAATGCCGCGCTTAATGATCATTAGACTCATGCGTATTTAAGTGATCCCACTTCTCAAAGTTCCCTTTTCCATTAGATGAACTTTCTTAGTAAGAAAAGCGGGTTGCTCAATCCAGGAGCGCATGATCTAGATCTTTGCGACCAAAGAACAATTAATATGTTCTCTTTCCAATACTTGAAGTTTGTTCTAATTAACCTTGGAATGGAGTTGATGTTGTGAGATATAGCAGAAGTGGATGGATTAAGCTGAATAGAGAACTAATTCCCAATTAACATGTTTACATTGGAATCCGTATAAACAATTAAGTTATTCAAATAATGGTACGTCCATCTCAAGATACCTAGCACATCATTAATATCAAGTCTTTGGACGGTAATATTAGCTTGTAAGTGGTACTCTTGGTGTAGTGATCAAACATTGACAATAACTCCTGTCAAATAATAAACCCATCTTTGGATTGATTTATTATTCACATGGAAACCTTATAATTGTCACACATTTACCACCACAAGTGTGCATACAATTCGGCCAAATATTAACCTTCCTTTGGGCCGGCTAATATCCGCATGAACAAGCATACACACGAATTCCTTCTAATATTCTAAGTTAATTAATTTCCACAAGAGAGGTTGCTTTGGCAACATATTGCTTCAGTCAATTCACTTTTGAATATTATATATTCAAATGAGTCTTTTATACCAAAATTTGAAAAGCGGAATACTTAATTGTATTTGTCTTGAAACTTTAAGAGCCTAAGGGTTAATAATTCAATACTTTAGGGGTCAAAATTAATTAATTCAAAACTTTAGGGACCAATAATTAATTATTGAAAACTTTAGGGACCCAAAACTTAATTATTTAAAACTTTAGGGGCTAAATGTTAATAATTTGAAAGTTTAGGATTCAAAAAATCAATTATTGGAAACTTTAGAGGCCAACTTAAACCAATTATGAAAATTCAGGGACTTAATTACAAAATTCAGAACTTAAATGGCCCAAATTAATTGATTTCAGAATTTCAGGGGTTGAATTATTAAACCCAGAACTTTATAAGGCCCAATATGATGAACTTTAAACTTTAGGGGGTTGAGTAATTAAAACCCATAACCTTAAGGCCCAACTTGAACTAGCTTAAAACCTTAGGGGCTAAAACATAAATTTTAACCCTAATCCTTAAATTGCATCCAAGGGTTTCAAAACCTCAAATTTTCAACCCAAGTCCCGCCTCCAAAACTTCCCAAAAAACTGAAAAATTTAATGGCATTAATGGAATGCTTTAATGGGGAAAAAAATACCCCTCCTTCTCCCTAAAGTAAATTTGTAGTCCAGCCCCCCTCCTCACCGCTACGGCGATCTATTCTTTATTCATAAAGGCCATGTAAGGTATTGTGATCGTGACACAAGTGGCACCATTGTTGGTTTCGCATACGCTTGCAATGAACAGTGTTTCTGGTTTCATTGCTGGCTGACGACCAATTTACGGCCAGCGCTTTGAACAGCGTGAAGATCTTTACGCCGCCGGCACTTGTCATCACGGGCCTGGCTGTTTACCATAAAAAAAAAAAAAATTTTTTTTTTTTTTTTTAAACGGAAACCTTCATTCCAAAAAACCAACGAGATCGAAAAATCCAATCTTTATTTCAAATCCGAATTTTGAAGGAAATCATAGATCTATATAATTATCTCAAAAATCATATTATAACATGCTCAAAAAACATGTAATATTAATCCAAATATTAGATCTATAACATAATATGCTTGAATCCATAATATCATGCTTAGATCCATAAAAAATAACATGCCAATTTCATGAATTAAGATACCAAAACTCTAGATCCATAACATAATATGCCAAATTTATGTAATAACAATCCAAATTCCATATCCATAACAGAAAGATCAAATAACCCAAATTATTACATGCTAATTCCATATGATGATTTCCAAATTCTAGATTCATAATATAAAATCAAAAATCCATAGAATTCAGAATTTCAAAATTCAATTTCTCAATGATTCAACAATGGATCGTCTCTGATACCACTTGATAGAAAACTTATAAGTGATTATCGATCCAAAACATCAATAATCAAACATTACCGAATTAACCATCCATGTTGAAATCAATGAGAACATCAAAAGAAAAGCGGAAACATACCTTAGACCATAAATTCTGATTCTTTGCATGATGGGGTTAGATCTTCCAATTGATTCATGGTCTCCTCTACAACCTTTTGATCTCCATTGATGGGAACATAGAGAATCTAGAAGCACCACTAACAATTGGGAACCATAACCTATATATTCATAAGATAATGACTATTCATTATCTTTCATTTGTTTTAAATCGGCCCCTCAACAATATAAAACAAACATCCGGTCTCTACACTTTAATTCCATGAAACTTTAATACCCATTAGTCAAAATTTGTCTTTTGTGGATCACTTTAATGACTATACTTTAAATAATAGCACTACACATTTTAATTTGTTACTTGTGGCCCCAAATATTGTTAGAATATTCCAACAAAATTTGCCATGAATACTTCGATATGATAACAAAAGCCTACACCAATGAGCGGAGAATATAGCCCAAAAGTAAGTTGAAAGAGATGATAGGAGAATGCGAACTTAAAGATAAAAAATAAGATTATTAAATCCAATATTAGTAACCGTCTTTGACTTGTTAATTTGAACTCTCTGTTTAACGAATTTTCAATTTGAAAAGTACGTTGCAAAGTTTACCATAAATACTTCGAAATGATATCAAGAACCTACCCTAGCGAGTAGAAAACATAATCCAAAAATTAAGTTGAAAGATGTGACTTAAAAATGAGGAAAAACAAAAATAGGATTATTGAAATCGTTTCCAATAATCATATTTTATTAATTATTTTAAACTCGTCCTTTGATGATTTTTCAATACAAAAGATGCCTCAGCCAAGAAACCAAACTAATTTGGTCACCCTCAATGACTTTCGTTTAGCTCCGCCACTAATTAATGTTGTCAAAAAATGTATCGTGGAATACTTTAGAAAGCATACCTAATCTCCAAATATGGAATCTTAATTTAAGGTAATGCAAGGAAGTCTGCTGAAATTAAACCACAGATAGTAGAAAAGTGTAACTTTTTCAAAGTGCGAACGAAATCATTGTCATCCAATGAGAACCCTCGATTACTTTCAGCCACACATATGCAACTTTCAGCAGAAGTAATCTCTAATCTACCAAACTACCCTTCTCAATTAATTGAATTTAGCCCCTGTTTGACATCCATTAAAATTTTCATTCTCATTCTTCTACTCATTTTCAACCACACATTCTTCAACCACACATTTTCCATCAATCTACTATTTCAAAATACATTCTTTCAAAATAATATCTATCAAACACACCCTAAGTCAAATTAAGCCCCTATTTGGTACTGATTAAAATTTTAATTTTAATTTAAATCAAAGTTAACAATTAATTTTAACCACATATTTTATGAGTCCTACAACTTTTCAACCACAATTTCATCTACTTATATCAAAATTTACTAAAAATTTAATTTTAATTCCCATCAAACAACAACTAAATAAGTAAACAAATAAAGAGTAAAGTGGTTATTTCATATCAAAGCTATTCTTACAAGTCTTATAATTCTAAAATCTCGTTGAGACTAGAAATCCAAACAATAATGTGTTCTCTCTCTAAACATACGTTTGAGGGCTTGTTTGTTGGAGATTTTAATCCAATTAAAATTGAAAATATAGCCGTTACAAGGCAACAACGCAAAAATAATTATAAAAGCTCTATTTATCTTTATCTTTTTGAAGATTCTGTGAAGACTATTAAGAGTTCTGTCTATCTATATCAGCTAGTTAAGGAAATAATGTTCTTCTTCTTCAGGTAAGTTAGATCTCACGTGTCTTCTATGTTTTTTTTATTCAATATTCTGCTTGTTATGTATTTTCTAAATTGTTTATTCAATATCCTAATTAGTGTTGTCGATTTTTATATCCAGCAAGTGTACGAATCGTAACAAGTAATATAATGGACCAATGAGTCTGGATATCGTTCCTACGAAAACTACTATCTAACAATTGGTTAAATTATTCCAAACTATAATTTGATCGAAAACAAATAATAAAATTTGCGATTGGTGTCTAAATTATTCTAATTAAACTAAATTAATCTAACGTACACAATTTATCAAATGTGGGTTCTAAAAGTATGAATGTAGTTGCTAGTACTTACAATTTTACCTATGGATCTCCTTTAATTCGCCAATCAAGATTCATTACTATTGTAATATTCAGTCAAATTCTTCTAAAGTATTCAATTTACCCATCTCGAGTTCTTATTGAATCTATTTAACTAATTCAATTCCGCATCTCTATGTGAATCAATTTTAGTTAAACGAAATATTAGTTCTAATAATTCATCTAATGACCGCAATAATTAGTATACGTATCTCTACACGTTTTTAAATTACAGGATTTTACTATGTGGTCTAAATTTAACACCCACCTCTCGATTCGTAACAGATTCATATAATCATTGAATAATTGGTCAAAGAATTCAAAACATTAAATTCATGAATAAAATCAACATATATACATTTAAAGAACTAGAATCGAGAAATAAATGGTTATACATAGATTACATTGTTCGTCATAACTATGAATTTAGCTACTTATAATAATGAAAGGAAAAACAAAAAAGTATAGAGTTCATAACCAGGTTTTGAAATCTTGATCAAAGAAAGAATTGGATCTTGCACCAACAATCTTCTTCAATCTCAAAAGTTTTCAAACACTAGATTTTGCTTTTTGATCTTGATGATTGTGTGCTTTTTCCTCCCAAATTGTGTAGAACTCCCTCAAAAGTGTTAAAAACTCGTATTTATACTATTTCCCACATTTGTGTCGAATATAGTTTTTATGAACTTCAAAATGGGTCAAAACGCGCCCTAAATACATCCAGGTGGCGCCTCGGTACTATGGGAGTGACGTCACAATTCCACCTCTGGAGAACAATTCAGTATTGCACCTCCTTTAATATTTTTATCATAATTTTCTCTTTCGATATCCAATTGAGAAGATTCAAATTGAGTTGTAAATATAATTCAAAGGGCTACAACTTTACCATAGTAGCTATTTCCCAATTCCAATGTTTACTATGCCAAAAATGGGTCTCAATCTCCGGTTGAAAATCTGGAATATTTTTGTACGGTTGAAAATTGATTTGTGAAAATATTTTGGTCATATTTCACTTTTTGACTTCTAATTCCATCAACTTGACTCCCAGTATTCTCAAATCTTCATCTTGAGTTTCGGCACAACTTTTGAATATTTACACTTTAGTTCCCAAACTTTGGATTTTATACATTTTCGCCAATTTTCACTTCTTTCTTTCAAATCCACTTTCATTTATTGAGTTTCACCCAATAACACAAATTAGACTATAATTCCATTAACAAAATTACAAAATATCAATATTTTAGAGCCCGAATAATTGTATTTTATACACTTATTAGTTAGCGGCACAAGAGTGATAATAGTTTCAAATCCTTTCAATTATAATATAAAGAAAGTGAATATACGTAAAGTTAGAGATAATGTATAAAGTACTTATAAATCTACAAAGTATGTTATTGGTGCATGATCTAAAACTTAAAAATAATTATTATAGTCCCTCCTGTAAAATTGATGCCATTCCATCATTTTTTTCAAAAATAGTGCTATTTAAAATCAGTGGTTCTAGAACAGAGTCTAAGTTACTATATTTATCAATAAAACGAATCATGTGACATTATATTTAAGTAAATTTATCATTTAATGATATGTAATTGTCACTTAAACTGTGCTGACATCAATGATATTAAATAGTATTACTCTTTTCCAAATCTAATGAATAAGAAAAATGAGTCATGTTTTTGAATTAGCTATTGCCATATCATCCTATTTGCAGTGAAACAACTTAACGAAGAGCAGCAAGATCATTGTTCATATATCAAGTTGAGATATATTGTTCTAAATTGGCTGTCTGCACAAAATATTTTTAATATCTCGGCATGTTACATCTTTTTAGCAAATGGAAAAATGTCAAGTGTAATGGATCGATGTGTAAAAAATATAATAACAATAATAACATATCTCACCTCTCTAACATTATAAAAATGCTTTTTTTTTTTTTTAAACTTTCAAACACAAGCCCATAAGACCATTGTTCTAAAATGCGCGCATAAGTGGTGTAGACAAAACACCACATCTTGGCAGTGAGGGCGAAATTATGCGGTCAACTTGATTGACAATTGACCGTTTAATGCGCGACTAGGCTAGGCGCACCTTATTAATTGTTTTTTTTCCCTTTTTGAAATTTTTTATTTGACTTTAGTTCAAGTTTTTAAATGATTTTATTTTGTACAAAAGTCAAAAATAAAAACATGCTAAAAATTTCAAACAAAACAGCGGCCAAAGGAAAATTTGAAAATAAAAAAATAGAGTATTATACGAATTGTTAAGTAAATATAGTATTTTATAGTTTTAGGTTTTTGGTACGTATTATTTTAATTATTAAATAATTTTTAGAATTATTAATTTTTTTAAATAATCTTAAAAATAAGAAAACATTTTTTAACGTCAATGATTTGTCCAAATTCGTAAAGTTTGATGTTTGATCTCCACATCCACTTAGGCTTTTTGCTTTTTAGGACACCGCAAAAACCTACTAAACAAATCTCATGCCAAAACAAAAACAGTAAAATAAAAAATAATTAAACTACTTGTACATTCAAGTTGTATATCTCGTTTGACATTGTGTGACGTGTAAAAATCGAGACTCTAGATTATTTTAACTATTGTTAAAATAAATGGCAAAATTGTGTGCTACATCAAACAGTGTAAACAAAGTTGTCAACTTTAGTGTACACGTAACAAAAATAAAAAAATAGTACATCGTAATTTGGAAAATTGAGCCCCTGTTTGGTATGGATTAAAATCCAAATTTTAATATAAATCAAAGTCAACAATTAATTTCAACCTTATATTTTATTTGTCCCACAACTTTTCAGCCACACATTTAACCATTGTTTGAGTCCCATTTTATCAAAATTCATTTTTTCAAAACATATTTTCAATAACACATTCTCCAATAAAATAATATTACACGTAAATAGAAAAAAAATTCTTCATTTTTAACTACACATTATCAAAAAATCACTATTTAAAAATGCATTTTTCTTTAAATGAGACTAAAATAAGGTCTTAATCAATTTTTATCAAAAATTTACTAAAAATTTGATTTTAATTTCCATCAAACAATGGCAGAGTTATTACGGGGAAACAGCCGATCATTAATCACTGAGAGACACACATGCAAATTTTTTTTCCCAGTATTGTGTGCATATTTTTCTCTGGGACCTCTAAAATTTGGTCCTTGGAGGCTTATGGAGTATCAAGTGGGTCATCTTTTGTGAGGTCCGACTACAACTTGATCTTTGACGTCTCTATTGCTTACTTTTTCCAAACAACCCTCTTTATTTTTCTCTCTTCTATTAAATTTATTTATTTATTCCTTCTATACCCATACACACACACATCAATTCTCTCTCTTCACACAATCCCATGTCTGCACTCATTGATTTTACCCCTCTCTCTCTCTCTCTCTCTCCCTCTTTCTCCCTCTTTCTCTCATTGATAGTTGAATATCCTTGCAAGAAGATCAATCTTTATCTAGTTGTAGATAATTCTATGTATTTAGTTGATTCTTTAATTTCTAAATCAATGAACTAGCAATCTTGTTTGTTGGGTTGTATTAAAGATTGGTTTTTTCTTCTTCTACGAGAGGATTGGGTTTTTCTTCTACTGGTTTTTTTTTTTATGGTTATTATTTGGAGTTCTCGGATGTTCACTTGAGGATTTTATTGGGTGAGCTTGATTCTGAACTACTTTTTGTTGGGAACTGTCAATTGTAATTGCGATTACTGCTTGGAGTGAGACAATGGAAAGATTTGTAGCCAGATTCATTCTTTAGCATTGACTATTGGAGCTTATTCAAAAATATGAAAAACTTCCTGAAGAAACTTCACATAGGAACCAATCAGTCTGAAAATTCAGAGGGGTCTATTTCTTCATCAAAGGGCAGTAAGTTGAGTGGTGGTTCACCAAATGGAAGGCTGTCACACTTCAGGTCTGAGCATAACAAACCCTTTTCAGCTATATCAGGATGGTTGAATTCTGTCACAAATAGGCGTAGTCCTAGTCCCCCATCCTCTTCCAATGTGGAAAGAGGTGAGAGAATGGAACCTTCTGATTCTGTGGCTACTAATAGCGTGGATGTTGTTCTGGATGCAGTAAAGTATGATTCGGAATCGAGCAACTCGAGGGATCCTGATGTCGAAGAGGAGTATCAGATACAGTTGGCTTTGGAGTTGAGTGCAAGGGAGGATCCCGAGGCGGTTCAAATTGAAGCTGTAAAGCAGATCAGTTTAGGCTCTTGTACTCTTAAGGACACTCCTGCTGAAGTTGTGGCATACCGTTATTGGGTATGGTTTAGTATCTCATGTTTATCAATGTTAACTTTCATTTGCTTAGCTTAGTGTGCTTCGATTTTACTGGAATGATACAAAATTAGTATACAAAGTTACAATAGAACTTGGTTAGTCTACATTCAGTTGATAAAAAATTGTTGGGTTTCTTAATCTGGTGATGCTTGAATGCAATTAAGCATTTCCATTTGAATGGGGTCCAGGATAAGGAAATGCCTCTTAGATATCAAAAGATACAAAGTACTACATCTTAAAAATGGTCTGTAAAAGGTAGGACTATCAATGACCATGTAGTGTCTGCAAGTGCTATACTGTTCCATTAATTTCTTTGCAGATTTGTTGCTCAAATTTTGAATTTTCGAATTGCTTAATCCAGTTGAGTGAGATTGCTGACCGGAGTAGGAATTTAAATCATTATTGAATGGAAAATGATCCTGGTTCACTAACTCTAGAAGGGAAAGAGTGAAAAAGAACTGGGACACTAGATAATAACGTGCTTACGAACCTTCAATATTATACAGCCATCAGAAGGAAGGATAAGTTCTTCAGCTTGAGGTATTTGATATCTTAAAAATTTGTTTTGCACTTAAAATGAAAGGAGGAAAGACTGTCAAGATAAAATATGAGAAAACGGAGTGAAGAAAGTTAATAATTGATGAAATTTGGCTGAAGTACATGTTAAAGGGAAAAATGTAGTTAACATATATTGTACAACTGTATATATTAGATAGATAATAATTGTATTTATCTTGTATAGAATGACTCTGGAGTGATTGTAGGTTATCTTATATAGATATAGAATAGAACAATGCAGCAAACGAGAGAAAAGTATGAAATTGAACAATGACATAGGAAAACAATGTAGCAATCCAAGGAGTATTATGCAGTTGAGGACTTGAGGTAACACTAAAACAAAGTCAATGTGAAAATCATGCAAAAAGTAGGCAATATCAATTTAGCATGAGATTGAGGACACATGAAATGTTTGATTTCAGTGGTAGGTGATTCTCACCACTGTTCAGAACCCTCATCTTCCGTGCAAAGGGAGGAACAACTGCTGCTACTTTGTTCGGATTTTTTTCAACCAACTAAAAGGAGGAAAAAAAGTTGCACCCTTGATTGTTGTCGAGACAAATTCTTCTTGTATTTTGTGCTATTCAAAGCTTATTGTGTATGAAAGGTGGTTATATGACTTGGATGGGTTGGTATATATGAATTGATGGAAACGGTTGGGATGTCGATTTTTGGATTTGAGAACGAAAGATGTTTGGCCAATGGAACATGACTTGCTCTTATACCAAATTGAGGCAAGAGCATATTGAAGAACAAGAAAGAAAGGAAATCAAAGAAGAGAATTGAGGGCAAAGAGAAAATCTATTTGTTATATTCGAGGGTACCTATTACAATGAATAATCCCTCTATATATAGAGCAAAGAAACTAAAACAAAGCTAAAATCAAACGAAATTCGACTAAACTAGAATTTTATATAAATATTAAAACTAATCTAATCTAATTTAAACATTCATGATTGGAATTAAACTCTATTTCAAAATCCTAGCTATGCTATATCTTTATCTCCATCAAATGCAGTGTTTCACATTTTTATTATATAGGATGGGATCATTTTTCTACGTGGCTGTTCATTCTTAATTATTCTTTGACCAAAAAAAGGAAATGATTCTTTGTGTTGGAAAAGTCTATCAAATCAATCTTGATAAACATTGTTAGTTTTTGGGGAAGTTAGTTGTTAATGGGTGAATGTCTTAGAAAATATTTTAGCGGATAACTTTTCCTTATAGTTATCAAGTGCTCATTTGAGGTCAATTTGCTGAATGATTTCCTCTTTGGTGTTATCTTTCATTTATACACGTTTATGGAATATACAAGGAAGTAAAATTACAATGGGGAATCAATTCTTATTTTGTGCAGCTATAAAAGGAAAGTTATAAATCACTCCGATAATAGAATTAATCACGCCTCTAATGCTCCCCCTCAAATTGACTAGAAAATTATGACGATGGCGAGTTAAAGATTTGATGAAGATATCTGTTGCTTGTTGAGTAGTGGAAATACGGGGAAGAGCAATGACCTTGGAATCATAGGCGTCTCGAATGTAATGATAGTCTACTTCAATATGTTTGGTACGTTCATGACATACATGATTCGTTGCAATTTGAATAGCACTAGTGTTGTCACCATGGAGTGTTATAGTCCTCGCAGCCACACAATTTTATAACACGCAACGACATAGCGCGGTATTTAGCTTCAGTGGAGGACTTAAAAACACAATCTTGTTTCTTATATTTTAAAAAAATGAGAGCATCACCTAGAAAGAGACACCAACTCGTATTAGATCAACGAGAATCAAGGCAACTAGCCCAGTCAACATCACTATAAACAGTGAGCTCAAGAGACATCCCTCTAGGGAAGAACAGTCCAAGATGAGGAGTTCTAATAAGGTATCACGCGGTGTTGCTTGAACTTCTAAGCTAAGAAAATAAGTGAGTTGACCAAGGTCTTTCATATGAAAACCGAGCGAAGATGCTGCTAAAGCTTCTGAATAAGAATGTGATTAGATCCAGAGATAATAATATCATCTATATATACCAACAAACAAACGATGCTCGCAGTACTCTTATGAAGGAATAGAGATGCGTCACACTGACTTAGAATAAAGGAAAAATTCAAAAGAATGTAGCGAAACTTGTCAAACTATGCACGAGGGGCCTGCTTAAGACCATATAAAGAGCATTTTAGCTTATATATAGTTTCAGCTGAGGGAAGAGACATACCAATGGAAATTTTATATAAATGTCTTCCTCGAGGTCTCCATGTAGAAACTCGTTCTTCACATCCATTTGACATAAAGATCATGATTGGGAAGCGGTAAGTGATAATAGGAGGCGAACGATGGTCATTTTAGCCATAGGAGCAAATGTCTCATCATAGTCTATTCCATATTCTTGACGGTTATCCAAAGCAACCAACGGAGCCTTATAGCACTCAAGAGAACCATCAGAATGAAGTTTGACGGAATATACCCATTTACTTCCAATGGGTCTCACAGTCTGGGGACATGGCACAACATCCCAAGTTTGGTTGGCCTCAAGAGCCTCAAGTTCTGATCGTATTGCCTATTGTCAACACTCTTGTTCCATAACCTGTTTATAGGAGAAAGGAATGGAAATCGAATTAAGGGTAGTAGACATAGAGCCTGTTTGGTATGGATTTTGATTTTCTACAGTAAATCAATTCTCATTTTCAACCACACATTCTTCAATAAAATAATATTTTCCATCACATCAATAATTTTTTCTTCATTTTCAACCACACATTTCCCATCATATCACTATTCAAAAATCAATTCTTCCCCCAAAAATCTCTACCAAACAGGCTCATAGAGCTATGGGAGGAAAAATCATACCTATTTGGTGGTTGAGGAACACGACAAGTGCGACGAAGAGGGACAGGAGGCAGCATATCATATGGTGAAGGATTTGATGTATTATGTGGAGGATCAGAGAGGCTTGGGAGGACAATTGTCTGAGAAAGAAGCTCTGGACCAGTAACAGGCACAACAGATCTGCGAGTGTAAACAAGACCCGACTTGTACCAAGAGGATTCTGTAGGGAAATCAGGCAAGACATAGAACACATGAGAGGGAGCCACAGTTTCTCAAGTGAAGAAAGATTGTTTTTCAAAGAAAACAACATTGAGAAATCTGATTTCGTTGTGTTCTAGGATCATAATAGACATATCTTTTTAAGTCCGATCATATCCCAAAAAGGCATACTTAACTGATTGAGGGTTGAGTTTTGTCCTTTCATGTGAGTGTAAAACACACACATCCAAAGGGACGGAGATGATAATATGTGAGATGATGACCAAAGAGCTTATAAAATGGAAAAGCATTATTAAGCCCCCGTTTGGCCCTAATTAAAATTATAATCAATTTCTCTTTTTTTTATCAACCACAAATTCTTTAATAAAATAATATTACATGTAAACAAAAAACAATTCCTTCTTTTTTAACCACACATTCTTAAAAAAAATTTCAAAAATTATAATCTCAAATAATGGGGGCCAAAGCCACCAAGAGTGGGAGAAGTTAACTGATTTATGAGATGCACCGTGATAGACAAGGCTTCACACTGAAAAGGAGAGGGAACAGAAGACTCAATCAGAGGAGCTCGAACCATATCAAGAAGATGACGGTTCTTGCATTCTGCCACCTCGTTTTATTGAGGGGTAGAAGGGCAAGAGCGTTAAGAGATGATACCTTTGGTTTATAGGAAAGATTAAAATGCAATAGATATATATTCACCTCCCGAATTAGATCTTAAGATTTTGATTGAGGAGGAAAATTGGTTGTCAATGAGAGCAAAGAAGCTTGAAAAACAAAGAAGATCTCACCTTTTGCGCGAAGAAAATAAACCCATATGAAACGACTATAATCATCAATAAAAGTAACAAAATATTTATAATGAGCATGAGATACCACGTGCAATACACCATACATCATTATGAACAATATCGAAAAAATATAAAGCACGGAAACCATGAGATGGGAACGCTAAAACCTTACTCTTTGCAAGTTTACATGAAGCATGATCAAGAGAAGTAGACAAAACTGAAACAGAATTCTTATTACCAAGTAAACTAGAGTTTAACAAATATTGTAACACATTAGAATTGGAATGTCCCAATTTCTTTTGCCAATCAAAGATCCAAAGTAGTAGAATTACAAATAATAGGAAAAGACAAAAATGGTTTCGGTGAAATTGGAAAGAGACGTCCCTCTTTAGGCCCCCGCACGATCACTTGATCTTGTACATGACAACTAAAAGAAGAAAAAGACAGTGCAATTATTATCAACAAGTTGGCTAACAAAGATAAGATTAGTTGATAAATCAGGAAACACTAAAACATTAGGCAAATATGGGGATATATCCCCTACGGCTGAGATAGGAAAAGTTTTACCATTGACAATGTGTATGTTGAGAGGTCCAATATATGGTTTAAGATTACTAAGCAACAGAGGATCGTGAGTCATATAATTAGAAGCACCTAAGTCTAATAACCAAGAAGAACGAGCAGTTGATGGGTTACCTGAGATACCTAAGGCAGACAAAGCACAGATGACCATTTGTTGAATCATCTCAGGAGTGATGGGAGTTTGAGGAATGGGAGAGGCTAGAACTTGAACAAGAACAGTTGGCAAAGCAGTACTAGAGTCTAAAGTGGCAGCAACAACATAACTTGCTCCATTCTTGCATGGAGGACGAGTAGGGCATCCTTTAATGACATGGTTAGGCTACTTGTAATAAAATTCAAAATTTTTTGGGACACTGAAGAGCCATGTAACCAAATCCTTTACAGTTGTAACACTGCATACTAGACATATCCCGAGGTTTGAATATATCTTGAGCCACATATGCAACTGGAACTGGTGCTACATGATTCTACTCTACGAGTGACAAGACGCTGCTCCTCCCTTAGTAAGTCACCTAAAGAACCATCCAGTGTTGGAATAGACTCGCGATTCATAAGGCTAGACTTGATGGATTCAAATTCAGTTCGCAATTTTATGAGAAATTGATCCCTCATTGTGATTTTGTGTACAGCTTGGATAGCCTCCAAATTGTCAGGTGAAATCGAAGTATAGATGATATCCGTGTACTCAGCCTAAAGATTAGAAAAACCTGAATAATATTCTTTTATGGAACGTGAGTTCTGAGAAAAATTTGTCAATTCAAATTCTAGTTGAAGTCGTCGAATATTGTTGCTTTGAGTATAGACTTTCTTCAAGAACTCCCACATAGCACGTTGTCACGGACTTGTTGTTTTCTCCAAGCACCGTGCGGCACTTAGTTTCTCCAACTTCCGCCCCTGCGGTTTTTACACTAAGTCAGCCTCCCACTCTAGCGTTGAGGTCTTAGAACGGCACCAAATAGACCACTTAAGAATTCAAAGGAGGAACACAAGTGTTTATGAAGGAAACTTTGTATTGAACAAAGAAACTTTATAATGCTTAACACTTGTACAACTTCACTCCCTCTTGGAGCAAATGAATGAACCTACAAGCTATTTATAGACAAAGTTGTCCCTAATGGATGGCTAGGATCAATTTGATCCAACGGTCTACAATCCATCTCGAGAATTCTCTACAACCATCCATAATAAAATATTTACAAAGGATTATCTAGGATTATCTAGAATAATCCACAAGTATTAGACTTGCTAATTCTCTAGAACTCTCCATTACCTTCTGGTTACCATCATTGTCTAGAACATTCTGGATTCGCTTCAAGATACCGTTCTAGATAATTCCGCCATTTTTGTTATGCAACGAGCGGGTCGTGACATTCTCCCCCGCCTAATTGGGCGACGTCCTCTTCGCCGAGTAGTACTTCAGTTCGTCTTCGAACTGCCACAAGTCTTCTTGTGCCTCCCAGGTTGCTTCGGACTCGGGCAATCCTTTCCATTTTATTAAGTATTGTTTGCAAGGAGGTACTCCACGCCTTCGAACCACGCGGTCTGCCAAAATCTCATCAACCTCCCTGTCAAAGGACTTAGTCACAATCGGGGGTGCCCGTTGTGACTCACTTCGGCTAGGGTCTTTCATGTCCTTATGGAATGGCTTCAACATACTTACATGAAAGACCGGATGAATCTTCAAAGTGCTAGGTAGGTCAAGGCGATAGGAAACCTTGCCAACCTTAGCAACTATCGGGAACGGCCCTTCATACCTCCGTACCAAGCCTTTGTGAACGCTTCAGTATGCTTTGAACTGTTGAGGCAATATTTTCACAAGGACTTAGTCACCAACCTTGAACTCCAACGGTCTTCTTTCCTATCTGCCCACTTTTTCATTCGTCTCCGGGCCTTGTCCAAGCAGGAACGAGCTAAGTCGGCATGCTCCTCCCAAGACTTAGCCATTTTGTAGGCTCCAGGACTTTTCCCTCCTTCAATGGAAGTGGACAAAGTGTGGGGCGTTAGTGGTTGTTGCCCTGTTGCCAACTTGAATGGACTCCGCCCCGTAGCCTCACTTCTTTGTAGGTTGTAGGAAAATTGAGCAACGTCTAGAAGTTTGGCCCAATCTCTTTGATTGGCACTTACAAAGTGCCGAAGATAGCATTCCAATAAAGGATTCACCCTCTCAGTTTGCCCATCCGTATGTGGGTGAAAGCTTGTAGAGAAGTGTAAGTCTGAGCCCAGGAGTTTGAACAACTCCGTCCATAGCCGTCCGGTGAAACGGGGGTCCCGATCACTTATTATGCTTCGTGGTAACCCCCAATATTTTACCACATTCTTGAAGAATAACCTTGCCGCTTCTTCCGCCGTGCAATCCTTAGTAGCCGGAATGAATGTGCCATACTTCGAAAATCGATCGACCACCACCATGATTGACCCGAACCCTTCGGATTTAGGCAAGGTGCTAATGAAGTCCATAGTGATGGAATCCCATGGACGTTCCGGGATGGGTAAAGGCTCCAACAAACCCGCCGGTGATTTGGTCTCTACCTTGTCTTGTTGACATACAAGACAAGTCTTCACATAAAGCTCCACCATATCCTTCATTTGCGGCCAATAGTAAGCTCTCTCAAGCAATGCCAAGGTGCGTTTTTGGCCGGGGTGTCCCCACTTGGTATCATGGCATTCCTTGATAATATCCCGTCGCAAGTTGTTTCACTTAGGAACATAAACACGCTGCCCTGTGGTGTAGAGTAGGCCGTCCTCTACCCAGAATCTACGCGTCCTTCTTTCTTGGGCGGCTTTTACCAACTCCTTAGCCAAAGGATCATGGTCCATGCCTTCCCTGATTAAATCAAGTAACGTCCCTTTGGCCTGACTTATAGCTGCAAGCTCCGCTTTCCTGCTCAAAGCATCGGCAACAACATTGGCCTTGCCGGGCTTGTACTCCAACACATAGTCGAACTCCGCCAAGAAATCTTGCCAACGTGCTTGCTTGGGAGTCAACTTCTTTTGTGTTTGGAAGTAGCTGGTGGCAACATTGTCTGTCTTGATGACAAACTTAGAGCCCAACAAGTAATGACGCCACACCCGTAGGCAATGAACAATAGCTGTCATCTCCTTTTCTTGCACCGTGTAACGACGCTCGGTGTCATTGAGCTTGCGGCTTTCAAAAGCAATAGGATGCCCTTCTTGCATTAGAACTCCCCCGATAGCAAAGTCCGAGGCATCCTTTTGAACTTCAAAGGTCTTGGTGAAATCCGGCAATGCCAAGACCGATTCCTCCATCACGGCCATCTTCAAATCATCAAAGGCCATTTGACATTTCTCGGACCAATCCCACGCCTTATTCTTCTTTAATAGGTCCGTCAACATGGCTGCCCTTGCCGAGTAGCCTTGGATGAACCGCCGATAATAATTGACTAGACCAAGGAAAGAACGAAGTTCTGTTACCTTAGTTGGTGCTTCCCACTCTTTGATTGTCTTGATCTTTGCCTCGTCCATCATTAGGCGCCCATGGCCAATGATATGACCAAGGAAGTGCACCTCCTCCTCGGCGAAGGAGCATTTCTCCTTCTTTATGTATAACTCATTTTCCTGCAACGCCTTGAACACAGTCCGTAGATGTTTGGCATGATCCTCCAAGTCGTTGATATAAATGACAATGTCATCAAGATAGACCACCACGAACTTGTCCAAGTATGGCTGGAAAATCTTGTTCATTAACGTGCAAAATGTGGCCGGGGCGTTGGTTAGGCCGAAAGGCATCACCAACCATTCGAACGAACCATATCGAGTAATACATGCCGTCTTAGGTTCGTCCCCTTCCGCTATTCGGACTTGGTAGTAGCCTTTTTGTAGATCAACCTTCGTATAGTACTTTGCACCACCAAGCCTATCAAATAAGTCAGCAATCAAAGGAATAGGATACTTGTTTTTGATTGTTACCTTATTAAGCGCCCGATAGTCCACGCACATCCTCAATGAACCGTCATCCTTCTTTTGGAACAAAACTGGCGCGCCATAAGGTGCTTTCGACGGTCGTATCTTCCCTGTGTCAAGTAGTTTCGTCAATTGCCTTCGAAGTTCTTCCAGCTCAGGCGGTGCCATCCGATAAGGTGCCATGGCCGGTGGTTTGGCACCAGGCTCGAGCTCGATCCGGTGATCCACCTCCCTTCTAGGTGGTAATTTCTTAGGCAACTCCGGCGGCATCACATCCTTGTTTTCTTCAAGGACTTCCTTGATAACTTTGGGTAAGTTATCCTCAAGTTGTCCCCTCGCAGCTTCGTCTTGGTCCTCCATTTTTAAGGCTGCCAAGTATGTCGCCTCACCTTTCTTCAGGCCCTTTGCTAGCTGCATGGCTGAAAGCTGCCCCTTAGCTTTCGTCCTAGACACCGTAGGTACCATGCATGAAGACCCTTTCTCCAAAATGCAAACTGAGCCGAAGGAAGGTATAGGAATAGCATTGACCTTCCTCATGAAATCCAACCCGAGAACCAAGCTAAAATCATCCATTGTTGCTACAGAAAGATCAACTTGGCCACGCCAAGTCCCTAACTGTAATTCTGCCCCTCGAATTGCGCCACCCAGGGGTGTGGTAGGAGAATTCACTGCCTTCATGAAACCAACACCTTTAGTGACTTTCAGGCCCAATCGTCTAGCCTCGTCCTCCGTAATGAAATTGTTGGTGGCTCCTGTATCAACCATCGCTACAACGGGTCGACCATTCACTTGGGCTTCCACATACATCAATCCCTTTTCATTATGGGAAGCCGGGGTAACCTTAGCATTGAGGGCACTAAGTAGTTGTAATGAACTAAAATGTTCCGCCTTTTGATCTTGGCTAGAGGATGAATCTCGTTCCTCCACTATAACTGCTAACGTACCAAGCTTAGGGCATTCACGTATAGGATGCGGCCCCTTGCACACGAAGCACCCACCACGAGGCCCCGATGGGGCATTCTTCCTTTCCTCATAATTACCCCGAGAAGTCGACGGTTTATGAGTATTGCCCCATTTGTAGAATGATGGCTTCTTGGTGTTATCTTTCTTCTCTCCCCCGCCTTTAGCCGAGTTACCTTTGGAGCTTTTAGAATATTTTGACGAATCCGTGCTCCTTTGGAACTCAGTTAAAGATTCAGCCACCACAATCGCATCATCTACTGTCTTCACATCCCGACGTTGTAACTCTTGTTTAGCCCAATTTTGTAAGCCGTCGGTAAAGTGAAACAGTAGATCTTCATCCGACATGCTTGGGATTTGAAGCACAAGGGTTGTAAATTCTTTGACATACTCCCGAATAGTGCCCTTATGTTTCAACTCCCGAAGCTTTTTACGGGCCTCATAGACTACATTTTCTGGGTAGAATTGACGCTTTAATTCCTTTTTAAAATCATCCCAACTATCTATCCTACAAGCACCCTTTTCTATGTCAGCGTGCTTACGTCGCCACCATAGAGCCGCGGTGTCCGTAAGATACATAGTTGAGGTACGTACCTTAATCGCCTCATCAAGAATGTTCATGCCCTCGAAGTATACCTCCAACCGCCATAGGAAGTCATCAAGTTCCTTCGCGTCCCGCTTGCCATCAAACTCCTTTGGCTTAGGGTAGTCGACCCTTGGAGCCGCCATAACTGTGCTTGTTCCCGCACTACTTGAGGCCTTTTTGCAAGCATCAAGGCCACTTTGCAAATCATCGCAAAGCTTATTCACCTGGTTCTGGATCGCCGTGATGGCATCCATCACCTTGATCTCCAACCTCGTTAACTCATTCCTTAGAGAACCTTGGTCCTCCTTGATGGCATCAAACTGTTCCAAGGTGTGGGACTCTAAGGTCGAGAGTGAATTTTCCACCGTCTCAATGCGTTCCCCCATATTAACGAAAACTTCTTAGAGTGGCCAGACAGGGGGAGCCGGTGGGCGACTTCTGCTCTGACCATGCTTAGCCTTCTTTCCGGTAGTAGAAGGTTTCGTCTCTCGCCCCCTATCTTCATGTTCCATCTCTGTGGTACCGGAACCCGCAACCTCTCGATCCGCCATGCCAACGGTAGTAAGTGAGCCGAACTCAAGCTCTGATACCAACTGTCACGGACTTGTTGTTTTCTCCAAGCACCGTGCGGCACTTAGTGTCTCCAACTTCCGCCCCTGCGGTTTTTACACTAAGTCAGCCTCCCACTCTAGCGTTGAGGTCTTAGAACGGCACCAAGTAGACCACTTAAGAATTCAAAGGAGGAACACAAGTGTTTATGAAGGAAGCTTTGTATTGAACAAAGAAACTTTATAATGCTTAACACTTTTACAACTTCACTCCCTCTTGGAGCAAATGAATGAACCTACAAGCTATTTATAGGCAAAGTTGTCCCTAATGGATGGCTAGGATCAATTTGATCCAACGGTCTACAATCCATCTCTAGAATTCTCTACAACCATCCATAATAAAATATTTACAAAAGATTATCTAGGATTATCTAGAATAATCCACAAGTATTAGACTTGCTAATTCTCTAGAACTCTCCATTACCTTCTGGTTACCATCATTGTCTAGAACATTCTGGATTCGCTTCAAGATACTGTTGTTCTAGATAATTCCGCCATTTTTGTTATGCAACGAGCGGGTCGTGACAACGTGCTAACTTGTAAGGCTTGAGATTATAAACAATCTGTTCATCAACCGATCGAATGATCCAGGCCATGATTCGAGAATTCTTAGTTTTCTAGGCAAGATACTTCTCCTTATCATTCTCTTTATCATGAGGCAGAAGACTTCCATCAATATGTCCTTACAAATCACCTTTGCCTTCAACCAATAATTGAAAATGAAAAAGCCCATGAAAAGTAATTCTTCCATGTAAAACGAATGCAAACAGACTCAATTCTTTTTAGTTGACATGAAGAAACTGTATATGGTCCAACCAAAAAATTACTTACAACCTAAATAAATTCTACCCAAATAATTTAGACCAACTAATTAATATCATATAAACGCAATAGCCCAAAGTCTAAATATTAGCTCGACAAGCGCAACAACAATTAAGATATCAACCCAACAGCCCAAGCTCAAGAGGAATGACTTTGATACCGTAAACTTGGCCTAAAACAATGAAATCTGAGATAGAACCCCTAAACCCAACTTCGACCGTGCGTGGAAAAGCTGCTCCAATACCCACGACCGTGATCAGAACCACCCTTATAGACGCCAGAACTATGGAGCCCAACCTCAGACGCTACTTAAAAACGTGGCTACACTAAGTAAATCGAAACCACGCTGGCAAGAAGAACAAGATGTGACCCGACTTCGATGAGACACCGACCATACTCGGCGTCGAAGAACACGAGACAAACGTAGGTTCAAAAAAATTGATTTTAGGGCTCTGAAACCATACTAATTTGAGGCCAATTTGCTTAATGATTTCTTCTTTGGTGTTGTCTTTCATTTATACATGTTTATGGAATATACAAGGAAATAAAATTACAGTTGGGAATCAATCCCTGATTTTGTGTGGCTATAGAAGGGAAACTATAAATCAATCCTATAATACAATTAATCACGTCTCTAATAACAATTACTTATTTTTTGTTTATCTATTTCTCTAATGTAATCTATGAACATATATCAATGAAAAATGAGATTTAGAGCATGTTTGATAGTGATTAAAATTCAATTAAAATAGAAAATATGATCGTTATTGGGTTCCATTTGTCTAATAAAAGTCAACAATAACGGTTAGTTTTTCAATTTTAATCCGATTTTAATCTCTATCGAACACGCCTTACATTAATTTCTCAAATTCTATATGATATTAGAGCAAGTTTGATTTTGCATTAATCTTGCAATTGTTTCCATTTTTCAACAAGCGGCTTTATGTCGCTTGTTTAACCAATATCACCTTTAACCTCTATCTCTCTTGTTAATGTAATAAATAGATTAGGTTAAGGGTAGTTTTGTCATTCTGTTTGTTTACTTGTGAGACTATTTAAAGTCTCCCCTTCTTTGTATTTTCAATCAATTTCACACAATGTAGAAACCTTAGCCCCCCTTCGTTTTCCTCCCTCTCTGCCTTTTGTATTGTTAATTTTCACATGGTATCAGAGCCAACACAAACCGTACTAGATTGTTACCGTGATTGAGAGACTGTGCGGATGGCAGCAGTGGTCTTTTTGGACCCGAACTAGGCGTCGATCTTGAGCTTCCGTTTTCCGGTTTTCAGCACTCGGTGTTCTCTGTTTTGCTGCTTCGGTTGTTTGTTGGGCTTTCTGTGTAGTTTCTTCTCTCTATGAAGATCTCTGTATTTGAGGTTCAAGGGTATGGCATTCTGATTTGTTTTTTTTATATATATGGCAAAATTGAAATTGTTTGTTAAAACTTGAAAATTGAAATTGAGTTGGGCAGTGAGTTGAAATTGTAGTTGCTGACTTGCTGTTGCTGGGGATATGTTGGTGGCTATGGGATTGAATTGGGGATAGTTGCTGAGTTTAAATTTGTGGAGGTCCTTAATGTTCTCAACCTTTTGAGTTGATGTTTAATTGGTTTGATTACTACTAGTTGGGTTGGAATTATTTGTGAGAATGAAGTGCTTGGAGATTCTGTCGGCAGTTTCTTGGCAAGTTAATTGGGTTGTTTTGTTAATTTGTGCTAATATTTGGATTCCAGAAATCATATTTCTGGTGGAGAAGATGGAGTTGTTGGGTTTGGATCTTTTGGGCTAAATTTGTGAAGAAGTGTATTAGGCTAATGTTTATGGTTTGGGTTGATTTATGTGGTTGGGCCTGGATTAATGGGATGGATATTTAGTTTATTGGGCATTGTTATAATAGGTTTGCTATTTGTGTGGGCTGCTTTTGAGTGGTAACTTGTTTGGGTTGCAATCTAGCCTCTTTTGTGAGTTGGTTGTGTTTATTGGGTTGGTTTACAAAAAAAAAAAAAAGGATTTGGAAATTTGCGTGTGGAAAACGTTTGCTTCTCTCTCTTCCGCTGCTTTGTCTTCTTCTCTATTGTCTATTTGTTTCTCCTTCTTTCTCTTTGCACTTCTTTTGGTAAAAGATATGATTCAAGTTGTTGATGGCATTTATTGGAAATTTGGTTTGATGCCCAGTTTATGGGATTGGAAATTTGGTTTAGTATTTGCCCAGTTGATGGGATTGGAAATTTGGTTTGTTGTCCAGTTCATGGGATTGGAAATTTGGTTTGTTGTCCAGTTCATGGGATTGAAAATTTAGTTTGGTATATGCCCAGTTCATGGGATTGGATTGAGAATTTAGTTTGGTATATGTCCAGTTTATCTGGAATTTGATTTGGTGTTGTTCGGTGTATCCAGAATTGGAAATTTGCATCCGTTTGGTTAGATTGGTGGATGATCATCAACTTTGAGTTCTTTGTTCGGCTTGGTTGACATACAAGCAGTTTTGAAGATTTGATTTCTGCAGACCGGCACTACTTCCCTACCTTTTGTCTCTTCATCGTTGCAGCTTGCTAACTTCTTCACGAAGTCACATCTGGTTCATCGTTTTTGTTTCTTGCTTGACAAACTCTCGTTGCTTCTTGTTGTAGCATCGTGAGTTTGAGAGGGGATGTTAATGTAATAAATAGATTAGGTTAAGGGTAGTTTTGTCATTCTATTTGTTTACTTGTGAGACTATTTAAAGTCTCCTCTTCTTTGTATTTTCAATCAATTTCACACAATGTAGAAACCCTAGCCCCCCTTCGTTTTCCTCCCTCTCTGCCTTTTGTATTGTTAATTTTCACATCTCTGATGACCTCTACCCTCTACCTCACTCTAAATTAAGAATTTAAATTTATTACCAAATTGCAAACCCTACATTTACAAAACTAATGACTGTGTTCTTGTTGCTGTAATTTTCACAACCGTTATGGTGCAGGAGACTTTGTTTCTGACCTTTTTTGCTGCTATGACGTGCGCTGAACCTCTTTCTTGGTGTCGAGGTCTTAAATTGTTTCGGATAGTTCTTATTTTTTGCTGGTGCAACGGATTTTACGATGTGTTATTCTTGCCAACATATTTTTCTATTTTTCTAATTTAGCAATTGTGCATTTCTTAATGCAGCAATTGTTTTTTTTTGTTTTTTTGGCTGGTGACTATGACTTGTCTAGTGGTTAGCTTACTAATTGCTTATTTGCTCGGGCTTTCAAATTTATTTGAACCCTCATACTTGTTTTTGTGCGAGGTGCGGGGTTCTATTTTCAGCAATTTGCCATTGTGAGAGTTTTACCTGAATTGTTATTTTTTGGTTGGCACCCAAAGTGCTGCAAATCATGGGTTGTGGTACAGTTTCTATGATTTGGGTGGTAACGATATTGTGTTATTTAGACTGCTGCATGTTATATGGGTATTTTGGTTCTTGTTGGGCTTCTGGTTTCAATATTTTTCATATTTTTCGTCCAATTTCAAGTTTGTCCTGAACTTCTTATAAGGTTAAATTTGGTCCAGGAAATTTGAGATTGGAGCAAATTAGCCTCTTCTGGTACCCTCTAAGGTTTATTGTGATCGTTTCTATTGTTATTACTAATGTCAGAGTTACGATCATAGGTTTTAGTCACAAAACTCTCGTGTTGAAGGAGAGATTATTGTTGATTATGCTGTTGGAACCCCTTGTTTGGAAGAAAATGTTATTACTTTTCCACTTAGGCTCCTAGTTTACCTAGGTTCTTGTTGTTAGGCCACTTTTTGGCTCCATTTGTGAATGGATTGCGGGTAATCCCTGGGATTTTCAGAGTACTAGTTTTTCTACTTGTGGGATGTGCTCCTCAAGTCTTGGTGATGGTCATGGTGGATAATGTTTTTCGCTCGCACCTACTTCTAGATCTTGATTTTCTCAGCCAGCATGTAATGTAAATGAAATTTTGAGAGACCATTTAAATAGTGGGAATGATGATTTGCTTAGATCAATTTAATTTTCAAATTCGACAACACCATATTGAGTTCAAGGGGGAGTGTTGGAAAAGTCTATCAAATCAATTAAACATTGCTAATTTTTTAGGGAAGTTAGTTGTTAATGGGTTAATATTTTAGAAGATATTTTAGGAGATTACTTTTCGTGGTAGTTATCAATTAGTTAGTTTCTGTTTATCTATTTTTCCTATGTAATCATTAAATAGTCAATTGTGAATCATATTTGACATTTTGATGAAAAATGAGATTATATTAATTTCTCAAATTCTACACTTTGATACGTATGTACCCTCTTTATTTTTTTCTTAACATATCTCATATAGTAGATTTGTTGATGCTTAACAGAATTGCAAAGCTCTTAGCTATGATGACAAGATTCTGGATGGTTTCTATGACCTATACGGCATGTCCAAGTCCACATCATCAAAAATGCCTTCCCTTGTTGATTTGCAAGGAATTCCAGTCTCAGACAATGTTAGTTGGGAAGCCATTCTTGTCAATAAAGAAGCTGACATCAAGTTGTCAAACCTTGGACAGAAAGCGTTAGAGATGGCTGTCAAATTAAGGTCAGATTCTGTAAACTTTGTAAGCAATATGGTGAAGAAGCTTGCAACTTTAGTTTCTGACTACATGGGGGGCCCGGTTGGTGATCCCGACAACATGTTGATATCATGGAGAAATCTCAGTTATAAATTGAAGGAAAATCTTGGTACCATTGTTTTACCTCTTGGTTCTTTGACAATTGGATTGGCTCGTCATCGTGCGTTGCTATTCAAGGTAATAAATATTTCTTGGTGTCTATGGTTCTGAAATTTAAAAATAGTCTATATATAATATAAGTTTTGACTTTTTTCCATAAAAACAACTATTGTATTATTTAGAAATATTCTCTGCCATATCCGATAAACCAAAATCAAGCTAAAAGAAATATTATTTGTTTCTCATGATGGAGATTGTTCTGATTATCAGACATGTAAAAGATGAAGCATCTATCTTCTTATTCATGCCATTCACCTTTATTTTGTTGGGTGGGGTGGGGACCGTGGGATGGGGTGGGGGGATTTTCCATGTAGCTGGTCATGACTTTTTCTGCGTGATAATTATTAAAACCACTTGCTTTTTTTCTCTCCTCATTAATATTATTGTTCATCCTCATCTTAACGATAAATATTACTACTGCTACTGTTTATCATTTATTTATCCATTTGTTGGGTTGGGAGCGACGGAGACTATCACATATGTAGCAGATATGTATATAGGATACTCCTGTGTCATTAATGATTTCTACTATTTTTTTAAAACCGGCCTGAACATTGACCCAAAGGGTAAAGGTCAAGGGTCAATTTGGGTTTGATCTGAGGTGGATCTGTTGGTAAAAATAAAAATTTGATAACCTTTTTTTCTTCATTGAAAATGTACCAGTAAAACCTTCCTGATCAACCGGTTTTCACTGATACTGGCTGGTTCCAAATTTGTTTTAAGTGATTTTAGAATATTTGGATTTTTACATGAACCCCCCGACTGGATTTCGGACCGTTTCCTGGCTGAACCGTCCAGTCCTTTCTTGTCTGTTTCAGTTCTTATAACATTGATTTATACTAAGTTATGGTCTATTAGTTTTGGGAAATGCCCTGCGTACAGGGCAGTTTTTCACAGGCCCCTCACTGTAGCGGCGGGCCCCACCCACTGTATTAAAAAAAAAGTGCCCCCCCCAATGTGTGTATCCTGGCAGGGGCCTGTTTGTACTTGTAGCAAAACTCATTAGTTTTGGATTTTCGGGTTCTGAAATTTGTCTGCATATATGCCCCAATATATTACAAAACTTTAAACTAAATAAGGACTTGAAGGTAAACGTATTGTTTGAGGCTTAACGTCAAACAATCATGTATCCATTTGATGGAAAAAAATAATAATAATTATGACAATAAATTATAGAGAGTGAATTTAGCAAAACTTAATTATAAAAATGACATGTCCAAACTTAAACAAAAATTACTGAATGGACAGGAATATATTTAGAGAGTGAGCTTCAGAGAGAGTGAGATTGATAGTACATGAAATGAGGGATATAAGGTATTTGTAAAAGAAAATTGGGGTTTTCTCAAAAAGAAAAAGATATATATATATATATATATATATATATATATATATATATTATTTTTTTCCTGGCCATAATGCCAGAAATAGAGCTGAACAAATTGTAGCTGTTGGACCAACAGCTAGAATTGAAGCCGCCTGCTGATCTGGGTGGCCCAGCTCTCCTTACACCTCTACTTCAAGCAGATTATATTCTTCCTTGTTTGACTTGCCAATATAGTGTGTTTTTACAGAAATATTTTTAGATGCTAATGATATCTTGTCATGACTTTAGTTTTTCAATTTTAATAGCTTAAGTTTAAAATATATGTGGGTTATCCAGAAAATAATTCTTTTACTATTTCGAAACTTCTATAATTCATTTCTAAAAAGTTCAAATCACATTGCCGAAAATTCTAAGAACTGCCAGCTTCATCTTGGTCAGGCACCAGAAATTTCGTTGCTCCTTTAATTCAATCTCGTTATTCTTAAGAATCCTCAGCATGTTGAAAAAAAAGACAGGATCATCCTCTCATAGGCTATCCCAGAACTTAAGACTTCTTGATTCGGATATGCATTTGCTTGTTTCTATTTGTCATAAGACTATGGAGATATAAGTTTTATGTTCTAAGCTTTATCTGAAACTTACAAATGGAAGACTTCTACTCATTTTGTCTTTCTTTCGAATGGTTAAGGTCAGCTGTACTGGGTTACTACTTTTTCCCTCGCGTCTCCGGATCAAGGCACGCTAGATGCCCACTCTTAGGTGCCAAGATGTTACCTATAACATACCCTTTTTTGTATTGCCTTTTCAATTACTATGAAACCCATTCCTTACTAGGAAAAGCTCAAATCAAGTTCCTCTAGGCCAATGTTAATTTATTTAAACTTATTATATGCTTGAATATGTTTAACCTTCAGCCAGGCTGAATCTTATTTAATGCTTCTACATGCTGTTTTGGGGTTTCAATATAGTGATGATAATGTTGGGAATTTTTTCTTTTTCTATTTTTCCATGGTGAGGTGGATGAGCATTGCAGTTCTTTCTCATGGCCTAGATGTATCAAGCTGGAGTCTTCCTTTTCTAATGTCCTAGTTTTGGGATTTATATGTTTTTAGGAGGAATTCTGTTAATTTTTATTTGTTTCATTTCTTAACTGCATTCTCCCCTTATTGAGCTCTGTGTTGATGGCAGTATGACATTGATGAGGGAAGACAGCTTGACTATATAATATACCTATTCTTTATTAGATCAATTTTATAAATATTTCTTAGCTGATATGAGAAGAAATTTATTATGTTTGTTTCAAGATCCTTGTCTCTTCACGCATGGACTATATGTTTCGAAATTCGCATGTCTAGGTTTTCCCGAATAAAGCATGTAACTTTAGACTTGATCCTGGATGAAGATGGTCTTTTTCTAATCTTACGAGATGAATCTTGAACTGTTTCTCCATGTATTGATAAGTTATACTTCCTTGGGAGAATTGCTATGACCTCTTTCCTGTCATTATTTTGATTCTTCCATTTGTTTTTCAAAATTTTCATATTTCTTCATTTGCACATTACTTTCATTATGCCTTTATTTGGGAATTCAGTTTCAGACCTGACAATCACCATACTTTCTGTTTGTTTTCGTGTAGGTTTTGGCTGACAGTGTTGACATTCCTTGCTGCCTAGTGAAAGGACTGGAATTTACTGGTTCTGATGATGTGGCAGTGAACTTAGTACAAGTTAATAATGGAAGGTTTGGTCAATTAGTTATACCCTAGTGCTATCAATTTAACTAGAGAGTTGATCTGTAATCCTCATTTTGTTTCCTTTTCCTTTTTCCCTTTTTAGGTAATTCCTGTGTGCTTCAACAATAACAAGCTACATACTCCTAGTAAATCTACATAATGAATAACCCAAATTTTTTTTACAGTTTTTACGGAAGATGCATCCCTTGACTCCAACTAGCAGCCAAAGTACAAGTGTGTGAAGACCTCTTTGGTTAAAAATGACTTTCTATGTACTGTACTAATTTAAAACTCCCGATATCTAATCCTGCAAATTTCATTTCAATATGACCAATCTTAGTCTAAAATAGCATCGAACATTCTCTACTTCTTACATTTATGCTGTCACAAATAGATTTCATTTACATTGCGTAGTTGACAAATGGATTCTTTAAGGATGTAATGACATGTTCTGCATTGCTTTTCTTTTTAAAAAGTAGATAATGTGGTTTCAGGGAATACATTGTTGATCTAATGGCGGACCCTGGCACACTTATTCCATCTGACGAAGCAGGATTGCATATAGATTGTGAAGAATTATGTCTTTCCAACAGTCCATTGTCTAAATATGTGGAACCTTCTCACATGGATTCATCGAGTAGCGGGATAACTAGTTCATTTGAAGACCAATCAGAGGTTGGAACACTGGAAAGGAGACCCAGGTTTAAAAAGACTATTGCCTTAAGAAATGAAACTATTGTCAGAGATGAATTTTCTTCTTCAGGGATTGCTGTAAAGCAGGTCAATTCTCAAGAAGGACCCAACCAATCTTCTGACAGTTCAAAATATCCTTGGAATGTGAAGAAGGAGCCAGCATGGGAGATTCCTGGTAGATCTAATCATCCTTATTCACATGCAAGATCTCCTTCCTGGACTGAAGGCGTTAGCTCTCCAGCTGTCCGCAGATTGAAAGTTAATGACGTTTCACAATACATGATTGATGCTGCCAAAGAAAACCCACATTTAGCTCAGAAGCTCCACGATGTTCTACTCGAAAGTGGTGTTATTGCTCCTCCAAACTTGTTCACTGAAATGTACCCAGATCAGTTAGATATGTCACTGGGGGAAACCAAATCCCCAGGGACAGAAAAGGAGAACCCAGGAAGTGATGAGATTCAAAAAATTAAAGGTCATAATAACCTAGATCCAGTTCGCTTCCTGCCTCCACTGCCTCATCAAGGTGCTTGTTCTAGAAGCCCGAATAAGCGACTGGAATGTCATTTAGATCTAAAGGAAGCAACTGAACATCATGATTCACCAGAGCCTGAAATAGCTCCTGTAAAATATGATAAAAATGTTCCTGTTGCTGCTGCTGCTGCAGCAGCTGCAGCTGTTGTTGCCTCTTCAATGGTAGTTGCAGTAGTAAAGACTAACACTGATCCAAAACTTCAGCTTCCAGTAGCAGCGGCAGCTTCTGCCACCGCTGCAGCTGTGGTAGCAACAACTGCTGCAGTCAGTAAGCAGTATGAATTGGAGACTTCTGCTCAATCACAAGATAGTCCTGCTTCCTTTTTGGACAAATCAGAGTGTCTAAGAAATGATGGTGAAGCAGATATGGCAGTTTCTGAGCTCCAAGGAACTGGTGAACGAGAACATGACGCTTTGAGGCTTAAATCTGAGGGAGAGAGAATATCAGATAGGTCAACAGGCAATGATAGTGCAAAATCTGATATAGCACTTGATGATGTAGCAGATTGTGAGATCGCTTGGGAAGAAATCGCCTTGGGTGAGCGTATCGGACTCGGTACTAACCTAGCATTACATCCATTATATTATAAGTAATTCTATATAATGGTTGATCTTAAATCAGACCACATATATCTTTTTATTTTAAATTATCGCTATTGCAGGATCTTATGGAGAAGTATATCATGGTGACTGGCATGGAACTGTGAGTTTCTCAAAGTCTTGTGGCTACTTGAATTCTTGTTATTTTCTGTAATTTCTAAGCTTGGAACTAAAAGCATGTTTGGGAAGTGTTTATAAATGATTTGAATTATAATTACATAGAAATGAGTGGTACATAAATGGGTAGTACTTGTGGATTTCTCGAAATGTGTGAATAAAAATGGCTTGAGTGTCTATAAACAGTTTATAAACATGAACTAAATATAGGCTAAAATAGTTTAACTACTAGACCAGGAAGTAAAAATAGATAACTTTAGAAGACTGAATGATATATGACCACGAACACTATGTTGTTAAATTTAATGCTTGTACAAAATTGGAATATCTACTGAAGTCTAAACAGTTACCTTTTTAGTTCTTCTTAATGCATAAAAAAAATTCATAATGTCTGATAATTTTCATGAATTTACAAGTTAGAATATTTTTCGGAGTCCTGAAAAATGTTTCTATTCTTATTCTTTTGACAGAGATTGGTGATTTGAGTTGGTGTTATTATAAAATATGATTTAAGTTGTTTTCTGCATATTGAATGGCACACTCGGCAAAAAGCATAACTTGTTAGAGAGAATAACAAGTATTTATTGTCAAAATAATGATTTTCGTATATAAATTCCATTGAACAGATTACAAGCTATATAGACACAGGGAGGGATTTTAGGAAGCTATTTTTAGTCTGTACAATATCTACAGCTAAAATCCTGGTAAATCCTTGAATATAGGGATTGCTACAGCTAAGGTTTCTATAACTTGTTATTCTAATTACTCACTACAACACGCCCCCTCAAGTAGATGCGTAGATATCTCTAATGCCCAACTTGTCAAGTGAGTCGTAGAAGTTTTAATGTAGTATATCACAACTACAATTGATAGTTTCACTTTATTTAGGAATTTGTCTTTTTTAAATTATCTTTTCTAATTTCCTTTTCTAATTGTAATAGGATTATTCTTAAATTTTATTTAGATTAGGATTAGTTTATTTCCTTTTAGAATTTAGTTTCCTTATTTTAATTTCCTTTTATTAATAGAATTAGGGATAATTTGACCTATAAATATAGGGGTATTGTATACTTTTTAATCAATCAATCATATATCAATACAAAGCAAGATTATTCCAATATAATTCTTATTTTCAATTCTTATTACAAGAATTTCTAAACGCTTCCGCACCAAAATTGGTATCAGAGCAAGGAATTCACTTCAATCTGATGGCTGAGGACGGTTCGAGTGACAAACAAACCACCGACAACGAACGGAGGTTTGAAAAAATTGAGCAACGACTAGAAGGGATGGATGAAGCTCTTCGCAATATCACGCAGATGCTAACTGCAATGACTATTGAGAAGCATCATGCACCCAGGGTAGAACAGATGGGTGGGCAGAAATATGTACAAAGAGATATCAACTCAGATTCCGACGATGAGGAAGATGTTAATTTGAATGTAAGAAATCATGGAGTTCCAGCAAGAAGGGAGACGCGCCCTATTACCCAGCCCCACGTCGACCCAGGTGTGGGAGAAGAACTTCGGCCCCTTGCAGATAATCGACTTCGGCAGCAGAACCCATAAATTCATGATCGAGTTGCCTGGTGAGTGAACTCAGTCGCGGATCGTGACCCTTGCGAGGCTGCCCCACTACGGTTCTACGAGCGAAGAAACAGGCGAGATGAAGGTAACCTCCGGCGAAGGGTTCCAATCGGCAGCGACGAGGAGCTCAATGATCGACCGCGAGCTCCGACGAACAATCTTGAGCGAGAGGCAGAGACGCTATTTGATTTCAGGGAAGGAATCAATTTTGACCCACACAATTTTAACCGTGGTTACAATGTTGACCATGGTTACAATGTCGACCGAGGAGTTAATTTTGATCGAGGTCCTTTTTCAGCCGAGAGATAGAGGCTTTCAACAAAGAAGGCCAAGGGGTTTCGATTATTCATCTGAAGAAGAAGATAATTTTCGACCAAAGGCTAATAATCGGGGGTACAAATGTTCAAGAATTTAAGATGAAGATGGACTTGCCAAGTTTTGACGGCCGATTAAATATTGAAGATTTTTTGGATGGGTAATGCTACATGTACACACACACTTTTACACAATCTTTTACACCTCTCTCACATGGAGGGGGGTCCACGATTATTTTATTATGTGTGGGCCCCCTTCCATGTGACAGAGGTGTAAAAGATTGTGTAAAAAATTGTGTACACTTAGCATTATTCTTTTTGGATTGGATCCATACCGTCGAAAATTTTTTCGACTATTTGAATATCTCGGAACAAAGTCAAGTTAAGCTTGTGGGGTATAAATTAATGGGTGGAGTTTCGGCATGGTGGGAACAACTTCAATTTAATCGTCAACGACAAGGAAAACAATGTGTGCAAACTTGGCTCAAGATGAAACGGTTATTGCAAAGACGATTTCTCCCCCTAGATTATGAGCAATTTTTGTACCAGCAATATCAGAATTGTCGACAGAACAATCAAACAGTAAACGAGTACACAGAGGAATTCTATCATTTAAATACCCGAGTTAATTTGTCTGAAACAGAAGCTCAATTAATTGCTCGATATATAGGAGGCCTAAAATTAGTCATTCAAGATCGACTAGCTCTTCAAGAGGTTTGGACCATGACAGATGCAGTCAATTTAACAATGAAAGTGGAAAATCAGATGAATAGGACCACAGCCCGTACTCAAGGCAATTTTCGACGACCACTTCAAGAAACTTATTCTACTCTAAAGGGTGCAACGATATCAGGCAACAATAATAATAACAGTAAGGGTACCACGCCAATTCAGAATTCGGCATAGAATCAAAGTGGAATACTGGACACTATACCCCATTACCTGTTCCAGAAACAATATGGCAAGACCTCACTATGGATTTTGTTCTCGGTCTTCCACGAACTTAACGAGGAGTTGATTCTGTTTTGGTTGTAATTGATCGATTTTTGAAAATGGCTCACTTCCTTCCTTGTAAGAAAACTGCAGATGCTTCTTACGTAGCTAATTTATTTTTTCGTGAGATCCTTCGCCTACACGGCATTCCTCGTTCTATAACTTCTGATAGAGATGTCGGGTTTCTAAGTCACTTTTGGAGGACATTGTGGAGAATATTTGACACTTCTTTAAAGTTTAGTAGCGCGAGTCATCCACAAACGGATGGACAAACTGAGGTGGCTAATCGAACTCTTGGCAATATGATTCGAGTAGTCAATGGAGATAAACCAAAGCAGTAGGATGTTGCCCTTCCACGGATTGAATTTGCTTTTAATAGTATGCTTAATCGATCCACCAAGAAGACTCCATTTGAAGTCGTTTACACTAATGTTCCAAGACATACAGTAGATTTGATTCGACTTTCGAATGTCAATTCTAATGCAGAAGAGTTTGCTGAACGCATTCAAAGAATTTATCACGAAGTAAAACAAAATTTAGAAGATGCTAATATTCGTTACAAGACTGCTGCAGATCAACATCGACGCCAGCTTCAACAAAGGTGATTTGGTGATGATCAATCTCCACAAAAATCGTTTTCCTGTTGGCACTTACAATAAGCTTAAAGATAAGAAGATTGGTCATTTTCGCATTCTTCAAAAGATTGGTGATAATGCTTACAAAGTTGACCTTCCTGCTGATATGAACATTTCTAATACTTTAAATGTTGCTGATATCTTCGAATATTTTCCTCCAGATGAGTTTTCCTTACACCCACAAAACTCGAGGGCAAGTTTTATTCAAGTGGAGGGGATTGATGTAGTACATCATAGCTACAATTGATAGTTTCACTTCATTTAGGAGTTTGTCTTTTTTAAATTATCTTTTCTAATTTCCTTTTCTAATTGTAATAAGATTATTCTTAAATTTTATTTAGATTATGATTAGTTTATTTCCTTTTAGAATTTAGTTTCCTTATTTTAATTTCTTTTTATTAATAGGATTAGGGATAATTTGACCTATAAATATAGGGGTATTGTACATTTTTTAATCAATTAATCATATATCAATACAAAGCAAGATTATTCCAATATAATTCTTATTACAAGAATTTCTAAACGCTTCCGCACCAAGTTTTTATTGGAAACCGCATTTGTAAGTATGTCCACCAATTGGTCTTCCGACTTAACAAATGGAAACTGAATGATCTTTCCCTCTAGGTTCTGTTTGATGAAATGTCGATTCACCTCTATATGCTTGGTACAATCGTGTTGGACTAGGTTATTGGATATTTCAAAGGCAACTTTGTTATCATAGAACAAACTCATTGCAGAACCAAGAGCAAAACCAACAGCCGTTAGTAATCTTCTAAGCCAAAGAAGCTCACAGAGTCCTTTAATCATACTTTGAAACTTAACTTCTGCGAGCTACTACCTTCTGCTTTATGCTCCTCCATGTAACTAAGTTGCCTCCTACAAATGTAGAGTAGCCCAAAGTAGATTTTCTACCCAAGATATTCCTTGCCCAGTTTGCCTTTGTGTACCCTTCAAGATTCAAATGGTCATTCTTGAAGAACGTTATCCCTTTTCCTGGTGATGACTTTAGATAGCAGAGGATTAGATTATTGCACCCATATGGTCTTCACTAGGACAATGCATAAATTGGCTTACTATACTTACATCGTAAGCATTTTTCGGGCGAGTATCGGATAGGTACATGAGGTAGCCCACTAATCTTTGGTGCCCTTATCGGGTGTTTCTGGAAGAGAGTATAGTCAGAGTTTCTTTGGCAATAATCATACTTTCTCATAGCTGAACTAAATCAACCAAACAACGCTCGGGGTGACTATTTTAACCTATACAACGCCCGCTCCAATTTACAAACTATCTTGGTCTCGGATGATGTTGTATACCTTGGCAGAATGTCCATATAGACCTCCTCTTCAAGATCGCCATGGAGAAAGGCGTTCTCAGTCTAAATTTGCTGCAAGAGACGACAAAACTCTAATAGTATTCGGTTTTGCTACTGGTGAGAAAGTTACAAATAATCTATTCCATACGTCTGAGTAAATCCCTTTGCCACGAGCCTCACCTTGTATCGACTGATGGATCCATCAACCTTGTATTTTATAAAGAACACTCATCTGTATCCCATTATCTTCTTCCTTTACAATGGTGGAACTAACTTCCTGGTGTTATTTTTCTGTAAAGCCTCCAGCTCTTCTTATATTGCTTGTGCCCCACTTTGGATCGGATGAGGCCTCTTCAACACTATTGGGAATGTGGCAGGACGATGGTGTTTAAGTAAATGTCTTAAGAAGTTCACATTAGACTTTAAGTGGACAAGTTTTTGTGACTGGATCTTCGACTTTCTTTCTTCCTCATCTGGAGAGTATCTGTAGGAAATCTCGATTCCAGTTATTATCTTATATGGAAAGATTGTAATTAGAATAGAATTAGGAAGTATTTTTTACCTTTCTTAAGATAGAATGTTTTTCCTTATTGTCATCTATTACACCATAGTATATAATTGTAACACGTGAAGAATCAATTCAATATAGAAGAAATTCTCTTACTACTTTCTACATGGTATCAGAGCTAGAGTAAACCTAAACTTCAGTGTCGTGGCGAAAGCAAACAATCGGAAAGAGTTATCTACCTACGAGTCCTCTAACGGCGAGCGGCTATCCCGACCATGAGTTCAATTGGAATGGACAACACGGCCTTCCAACTTACGGTGGAAAAACTTAATGGCAACAATTACGGAGAGTGGGCACAATCAATTAAACTCGTACGTGATGGAAAAGGAAAATTGGCTATCTTAGGTGAAAGCAAGCAGCCAGACATGACACTTCGAAAAATGGAAATCGAGAAAATTCCATGGTGATGGTGTGGCTTGTGAACTCGATGCAGCCAAAATTGGTAAAATCTATCTTTTCTTGGCCACGGCGAAGGACATCGGGAGGCGGTTCGAGAGATGTACTCCGATGCCGAAGATTCGTCCCAATTTTCGAAATTAAAACGAAGGCTGTGGCGAGATAAAGCAAGGAGAACGGTTGGTCACCAAATACTACTTGGAGATGACAAATCTGCGGCGAGAATTGGACGAGAACATCGACGAGTGGGATTGTGCCGCGACGGCGTGCGGTATAGGAAGAGGCGGACAACGAGAGAGTGTGCAATTCCTTGCCGGATTGAGCAGAGAACAGCGACGTAAGGGGACGGATCCTTGGACATCGACCGGCTGCCATCACCTCGTGAAGTCTTATTTGAGGTCGAGACGAGGAAAGTCGCGAGCGGATTATCTTTGAAAGAATGAAATTGGGCTGCTATTCCTTTGGAGGGTTCGACCCTTTCTTCTAATTCCTTTGGGCGAGCAGATTCGGAGGGGGTTTGAGCTAAATGGGTCGATGCAAATTTTAAAAGGAACCCGTTTAATGGGCGAGTCAAATGGGCGATTTGGGAGCCGGATGCCTAGAGAGTACAAAAAATTTGGACTGACCCGAAGGCAAATAAACGGGTCGTCCATGATCGCGGGTGCGATGTTGTCGAAAACACTGAGCCAAAGAGGATACATCTTGGGATTTGCATGGAAAACCGATTGATTGGAAACTTGGCGACAAAACACGAAGAAATTCCATCTACCAAGGCTGCAGTCCACTCTGCGAGACACAGTGTGAAATTCCACTCCCGAATGCATTCGGTCCCGGCGCAACTCGAACGGCTTCAACAAGCTTGTTCTCGAATTTTCAATCAAGGCCCTTCGAGTTCTTTGGCTCGCGAGAGGTAATATCCTTACGGGTCTCGATACTACGCTACTCTCAAAAATATCATGGATTATCGATTCGGTGCATCCAGATCATATGACGGATTCGCATAATCTATTTGTGTCATACTCGCACCTTGTCTTTGGCAACCTTAAGGTTAAAATTGCGAGATGGTTCTCTCTCTCTCAGGTAGTTTGGAAAGGGGAGTATTCGAATCTCTAGTCTAATAATACTCGAAAATGTTCTACATGTCCCAAATCTATCGTGTAACTTATTGTCCATCAGTCAATTGACAAAGAGTTCAAATTGCTCCGCTCATTTTTTTCCATCTTACTGTGTCTTTCAGGACCTATCATCGGGGAAGACGATTGGCAGTGCTAAAGAGAGTGAGGGACTCTACTACTTTGACGAGGCTAATGTGAGTCCACAACGTCGATTTGCTAGTTGTGATTACGTTTTACATTCCTAAGAATAATGAAATTCTTTTATGGCATTATAGAATGGGTCGTCCCAATTTTCAATATACGAGACATGTATTTCCTACACTATTTTTGAATAAACCATTTTTCGACTTAAAATGTGACATTTGTGAACTTGAAAACATCATCGTTCGTCTTTCAAAAAATACGTATACAAACCGTCTAGGCCATTTACCTTAATACATAGTGATCTATGGGGACCTTCTCGAATCCCGATCGTATCCGCACAAAATGGTTTGTCGCATTTATCGACGACCATACTCGAATTTGTTGGGTCTATATGCTAAAAGAAAAAAGCCGATGTTAGTTCTGTGTTCATGAATTTCCACTCGATGGTCCCAGAGCTCGATTTCACTCAAAAATCCAAATTCTACGACAGACAATGGCACCGAATATTTCAATAGTACCCTGAGAACCTATCTCAGATAATGGAATAATTCACCTGAGTTCTTGTGTTGATACTCCCCAACAAAATGGGGTTGCGAGCGAAAAAACGGAGACACTTACTTGAGGTAGCTCGGGCACTTATTATTCACTACAAATATGCTGACATTTTTTGGGAGATGCTATTCTAACCTCCTGCCTACCTCATAAACGAATGCCCGATACACAGCTCGATTTCGAAACTCCTCTCAAAAAATTCAAGATGTTCTTTCCTAACACTCACCTCTTCTCAGGCCTACCGCCTAAAATTGTTTGGGTGTACGACCTTTGTCCGCATCCATTCTCGTCTTCGTACCAAGCTCGAACCCCGAGCAATTAGGTGTGCTTTTCATCGGTTACTCACCTACGCAAAAAGGGTATAAATGCTATGACCGATCATGAAAATGTTTATCGACTTCGATGTCACTTTCTTCGAACGAACCCTACTTTAAAAAACCTCACTTGGGGAGATCCTAAGTGACCATGAAGATCGGTTCTTTCAAATGCAAATACCTCTTAGTCCCTCCAAATCTAACATGCCATTTTACGAGAAGATGACTTAACCTCGAGGGAGAACAGAAGAACAACATGACAAAGAGATAATTGTTTACTCCGGGAAGCGAAATCAAAGGAAAAGAGAAACTTCCTCGAAGCACGAGAGAGTCGGAACCAGTGATAGCTCCAAATCCTCATGAGCTTCCTCCAAAATCACTTGACAGTGATGATCTACCTATTGCTCTCAGGAAACAAACTCGGTCATGCACTCTTCACCCTATCTCAAAATTTGTTGCTTATAATACTCTGTCTTCACAATTTCGGACATTTGTATCTAACCTTGATAGCACAGAAATTCCAAGAAACATTCAAGAGGCCTTGGAAATTCCCAAGTGGAGAAAAGCAGTAATGGAGGAAATGAAAGCACTAAAAGAAAATAAAACCTGGGATTTGATGGAACTATCGAGAGGAAAGAGACCTGTTGGGTGTAAATGGATGTTTAATGTAAAATACAAAGCAGATGGAACAATAGAGCAGGTACTGAGGCTCGTCTGGTTGCAAAGGGATACACTCGAAACCTATGGCATAGATTCTGCGAAACATTCGCACCAGTTGCAAAACTAAATACAGTTCGGGTTCTCCTATTACTAGCAGCAAATATGGACTGGCCACTCCAACAACTTGATATTAAAAATGCATTCCTAAATGGGAAGTTGGAAGAAGAAGTCTATATGATGCTACCACCTGGATTTTCTAAGAGAAATGAAGGAAATAAAGTATGCAAACTGAAAAAATCTCTATACGGTCTCAAACAGTCACCTAGGGCATGGTTTGACAGATTTGCAAACGTGTTGAAGAGGCAAGGATACCAACAAGGACGGTCGGATCATACTATGTTTTTCGATTATTTGAAGGTGGGACAAAGACTATTTTGATTGTCTATGTTGATGACATAATTCTCATAGGAGGATAATACGGTTGAGATGGAGAGGCTAAAAAGAGGGTTATTTGCAGAATTTGAAGTGAAAGACACAGGGCAAATGCGATACTTCCTAGGAATGGAAGTAGCTAGATCGAGGAAGGGGATCGGTGTGTACAACGGAAATATGTCCTGACCTCCTTGGTGAAACTGGTATGCTTGGGTGTAAACCATGTGATACTCCTATGGATTGGGAGAAAAAGCAGAGAATCTTGGAGAATGTGTTGAAAAGAGAGATATCAAAAGCGGTGGGAAAACTAATCTACCTATCTCATTACTAGACACGACATTGCATTTGCGGTAAGTGTGGTAAACTGACACATGCATGCTCAAGGAAATCCGTCTAGAAGCGTTATACGAAATTCTAAGATATCTGAAGGTTCCCCTGGAAAAGGGCTAGCATTAAAAAGGATGAGAAAGAGAAATACATGTATTCACTTGATCTTGTGAGCGAGAACGAGAAGATAGGAGATCAACCGGCAGCTCTTGTACTTTTGTGTGGGGAAACTTAGTCACTTTGGAGAAGCGAAAAAACAAAAATGTCGTAGCCGAAGCGATGCGAAGCGAGTTTAGGCATTTGCTCGAGGAATATGTGAAGGTTTATGGCTAAAGAAAGCATGTTGAATGAGCTACAAATTCCAACACAATTTCCAATCAAACTCTATTGTGACAACAAAGCGGCTATCAGCATATCACTCAACCCAGTGCAGCATGATAGAACCAAACATGTAGAGGTGGATAGACACTTTATCAAAGAAAAAATTGAAGGTGGAACTATCTGTATGATCTACGTTCCTACTAGAAAACAAACTGCAGATGTATTCACAAAAGGCCTACAGAAACAAACATTCGATGAATGCATCTACAAGTTGGATATGATCAATATCTATGATCCAACTTGAGGGGGAGTGTAGGAAATCTCGATTCCAGTTATTATCTTATATGGAAAGATTGTAATTAGAATAGAATTAGGAAGTATTTTTTACCTTTCTTAAGATAGAATGTTTTTCCTTATTGTCATCTATTACACCATAGTATATAATTGTAACACGTGAAGAATCAATTCAATATAGAAGAAATTCTCTTACTAGTTTCTACAGTATCTATTCAGTAGTTCTCCATGCTTGTGTCTGGAAGGCAAAACATAATCAGCAAGAGAATCTAGAACATGAGTATGTGAGGGTGTAGTAGGAGTACTTACCTCAAGAATATTCCCAGGAGGAGTGTCTTCGGGTACTCTAGAGTGGGGATTCTGTATTTTCAAGCTCTCCATTTTTCGAGTTCTTCATTTTCAGCCTCTTTATTTTCAGTTTCTTCATTTTCGAGTAATGCACTTGCCAATTTTGAATTTTCATTCTCTGGTACTACATCTTGCAGTTGAATTTCTATATTTTCAATTCTATTCACCTCCTGGAGCCATTTCATTCTCTGGTATTGCATCCTGCAATTCAATTTCTATATTTTTAGTTCCATTCTCACTTTTTGGAGCTATCATCCAATTCAACTCTTCAACCTGAGGCTCCCCTTGAAGAGAAGAGTTGGGTACCAATGATGGATAAAAAGTCTTGGACTCAAGGAATGTAACATCCATGGTGGTATATATACAGTTGGCAGTAGTATCATAGCACCGATAGCCTTTTTTATTTAACCCATATCCCAGGAACAAACACCGAACTGAACACGGATCTAGCTTGGCGCACTGATTCTCGTGGAGATGAACGAAGGCAGCACACCCCAAAAATTCTAGAAAGGAGCATCAACATGGCAGACAGAGGAATATGAGTAGAGAGGATTTGTATAGGAGTCTTCAAGTGAAACTCTTGAAGGCATACGGTTTAGTAAAGACATTGCAGTAGCTACAACATGTCCGCAATGGCAATTTCGCACTTATTTCCAAGGAGTAAAGCACGAGCCGTTTCTAAAATGTGCCAATTTTTCCTCTCGGCGATGCTATTTTTTTGTGGTGTCTGAGAGTATGATATCTCATGAAGGAGACCATGTTGTTGGAAATAAACCTGAAATTGGTGATTTATGAATTCCCCACCATTATTAGAATGAAGGATTTGAATCTTGGTTGAAAATTGAATTCGGAACATGGAATGAAGTGTTTGAAAAATTGTGAAGACTTCATCTTTGGTCATCAGCTGGTAAAGCCATGTTATTGGAGCTCAAGCTGAAATCATCTAGGTAATACAGTCCCCCTCCTCTTGGTACCACAGGCCCAATGATCTCCTTGTTGGGAATATCTCAAAGAAGACAAAATGTAGGGTATATCAGTACGACAAAATTGAGTTCTTCAGTAATTTAACTCACATACATCAACTCATTGGAGAGAGATGGAACAAGCAGGGTGTAAGATAAGGAGAGAGAGGGTGATAAAAGCATGGTTCCAGCCCGTGTGATCGGGTATGTAACCCCATTGCCCATTGGCATTGGCAATGCGGGTTCTTCTCGGTTGAGTTATATGGGAGAAGTTATCGAGATCAAATGTCATGTGATCTGTAGCCCGGAGTCAATAATCCAAGCGCCATCATCTCGAGAGTTAAAGCTACAAAAAACCTGACCATAGTTACCTTGATCCGTGACTGAAGTGGGAGGTTCCGCCAAGGGAATGACATACACTTGAGGCTCAACGATGACCACCGTTGCTCTACTCGTGCCTTCTTCAGTTGCAGGTGTATCTCGTTTCTTTCGAGCTTGTAACTCATGCCACCAGTTTGGGTACCCCGTAGTTTAAAGTATGTATCTCGGGTATGTTTTGTATAATTACTGATGTAGGATAGGAGAAGAAAGCAGCAAGAAAGGGAGGGAGAAACCGGAGAGAATGAGGGAAGAAGCCAGAGGAGTAATCGGGGGAGAAGAGAGGAAACGTAGATGCAATTCAAAAACTCAATTCATTTTTATTCATTCATCGTCTAATTCAATCAACAATGAAAAATCCAATAAATAGCAAAAATCTAGCCAAGTGACGGGTTTGGGTCAACCCAATAATAGAAAACATAACTAATAAGGTCTAATAACAATAAAAAACTAAATTTCGATCATTGATGTCCGCATCAACTCTCCCGGGGTGGGAGAAAACTCAACCCCATCGAGTAGATAAGCTTCTACCACGGGGGACGATCTTTCGTAAGAGCTAAATATTGAAACTCCAGCACTGTAATCCAGATTTGTTGGAGCTTCTCTATAGAACTCCATGTACGATCTGCATCAGGTGGAACTACCCAACGAGCAAGGAAGCACCGAATTTCTCCATCATTGATCAACACAATCTGTTCATCTAAAATAACATCAATTGTATCTTTGTGTGATGTGACAGATGGTACGGAAGTATAAATATCAATATAGACAGGTTGGGAGTCCACAGAGCTAAATAGAAAAGGATCATCAAAGAATTGAAACGGTGTTTGTAAGTAAAGAAGTCCTCAATATTTAAAGTAGAGTTGTAGCCAAAATATGATAAAAGATCAATGACATGTGCATTTGGACTAACATGCTTTAAAATTTGAAAATGACCAGCACTACGGGCTTGCAATATAATATAATCCCCAATATTAAATTCAAAATGTCGTTATGCAAATTATCTTGAAATTTATATAATGCATTACTTGCTTCAAATCGTTTATTGATCTCAATATGCAAATCATGAAAATGATGTACAAATGCCTCAGCTGACATCGACACACTAGCATGTGGGGACATGAGAATAAGGTCCAAAGACTTCGTAAGCTCATAACCAGGAATAATTTCAAAGGGACTCATACTTATAAACTGACTCACATAATTTTTATATATAATTTGAATTGTTGGGACGATCAAATCCCAATTCCCAAGAGTTTCCTTGAAAATGGCATGATTACAAAAATCTATAGCACCTTTAGGTTGGATAATGGTATGACATACAACACTTAACTGAGAGGTATCAGGAACAAAGGGTACAATACGTAGATTCAAAGAAAAGTCCGAATACTACCTAAGGAAGTGTTCTCACTATCATCCAAGTCATCAAATTCTTCAAGTTTAGGTTCATAGATTTGATCTTCTAATCGCTCATCTATTATATTCTTTCGTTTTTCAATTACTAAGGCTCGACTAGGACATTTGGAAGAGATGTGACCAAAGTACTTACAGTTGAAGCACTACAAGTGAGAAGAAATCCTTGAAATTTCAGAAATTGTACCCTTAATGTCGAACACAGGAGGAACATTTGACAGGAAGGTCTCCTAATAGACGTAAGAGGAAGTGGTGTTGATGGGATGGGTGTATGGTTGTCACCATGCTTTTCATATGGAGCACCCATAATCAACTCATAATCTCGGGCCAAAGATTAAGCATGATCAAATTCTGGATTTGTGTGGTTGACGATAGAAAAGGGGAGGTCTTGGCTACGTGGTGATGTCGGCGACTGGAATTCTGGGTTTGTGTGGTTGGAGTTCCGGATTTTGAGAGAACTTTGGGGAGAATTTAGGTTGGTGTCGAGCAAGCAGTGACGGGTTTGCAACTTTGGGGCGTGGATAGCAGTTTGGTAGTGTTTGGGAGTTGAAGGTTATTTGTGGGCTTCTTGTTTGCAGGTTACAGTTGATGCCTATGGATTGACCGTGTAGAAGAATTCCCAAGTTTGGCTCTAATACCAAATTTGATGCAGGATATGAGAAGAAAGCAGCAAGAAATGGGGGGAGAAACCGGAGAGAATGGGGGAAGAAGCCGGAGGAGTAATCAGGGGAGAAGAAGGAAAGAGAGGAAATGTAGCTGCAAGCCAAAAACTCAATTTATTTTTATTCATTCATCGTCTAATTCAATCAACAATGAAAAATCTAATAAATAGCAAAAATCTAGCCAAGTGACGGATTTGGGCCAACCCACTACTACGAGCCCAATAATAAAAAACATAACTAATAAGGTCTAATAACAATAAAAAACTAAATCTCGATGATTGATGTCCGCATCAATTACACTGAGTACACTTATTCCCATCAGATTGACCCTTTGGTTTTGAGGATGAATTTGTTTCCCACTGCTCAGGGAGAGTGACCCTGACTTCACTAAGGATTGTGACTAGCCAAATTTCATTCCTTGGCGGCCAAAACAGCACCACTAACACTGCTCCCGATGCCATCATAGATTGTCAAACATCTTCCCGTCAAACGTGAGCATACGCTGTCTCTAATATAGGAAAGGGCTTCAGCTGTAGAACATCGCTCCGAATATTATCTAGTCGATCATCTAGCCCATCCAGAAAAATGTAAACTCTGTCATCATGTAAGATTGAGTTATATTTTTTTATCAGTTGCGCATTCCATTGGATTGAGACGACGAAAATCAATCTCTCGCCACAAACTGTAGGTCATTATAGTATTTCTCAATAGATCCTCTCGCTTGTCTTATCCGAGATACAGACGCCGGAGATCATATACTTGCGAGGTGAGAGTTCCATCGAAGTATGTTGTAGTAGCAGAATCCCATACCTGTTTAACCGTTGGGAAGCGAATGAAGTTCACAACTAAGAAAGAGTCCATTGAGTTGATCAACCTTCCTTTCACAATGGCATTCTCAGTTCGCCATTTACGAAATGATGGGTCTATTTCTAGTGGCTGGGGAGAGTCTCCACTGGTATGTCCCAGTTTGTCTTTGCATGAGATGTACATCTCAACAACCTGGGACGATAACACATAGTTGGAACCATCCAACTTGATGCTAATTGGAACCGTCAGGGAATCAATGAAGGGCGATTGTGAAGAGGTATGGGCTTTTGTTAAGACCTCCATCATTTTTGTTGTCAGATTGTCAAGGATAGATTCGGTTGAGTTGGTGGCTGGTTGCGTCAATTCGGTGGGGTCAGCCATGGATTCTGAGCAGTTTGGCTGATAACTAATTCATTTTTGTATTTTATACCCCTTGGGATAACCATATTCTAGAAACTTTGTTTACAAATTGTTATGAAATGTGCTTCGTTTTTGTAGGCAATCAAGAAACCTATGTTCTATCTATGACTGGACTGAACTTCTAACTATTTGTCTATTTGTGAACAAATGTCTTTTTCTCTTCTTATTTGGAGCCCATGAACTTAACATTTTAGGCTCGGTGTTTGTGTGCCAACATTCTAGTTATGAACATGATCCCTCTTTGCAATGTTTCACAAAAATTTGGATAATTAACCAGTCTTCTTACACATTGATACCTACTGCTGTTGTGGTTTATGTTTTTATCATTGTTATTGTGGTTTTGGTTCTTTATTGATCTGATGTTTTCTTCAGCATTGAGTTCTATACATTGATTTCAAACTATAGGAAGTTGCTGTTAAAAAGTTCCTCGACCAAGATGTAACTAATGAATCCCTTGAAGAATTCAGAAGTGAGGTATAATTTCTCTCTTTCCTGACATAGATACATTCTTTATTAGCATTGAAACCACAGTCAGATTTCACCCACATAGCAATTACAAGTATCTTCTTTCAATCCTGTCAAAACTGATCGTCACATGATTTATTTTTAGGATGTTATAAATTTTAAGATGAATTTCTGATAACCTTCTCTGAAGTTAGTTCTGTTAAACACATTACTAATAGTTATTCTTATAAAGATCTTACTTAGCAGGAGACGTAATAGGTGTTTCTTCCAAGTCGAGTATTGCATGAAGAAGTGCAGTTGAAAGCTCCTCTCTTCATTGCTAAATTGCCATTTAGGAAATCTTACTAGAAATCATTATTGTTCCTGAATGATTTTCTAAATCTCAAGCTTGTTTTCGTAAGATATTTTTTTTTGACCACTGGTTTTTTTGAAAATTATGTTTTCTATTTCTATAATTCATTTCCACAACTTTCACAACCAGTTCTGTGAATTTCTGCTGTCATTTTTAATTTTATGTTTTGGGCTTTATGTTTATGATTTGAAATAATTTATTATATTGTGCATCTTTGTAAGGTCCGAATCATGAAAAAACTCAGACATCCAAATATAGTGCTCTTCATGGGAGCTGTTACTCGGCCTCCAAATCTTTCAATTGTTACTGAGTTTCTTCCTAGGTATGCCTCAATTCCAAACTTTTTGGTACGTGCAGTTATTAATCTTTTACCATGGTTTTGAATATGAAACTGTTAGTTACTGCTAAAATGCTCCAAGAAACTCTAATCTAATAGACTATCACTTGCTTGTTTGGAACATCTATCCTTCGACCTTTGGATGTCTCTTCTAGGACATGGCAATGTAAAGTTCATTTTCAATCTTTTTTTTCTTTTCCCTTTATTTTACCTGAAATGTATGAGCCCTGTAATTTGATTTAGTGCCTGCAATTTTCCCAAATTTTGATTGAGTATATATTGAAGCAGAATCTTATCGCATACAACCATGAGAGTTGATGAATATAATTTTACCCTTTTATAAGGATCAACTTTCTGGATTACTTAACGGTGATTCAATTACATTTAATCAAGGGTTTTAGATTTCAGAAACTGAATATTTTTTCTTTATGTTTTGCAATATTTGTTCGAGGAAAATGAGTTCATATATTAATTATTACACGTTGACTTTAAATTGAAGCATATTTTGTTGTTCCAGAGGTAGTTTGTATAGGCTGATTCATCGCCCTAATAATCAACTAGACGAACGCAGACGATTGAGGATGGCTCTTGATGCTGTATGCTCTTGTTTACTTACCTTTTAATTCTCTCAGTTAACAGCTTCTGTTTTATTGGTGTACATACTGGTTGTGATGCAGTTTACTTCATTTCACAGGCTCGGGGAATGAATTATTTGCACAACTGCGCACCTGTAATAGTTCATCGTGATTTGAAGTCTCCAAACCTTCTTGTTGATAAGAACTGGGTTGTGAAGGTGGCTTTCTTCACTGAGAAATGACAATGATATTATTATTTTTTCAATCATAATCAATCACATATTATCTTCTGTGTCAAGGTAGGTGATTTTGGATTATCAAAAATGAAGGACAGCACATTTATTTCTTCAAAGTCAAACGCTGGGACGGTAAGCTGGATTAAGATAATTTGTACCATCGCCTTTTCTGTTTGATGCAGTAAGTTAGACACTCAATCAAATACTTTTTCTTCTTTTGCACTAGCACTTAATTTATCTGCTCTGAAATATATTTTGTGCCATTCTTTGTTGATAAATATCTTACTGTCTTTTTTCAAATGTTACATCCTTTAGAGGAACTGACATGTTGCAATGCTTCATATTATTTCACAGCATTAATACTAACTAACTTTCTGTTGAAATGCTTTCCTCCATTCTTCTATCGTTTTTTTCCTTTTCTCTTTTCCCGTTTGTTTGATGCCTTTGCCTTCTTGGAACAACATGATGATTCATCATGCAACTGGCTTATTTTGTTGCATCATCTTATTATCTGCCATTTTGTAGAAAGTCAACAGTGTTATCCTGTCACTTTCTCTTCAAGAAAGGTGGTTTTCTGTGATCCGTGGTTCGAAAATAAATTTAAGATTCTGAAAATCTATGTTTCACTGGAAAAGCAAAAAGTTGAATCTTTCTGGTGTTGTTTTATAGTATAGAATTGCGATTTTTTAAGGAAGCAATTGAAACGAGGTGGCAATGCTTGCATCTACATTTTGATAGTTTCTGCCACCACCAATAAAAAATCCAAAATATGATAGCAATAGGCATGTTAGGTTAATCTTGTATTTTATAATACTTCTTGATGAATACCCAAGCTAAATTTTATGTTTGCTATTTTCCATTTATAAGTCAACTTCTAATTGACAATAAGTGTGTGATCATCTCTTCAATAAAAGATCCGACTTTATTTTTTTAACGATCATCGGGCATTTGATTACTACTAATGCTTCCAGGAAGCAATTTTGGGACATCTTTTAACGATTTGGTGTTACTGTTCTTTAGGCAGAGTGGATGGCACCAGAAGTTCTAAGGAACGAGCCATCAAATGAAAAGTATGTCTTCCAATTATTTCTCTTATATGAAAAATAAAAGAGAGGTGAAAACACAGAATCCATAAAATGACATTTTTGTTCTTTACTTTTGTGATTTTCGATTGATTTGTTCGTTGATTGATTCACGTGCAGATGTGACGTTTATAGCTTTGGCGTTATACTATGGGAACTTTGTACTTTGCAGCAACCCTGGGGAGGAATGAACCCTATGCAAGTTGTTGGTGCCGTTGGATTTCAGCATCGGCGTCTTGACATTCCAGACGATATGGATCCTGTTATAGCAGATATAATCCGGAAATGCTGGCAAACGTGAGTGTATTTATCTCTCTTTCTGGTGTCCAAATGTTTGCATCAACTAGTCTTACTGTAGATTAAGGGCAGTCATGAAATCATTTGACCTAGTAGGGTAGGGTTTCGTTTACTAATCATTAGAAATAATGCTAAAGAATGCTTGTGCTAAAAACTTATGGCATTTATGGTAAGGTAGATTAGACAGTATTCCACATTATATTAAGAATGAAAAATAAGATATTGTGTACCAAACATGCCCTTAAGGTCTAAAATGTCTAGAGATATATAGAGCCTGGAGTACAGCTTCAACGCAAATCAGTGAAAGCACATGCATAACGGGCTTATCTTTCACTGTACTCATCACTTGAACTAAGCTATTTGCAATGTTGCATTCAGAAAATTCTCGAGTGAGTGATATACGCATTATTTTGGTGTTTATTTAAAGTAATTAAAGTTGTGAATCCATTGTTATTATACTTTTCGTCTGTGAGATATTGTAGAGATCCAAGATTACGGCCATCATTTGCTGAGATTATGGCTGCCCTGAAACCACTTCAAAAGCCTATTGCCAATTCACACGTGCCAAGACCCGGTGTGCTTGTAAGCAGGAGAAACAAGAAGAGTCAGTCATCACTAACCTTGGAAAATCAATCCGGTCATAAGAGCTAGCGGGGACAAATTTGACAATTTGCTCTATGGAGTGACTTGCAATATAGAGGCAAACAAGCTTTGGGAGAATGGTAAATGAGATTTTGTTATAGATGATCAAGCACATACAACACATTTGAGTGAACAAGATTTCTTTCATTTCCCCGATTTTTCGATTTACTGTTTGTATTCTTGGCTTTTGGTGCCACTATCCACGGAATTGTGCAGTTGTTTGTATATTCATTTGAATTTGTTGTAATTAAGGTGTTTCTGTCGAGCTTCTAAGTCATTGGAGGTACTCTAAAACATGTGTCGGCTGCCTCTAATGGAAAAATCAATTTCAATTACGTGGGGAGAAAGTTATCCCTTTCGTAAAATTTGTTCATCTATTGCCTTTTGAGTTTGTTAATTTAGTTTCGAGGAGAAGGTTCAATCAAACACGTTTGGACATGATCAGTTGTCCTCTTGTGCCCAGATTGTACTTGGTTGACTGAACCTATAAACGGTAGAGTTGTCAATCATATAATTTACCCGCGTTGTTGATTGATTAGGTAAATATGATCTATGTATGCCAGTGTTGTGGCCCTGTTTGTTTTTTATTCTCAAATCAATTCTCAAATCAATTCTCATTTTCAACCACACATTCTTCAATAAAATAATATTTTCCATCACATCAATACTTTTTTCTTCTTTTTCAACCACACATTTTTCATCATATCACTATTCAAAATCAATTCTTCCCCCAAAAATCCCTACCAAACAGGCTCTGTATATCTTACATGTCTGATTTAACGTTTATAAACATCATATATGAATTTTTCTCGAACCTATTTTCGTCTCATCAGCTCTCAAAATATCTAGCCCTTGTCCCCACACTGGTTACTTGTCGATGTGTTGATCGGATATTGTTGGATATTTGGTCGAAGCACGTTGCTCATGACCTGTGTTAACATGAGATCTGCAGCTGCTAGTTTTCTTGGTGTTGTATATTTGTCAAAAAATTATAATGGAATGGAGAATTGGACGTGTACAGTCGGAATAGATAAATTGGAAATTACACAAATCCCTACTTTAAGCATTCAACATTCTAAAATCAGGTGGAAAGTCTATTATTTCAAAAATCAAATATTTTATATTTATATATTAAATATTAATTAAACAATTTTTATCCTAACCTTAATTAATTCCCCCCCAAAGGCCAAAATTGTGTCTTCTCCTTCTCTCCCCCTATGCCTACCTCCCCAGTCACTGTAGTAGTCGTCGGTATGAAATGCAACACCCACTGCCGGATTGTTGCAAAGACGACACCACCACCTCTCTAAGGCGGCGTCGCTCTGTGCGACCGTTGCGAAGACGTTGCACCATCGCTCAAGATGGTCATTGCTGTCGCGTCGCTACAACAACCTGTTTGATGTGAGCGTCATGCGATTTGAACGTCGGCTGCGGCAATTTGAATTTTTGGATGTGCAGATCAATTATCCGGCATCAGCTACAGTTCGGGACTCGGGAGTGCAAATCTATTATTTTTTTTTCCTCATTTTTGAGTGGTGGTGATTGACATTACGGTGGTGATTGATTTGTGCGGTGCGATGTGGTTGGTCTGTGAAGTAGTGGTGGTTGAAAATGGTGGTGGTTGTGGTTGTTTTGCCAATGGTAGCGGTTGTGTATGTGGTGATGGAGCTGCTAGCGGTGATGGTAAGGTGGTGGCGACTGCAATGGTGGATCTGACTAGGCCGTGTTGTGGTGGGGTCAACGGTAGTGGTAGTTCTTGTTGGTGTCTGTGACCTGGCTATTGAACCGTGACTTTAAAATTGATAATTTGTAATTAAAAAAGAACTTGTGACCATCAAATTTGAAAACGTGATATATAATTTTTTGATCCGTGACCAATAAAATAATTTGTGACCTATAAAATTTTAGATTTGTGACCTCGAAATAATTCGTGACCTACAAATTTTTTTATCTGTGACTGATAAAAAAATTGTGACCTTTAAAATGTTTGAATTGTGACCATAAAATAAGTCGTGACTTATAAAATTTGTGATTTGTAACCAAAGAAAAATATGTGACCTATCAATTTGTGACCGATAAACAAATTGTGACCTGCAAAGTTTTTGAATTGTGATCGTAAAATAATTTGAAAAATGAAAATTCTAATTTGTGACCGAAAATTAATACGTGACCTATCAATTTGTGACCGATGAACAAATTGTAACCACAAAGTTTTTGAATTATGATCGTAAAATAATTTGAAAAATGAAAATTATAATTTGTGATCGAAAATTAATACGTGACTAACTAAATTGTGAATGTGACCAAATTGTATATTTATGTGACTTTAATATATTTAATTAATTAAATCATAAATAAATTTTAATAAAAATCTAATTTTTGAAATTCCAAACTTGTTTTCTTAGTTTTGAAATGAGTTATACTTATCCTCTTGGTTGTGAAATTTTCCCATAGATAAAAGTGAAAATTACACAAAACTATACTTTAAGTATTCAATATTCCAAAATAAGATTGGAAGTTTGGTATTTCCAAAATCGGATATTTTATTTTAATTAAAATTTATATAAAATAAATAGACTGCAATTAAGGGAAAAAATCATATTTAAAGTGTTTTCTTTACCTCAATTCAAAAATAAGGTAAATAGTTTAAAAATTCAAAAATCAGGTATTTATTTAATTAATTATAAATATTTATTAAATAAAGATAATAAAGTCACATTTTGTGATTAATGGTCACATATTCATAATTTTAAGTTACAGATTTATTTACTGGTCACATATCGTCAAATTTTTTGATTGCAAATTATTTCGAGGTCACATATCAAAAAATTTGTAGGTCACAAATTATTTCGAGGTCACAGATTTTTAAATTAGTTGGTCACAAATTATTTCGAGGTCACAGATTATTAAAATTTTAGGTCACATTTGAGTAATTGGTCACAGATTGACAAAATTTTGGTCACAGAATGACAAAAATTTGGTCACAGATTGCCGATACTTGGTCACAGGTCACAGATCGACCAACACAGACTACCCAGCCACAAAACACACGACTGAACCCCAACATCGATTGATCCACCACCACCAAAAGCCAACCACAACCACCACCGCCAGCCAACAACAATAGATCCACCAACCCCAACAAAAATAGACCAACAGCCAACCACCACCACCAGCCAACAATAGATCCACCACCACCAACGGCCAACCACAACCACCACCGCCGGCCAACAACAATAGATCCACCAACCCCAACAACAATAGACCAACCCCAGCTGCTCCACCTCAAACCACCACCCACAATAGACCAACAATAGTTCTGCTTCGCTGCTGCTTCGCCTTCGCAGCACGTCGTCGGCGAGACAGTCGCCGCTAGCCGCGACAAGGATCGGGAGCCGGCAGCGCGGCTGTTGCGGCCAAGATTCGCAAAGAAAGAGGGGTGGGGAGGGGGGGTAGAGCCGTGGAGGGGGAGGGAAGAGAGAGGAGAGGGGAGGGGAGGGGAGGGGAAAGAGAGGGGAAGACGGGGAGGAAGAAAGAGAGGGGAAGATGGGGAGGGAGAAAGAGAGAGGGGAAGGGGGAAGGGGAAGGGGAAAGTAAATAATTAGGGTTAAACAGCTTTTATACCACCTGATTTTTGAATAATAAAATTTGGTCCCTGAATTTTGAATTCCAATCTTTAAACACCTGAATTATTATAATTTCTCTGCAATTAATCCCTAATTAGTTCTCACCCTTCTCTCTACATTTTCACACCAGTCGCAAATACCCATCCAATGCACACACATTACAAACCCTAATTATAGATTTCTCCACACTCTCTCTACTAAGAAAAATTGATTCCCTCTATTCTCTTTGTATACCAATCGCCGTCTTTCTCCTCTGTCTTTCTCTCTCAGCGTCGTATCTCTCACTGGCATGGCACCAACACATAAACGGCGAACCTCTCTACCTCTCCTTCTCTCTCTCCTCCTCGTCGTTATCGGCACGATACGGCACCAATGCTCACAGCGGCGAACGACGTTGCTCATTTTGTACGGTGGTTTGAGCTGCCTCATCCGATCTACTGTGTGATGGTTTGCTAGGGGCGCCTCGAGAGCAGCCGCACTGGTTAGTCTGCTGCAACCGCACTGGTTAGTCGTGTGGTGGTAGAGGTGGCCAATCTGTGGTATGTGTGCCAATTTATGTGTGTGCTGATTTGTGTGATTTGTGTGGTAGTGCTGGAGATCGATGCTGTGATATAGGTGGTGTGGTTGGATGCGGTGGTGGCAGTTGGTGGGTGGGTGTGTGTGATATGGGTGTGATGGTGTTAGTGGCCTAGTGGGTGTGTAGTTCTGGCGGCGACGATGGTGGTGGTGCTGTGGAGGTTGTGGTGAGGTGGTGGGTGGCGAGACTGCACTATGGTGGTGACTTTTGTGGGGTGTTTGTGATTTTGTATCTAGTTTGTTGGTGGTAAGGTGGTGCTAGTTGCGGTGTTTGTGATGACGGGGCTGCCGGGAGATGGTGGTGGTGGTTTTGGCGACGACAGTTGCAAAGCCGATGCAGTGGTAGAGTGGTGGTCACAATTGTTGGTTTCGGTCACAATGATTTAATCTGTGACCTCAAAACCTATAAACAACATGTGACCAATGAGAAAGAGGAATTGTGACCAAGAAATAATATGTGACCTTAAAATTTGACAATTTGTAACTAAAAATTAATTTGTGACCAATAAATTTGAAAATATGTGACTGATAGATAACTTTGACATGTGATTTTTTGATCCGTGACCAATAAAATAATCCGTGACCTATAAAAGTATTGATTTGTGATATCGAAATAATCTGTAACCTACAAATTTTTTGTGACGTAAAAAATTATGATTTGTGACCAAAAAATAACATGTAACTGAATAAATTGTAGAGTCACAGATCAACTAGTCACATGTTTGAGTTCACGGTCGGCTTGAGTTCACAAGTCACAGTCATTTTTTATAGGTCACAAATCAATATTAACAGGTCACATGTAACAATTATCATAATCGGAGCAGTCGTCGGAATAAAGAGACGGCGGAACGGTTACCGGAATAGTTACCGGAAAAGTCACCGGAATAATTGTCGGAATCAGAAAATTCGTCGGAACGGTCGACGGAAAAGTTGTCGGAATCGAAAAAGTCACTGGAGAGTCACCGGGAAAATGGCCGGAAAGTTCATCGGAAAGTCGTCGAAACGTTTGCCGGAGTAGAGCGATGATCGAAAAGGTCGTCGGAATAGTCCCCAGAGCGGTAGGGGTGGTGGAAGTGGGAGGGTTAATTATATTATATTAGAATTAAATATTTAATAAATTGATTTAATAATTTACTACTACATAAATAAACATAAAATAAAAATCTGATTTTTGAAATTTGAAACTTGCTTTCTTATTATTGAAATGGGCTATACTTGTGCTCTTATTTATGAAATTTTTCCTAGATAAAATCGATGTGAAATCAAAATAAGGAGAAAATTGGACATTTGGGCTGATTAAGCCCATGCGCACGCATTGACTTATGTCATGCGTGCGTATGGCTGGCTTCTCAAAGGCAAAAACCAGCATGAATGACGCATGGTTGCTGGAAGGCTGATTTCCAGATTTTATTTTTGGTGGTTTTTCTAGAGAAAATTCAACTTTTCATTAATTGTTGATACTATTTCGCGGGCTGTGAATTGAAAACTTTGAGTAAGTAATAGTTTTCAATTACAAAAATATTAAGAGCCTGTTTGAGCTCTCATTTTTATGAAAATGCATTTTGAAATAATATTTTAATAGAAAATGCGTGGTTAAAAAGTAAGAAAAAGTTTTGAATTTACGTTTAATATTATTTTATTGAAAAATATGTTGTTGAAAATAAGAGAGAAAAATATATTTTGAAAATAATGTGGATCGAACAAGGATGAAATCGTCAATCTAACATACGAACTTTATTCCAATTTGAGTGATCATGTAAACATTAGCTTCGACACGTAAATACTTAGATTGACATTCCCTTGCTAATAGCAACACATCATGGTCAAACTTGATTGTGGGTCTAGCATCTATCTAGTTGGGATCTTGACGAAGGACAAAAATGTGAACAATAACAAAAGGGTTTTGTTCATAACACACGAACGAATGTTAATCGAATTTCGCTCGAACAGAAGTGAAAATTATTAGAATCCACCAAATAACGGGAAAAAATTGTAATATTATTAATCAAAATGATTGTATTGTTTTCCAAATATTAATGGGCAACTTACAAAAATACCTTTAAAATTAAGGTTCTTTTGAAAAATAATATGAAACATATTTTGGAAGTAAAATTAATTGTTACTTTTTCTATTAAAAAAAAAGTGACACAATACAAAAAAAAGTGACACTAAAAAAGTGATTTAATGTCACTTTTTAAAGTTAAGTGTCACTTTTTTATTAAAAAATGACATACAATGTCACTTTTATTAAAAAAAAAAAAGATGCTTGTCACTCAAAAAGTGATAGAAATTTCAAAGAATTGACAAAAACAAAAAAAAAGTAACAAATTTTAAAAAAGTGATAAAATTTTAATAAAAAGTGACAAACACTAAAAAAAAGTTACACAAATTCAAAAAAGTGAAGAATACTAAAAAAAGTGACAAGTTGACAATTTTCATGTCGGTGTAACACAATTGAGTTATTATTTGTCCAGTCGAGGCATGGCAGAATACCTTGGGCAATATGGTTATTGTAACTGGATTCTCAAATAAATAATTATGCAATCAATTATTTGTGCCATTATAGAATCCTAATCAATAATAGGATTCCGAATTTCATTTTAGGTAGATCATTCGTAAAATTATTTATGACAACATATCGACTATAAATTACTAAAAAAAATAATACATTTCTATAAAACAAAATTCAATAATCAAATAATTCGAATGAAGAAATTAATGTTTCTCCTTGGTGGATATCTTAATAACAACTCCTTGTCTTTCAATCCTCTTTTTCATATCTCTCTTGGCTTTCTCCAATAGTTTGTCGTGCGCCTCCCGAATGGCCACATTGGCATAGTGGTGGCAAATGAGCCGAGCGGCTCGTCGGCTCGCCCGCTCGGCTCGTACTGTTCACGCCCACGAGCCACTCGCTCGTGAAAACGAGCTCCCGAGCACGAGCCGAGCGGGCTCATGGGCTAGACGAGCCGAGCCTGCTCGGCTCGTCAGTGATCACGAGCGGCTCGCCGAGCCGCTCGTGAGACAAGCCCACGAGCCGCTCGGCTCGTGGGCTCGTCTTAGACGAGCCCACCCAAGTATAATAATAATAAAAAAAAAAAAAAAAAAATTAAAAAGTGACCAGAACGGTCACTGAACCAGTGACCGTTCTGGTCACACAAGTGACCGTTTGGTCACTATTTTTGAAAAAAAAATTTTTTTTTTTTTTTTCTACTTTTCTCCAATTCTTCTCCTATAAATACCCAACCCATTACAACATTTTTTTCCCACCAAACTTTCATTCTATATTCTCTACTCTACAATTACAATTTAAAAATCATTATCAACAATTCTATAATTCTCTTCTACATTTTTTTACATTAATATTATCTTCATTTTACAAATTCACATTTCTACATTTCTACATTTCTACATTCTATTTCAACAATTCACAAATGGATCCACGAGCATTTGTTGAAAACTTGTTCGGTATGGAAGGTGAAACACCTGCCCAAAATCAATTTGGGAATGAATTTGCCGGTCTCAACCAACTACCAATTCCAGAAGACATTGGCGATTTCGACGTTCGTGAAGGCGATGCCGATCCGATTGATTTGGATGACGTTGATGTTGATTCCAGTGTTCCTATTGATTTGGAACAAGATGAAGAACCATCACTAAATATTCCCGATGCAAGAGGGAAGAGAAAGGGGAAGAAGCAGGCAAAATGTTGGGACCATTTCAAATTGGTTAACACTGGTCGTGTGATCGATGGAGTTCCAAAATAAAGCAAACATGTAACACCGTCAACAACGACTGTCATGTCAAAAAAAAATTGGAACCACTCACCTCAACCGTCATTACAAAGCATGTGCGGCCAAACATGGGCTTCTTGAAAGTGGACAAATACAACTACAGTTTTGTACTAGTATATACTTTGCTACTACTTCGCCACTTTCTACGTGGATGTATTCGGAGGAGGAAGCACGAAAGGGAATGGTGAAGTTCGTTGCCGCGGCGGAGCTGCCACTAGCAATAGTGGACAACGAACATTTCGTAAACTACGTCAAACAATATCTTCAACCAAGGTACGTTGGGGTAAATCGAAATACTCTTCTTTCTAATACAATTGAATATTTTCTTAATGCAAAGCGATTATTGATTGGGGATTTAGAAAAATACGGGGGTGTCATATCTTTAACTTCGGATTTATGGGAAGTGATTAATAAGAGAGGTTATATAGCTGCAATCGCACACTATATAGACCCACTTTACTGGGTTATGAATAAAAAAATTATTTCTTTTATAATTATTGATTATCCTAATATTTGTAACACTATATATAATGCAATTATTTTAATATTTAAAGAATATAAATGCGAGAGTAAAATTGCTTCTTTTACTTTTGACAATGCTTCTGTAAATAAAGTAGTTATCGATAAATTGCATAGAGTACTTCAACCCGATTTTGGTGGTTATTTATTCCATATTCGATGTGTGTGCCATATTTTTAATTTAATTGTACAAGACGGTTTAAAACATGTGAAGGACGAAATTAGTCGAATTAGGAATGCAATTTATGTATATCACGATTACACCTAGTAGAAAACAAGCATTTGAAGAATTTTGTGAACAAGTCGGGAACTCTAATACAAAAACTTTTATTACCGATTTAGGTCATATGTGGAATTCAACTTACTTATTATTAAAATCATGTGAAGGTTTTGAACCGTTTATCATCGAATTTTATAACAATAGGCATATTAGAGACGATTTACGACGATGATATCTTAAATGAATCCGATTGGAATACTGGTATTTAAAATTAAGAAATTTTTGGAAAGTTTTTATACGTCTACGAATATATTGTCTCGGTGTTTATTATCCAACTAGTTGCATGGTTCTTGAACGTTTTTATATAACCGTTAGGGCTTTTAATAGATATCAAAATGACCCCCGATTTGCATGCGGTTATATATATGTTATGGAATTAAAATTTAGAAAATATTGGGAAGAATTACCTATGTTATTTCCTTTAGCATTTATGGACCCCCCGATATAATTTATCGGGTACTTCAAATTTATAATTGACCAAATTTCAAATGCTTTAACTTTTAATATGCCTATTACTTATAGGAATTTGGAACAAACGTTAATCGAGATGTATGAATTATATGCTTTTCAAGAATAGGTACACAAGTTACTCGTGTACCTACTCCTACTCCCACTAATATAAACGATGACGACGCCGAAGTAATTAATTTATTAGAAAACATAGACTCAATTAGATATGATTCAACCGCATATGCATATGGTTCCTCTAGTAGTAGTAGTATGTCTTCCACTCGCATGTACTCAAACTTCGAGTAGTAGTCAAAATGCGTTGCCATCCGAATTAATTGATTACTTTCGTTATATTATGCCTAGTAACAAATCGCTTAAGAAAAGTTCGAAGATGTAATCGAATTTTGGCGAAATAATGAACGTCGATGGCCAATTGTTTCGTAATTGCAAAAGATCTACTAACACCTCCCAAGTTAGCACCGTAGCTTCGGAGTCCGTTTTTAGTGCAGTGGAAGAGGGTCTCTCTCGAAATTCGAAGTCGACTAAAAGAAGATATTTTGGAAGCGTTAATGTGCGTGAAGGATTGGGAAGACGCTAATTATCGAATTCAACATAAATATGCCGAAATTGCATGTAATCAAGTAAGTGATATTTAATTTCAATACATTCATTACAAAATTTTATTTTCATACATTTATAATTTTTTTAAAAAAATTGTACACGTAAAAACTTTTTCGTGTACAATTTTAACTCCGCCTACACGAAATTGAAGTAGCCGGTCCCAAGCCCGGATAAAGGAGGAGGGTTTATCTTTTTTTTTTTTTTTTAAATAAATGTATATTTACTATTTTAAAAATTATAAATGTTTTGACGAGCCCCGATAAATGTTTTGGAAAATATATATTTAAAAAAAATAGAAAAAATAGACTTGTAGTAGTAGCGTTATTTATTTAAAATAAAAAATAAAAAAAAAAGAGGCGAGCCGGCGAGCCGAGCTTAAGCTCGGCTCGCCGAGCCGCCCGCCTTGGGCGAGCTCGGGCGCGAGCCGAGCTCGCCCAAACGGCAACGAGCCGAGCGCTCGTTGCCGACGAGCCACGAGCTCGGCTCGTGCGAACACGAGCCGAGCTCGTTCGTCAATGGGCCGAGCCGGCTCGGCTCGGCTCGGCTCGGCTCGGCTCGGCCCATTGCCACCACTACATTGGCATCAAAATTGCCTTTTAACAGCTAAGGTTAGCACACATATGGAACTTATACTAATGCAAAAGCTTCACTTGGAGAGAATTACAGGAGAAAGAGAGTTCACATTGTTCATCTCAAGATTCTACACATTATAATTTATTTCAATGTCAAGAACAATCAATAAAAATAATTCTCAATCAACGCCTCTTATTACAGTCGATAAGCTCCTACAAACATACAAAATGAAAAATAGCTACACTAACCACATTGAACATGGGCCAAACAATAGCTCAAAAATACAACACGATAACCCAATTCACTCACCTCAAGAAAATCCCAATATTTTGATCATCGGGTTTCATCCTCAAGGTTGCGGGAACCAGAAGTCAAATCATCGTAAAGTTTCTTAAATTTCGCAGCTAGGGCTTCCTTTCCTTCAGCTGGATCCTCAAATTTCTGAGAACTGCATTGCCGAGGAAAAAAATGGAAAGAAAAACATCAAAACTTAAAGGGGAGAATTAGAGGAGAAAGAGAGGCATCGTTGATTGCCTTGCATATAATCAGACGTCTCCTATTAAATAGTAATGTTAAATGTCGAGAAGAAGATGAAGGGTTAGATGGAATAGAAGGCGGGAAGGTGTTAATCGTGGTCATTTTTGACGAAATCGCCTTTATCTTCATCAGTGAGGGTTAGTATTTTGAGGTTATGTGAATGACTCCTTTTCATCAATTTTGGGCCTTTTTGTACGTATTATTTCCTGTTAATTAAAAGGATTGATGAAAAATTATTAATTAAGTGTATTGTTCAATTTTATTCCTTTTAGGCAGTACTGAACCTAATTTTCTCAATATTAATACATACTTAAAAGACACAAAATAAATCCTAATCAAATCAAAATCCTAATTTTCGAATAAACTCGAAAAATGCAAAACAAATATGAATAAAACTAAAATACTGCAAAAAAGAGAAAATATAGTTGAAACTAATTAAAAATAGAAAAAATCTAAAATGAACCCCAAAATGATGTAATTTGACCCCGAAAGTTAGACGTCTCCTTGCAAAAATGTTAAGAATCAAAAAGCACTTCCGAATTATATTCGATCGCAAAAATTTGACATATGAGCTGAAAGTTACGTGAGTTTTTTTAAATCCTCCTTATTTCATATCTTTTTCAATTGATTTATGACCCAAAGCTGTTGTCAGGATACAAAGGCTCATCTGAAAAAAACTTACTGATTGAAAGTCTGTTTGTTTTAGATTAAAATCTGATTTTAATTTAAGTCAAACAATCAATATTAACCACATCTTTCATGGGTCTCACAACTTTTCAACCACACATTTCAAAAATTTCTATCACAATCTATTAAAAAACTAATTTAAATCCCCACCTAACACCCTCTGAATTTTAATGGCCATGATAGCTTTCCATTCACTTTAGAAGCTTCTGTGCAATAAATTAAAGCAAAATTAAGAAAAAAAAAAAAAACCAAATAAAGATAAGATTTTGAAAGTAATTGGAGACTTTACCTTCGAATAGTTACTGAGAAATTGCAAAGAGTAATTATTATTTACGAGGATTATGTTCAAGAACCTTAGAATAGAAGAGTACAGAGACTACATAGTGCAGGGGAGGGTGAATTAAAAGTTCAAATTGCGATTCACAGTGTAAGCTTTATGAGTTGGAAAATTCTGAGTGTACACAAAAAAAATTATCAGAACATTACCAGACTCTCACATGGGGCGTGGGCCCCATGTGAATTAAATAATGTCCAAAAAATGGGGCCCACCCCCAATATGAGTATCTGTAGCATTTCTGTAAAAAAAAAATTCTGGCAATGTAGCATTGCTCTTATGAGTTACTAAGCCCTTGTTTGGTACATATTAAAATTTTCATTTTTATTCTTCTACTCATTTTCAACCACATATTCTTCAATAAAATAATATTTTCCATCACATCAATAACTTTTTCTTCTTTTTCAACCCCACATTCTCCATCAATCTACTATTCCAAAATACAGTATTCTAAAATAATGTGGCTCAAACACACCATAAATATTTTTCTAGTGTCTCATGTCAACAAATATTTACAATTCCAAGGAAGTTAGCCCCTTGAAAGGAAACTAGGGGTTGATATTTCCTCAAACTATGCTTCTGGCCGATGTGAAAGTCTTTCAGTAGACCATGTAGTAATTTGATACTACCCTTTTTATGAATCAAAGCAGCTGCCTCAAGCTCATCCCTTTTTATAATGTTGGGTCACTATTTAGCCCATGTTTGGTACATATTAAAATTTTTATTTTCATTCTTCTACTCATTTTCAACCACACATATTTCAATAAAATAATAATTTCCATCACATCAATAACTTTTCATTCATTTTCAACCACACATTTTCCATCAATCTACTATTCCAAAATACATTCTTCCAAAATAATGTGGATCAAACACACCCTTAAAAAAGTAATTTTTTTGAGTTAGAAAAAATACAATCCTTCACAAGTATTTCTATCAAAGGTTCTTAGAAGTTTTTAACTATATTGCAGACTTTACATGTTAGGTTCTTCAATGAAAAGTTTACACGACAACGGACGATGAGGGCACTAAGGAAGGGCCAGCCTTATTGGGACGTCCCAGTGTACCTACTAAGTCCTTAAATCTAAATAAGTTTTATATAAATGCATGGACTTGATCTGTAACCGTTAATATTTTTTGTGTGAATCATGGCTTAAAACTTCGTCCAACACATCAAAATTATTCGAGAAGCGAAACGGTGAGCAACAATACCAAAAAATTGGTTAGCTCGAAATTGTTCAACGGTTTAGCGGTGAGCAACAATACCAAAAAATTGATTTGTTTGGAATTGCTCTACGGTCTAGCGGTGAGCAACATAAAAAAAATTAAAAAAAAATTGGTTATCTCGTAATCGCTCTATAATCTAGTGATGAGGGTTCAACCTCATCATACACCTTCTTAATATTTGGAAAGCTTCGTCGAGGTGCTTCACTTGATCCTTTGTTTTTAGGCTCTTCACCAGCATATCATCTACATATACCCCAAATGTCTTACCAATAAGGTTGGCGAACATCCTATTGGCGAGTCTCTGATATGTGGCCCCAACATTTTTCAACCCAAAGGACACCATTTTGTAGCAGTAGAGACATCTATCCGTTATGAAGGACATCTTCTCTTCATCAGTTGGGTACATGGGAATCTGGTTTTTGCCTGGATAGGCATCCATAAATGTCAGTAGTTTGTGCATGACGATAGAGTCAACGAGTTGTTGTTTGATGAGGGTCCTAAGGTGGTCGGAGCCCAGACCTATATTAGTCAATTTTATTAACTAAGAATGTAAAGGACATCATGTTTTCTCCTTTAATGTGTATGATTAAATGTTTGTCATCAATACATCTACTAATAGTAATTATTAATAAAAATACATTAAATGCATGAACAAAGGTTGGCTAACAATGTGTAATTCTAAATTTATATCTTGAATAAAAAATAACTTTAGTGAATTACAAAATTAACACAATGACCTTGTGTCATTTCAAAATGTCTTGAAATGAAAAGCATGGGGCCTTAATGAGAAAGAAATGTGATAAATTAGATCTTGAACATTAAAATTGGTAGTTCTAAATTTCAAATGATGCTCACTTTGGACACTAAGCTTAACATGTGCCCTTAAAAATTCCAAGGATGATGTTGGAAATACTCAAGCATCACTGTAGATTACAAAACCTTCTAATGTGGCTATCTACTGAGAGGGAAACCAGGTTTGCTTACTTTTCTTATAACTAATTTTATCAACCACTCCAACAGAACACTGAGAAGAAATATTAAATTATTGTAATTTTTCTTTTTGAACAACACAAATCCCCCCGTCCACTTAGTTTTGAATCAGAATTCATCATTATCTGAGGAAAGAGTTGGTCGACAATTTTTTCCGTGCTTCGTTTTACGAACTTTGTTTTCGTCCTTCTTTGGTCAAGAAACTATATCCGGCAATGTTTGGTTCTTTGAACGCACGTGATAGAATTATGATTACACAATAAAATATTGATAAAATTGCACCATAAAAAAATGGTTTGGTTTGAAAATTCAAATGGTATGATTAGATTTAATTTGGTTTAAAAATCTTCAAAATCAGGTTACATTTGAAACTAAGCCAAAAGTCATCCAAACCAACAGTGTTCACCCATTGGCACAATCATGGAATGGAATAGTCTGCTCGAGAGAGAGTAGAATATTAAAATCATGTATCTTAGTCTCTTTGATTAACTACGGTAATTTCGACAACGAAATTCCTTTGAGGAGAAGTGATAATTTATATAGTCAAATATCATTAACTTATTACCTTCTACTTTTAGATAGACATAGATACTGATCACAGGGTCCATACTCAAGTACCTGTTGGATCTCCTGGACATGTGTGGCCTCCCACTTAACCTCACAGCCACCAAGCATCATCGGCTGCCAACAAGTCCATGGCCTGAGATTTGTAAAGCACATCAACCTCCTCCCACGTTAATTGTGTAACGGCTAGTCAATGATCCGGAATCTATTTTTGACTCGAACTTATCAAACATAGAGTTAATTTGGACACTTTTCCTTCGTGATTTTTGGACTTAATAGAACACTATGAATAGGATATTTTGTCGTTCATTATTAGGGTCGGAAATTTAGAGATTTTTGACAGCACAAACAAATAACAAAATTTGGGGACTTCGACGAATGCAAAGGGTGGAAGTTGAATTTTGAGCTTCTTTCTTGACTAATTTGAACTCGATGATGTACTTAATTTTTTGCTTTTGTTTATTAACAATGTTTTCTATCTAAATTCGTAGTTAAGAGAAACGATGTTGTTTTGAGCCTAACCATGGTTTTTGAATATTTATTAAAGACATTTATGGATGTGCATCATTTTTATTGTTGTGTTTGATTCAATTAATTCTCGTCAATTGTTGATTGATTTGTGGACGTTAGTGAGTTGAGATATGAGTTATTTGTTCAAACCAACTATAAAAATCCGTAATTTATCTAAGAAATAGAAGCATACTAAGGATTATTGTAATCATTAAATGATTTTTTTTGGTGAATCAAAGAACTTAATTTGGTTAAAATTCAAATGGTGATATATTGAGTTCATTTAATTAAGTAGAATTGGATTTACTTGATAGAGGTTTTCAATTATTTTAGAAAATTTCGGTTGAATTCAATAAATGAGATTTACCATGAATTTGTATGAAGGGGAGGATCAAGGTGAAATATTGAGTCATAACATTTGTTTCTATAATTTGATTTAAAAATCAACGTATCATTAACTAGTTAATAAATTATGACTTAATTTTTGCTGAGAAAGTAATAGATAACAATCATTCCTTGTTATTTGTTTTTTCTGCTTCAAATAAATCATAAGAAAAAATTAGGTCTATAAAAAGTAATAGGGTCTTCGTGTGAACGACAATCCAGATTCTTTAGATTCCCTTTACTGCAAGTTTTACGATATAGTGCATTTACAATTTTTACCAAACGCGTTGTATTTCAGTAATTGACTAACCATCGAGTAAAGGAGAGAGAGCATGACTTCAGGGTTTTAAGATGCAATATTTGAAGGAATAAAGTTATGTGTACATAATTCTTTACACAATCCTTTACACCCACTTCACATGGAGGGGGGTCCACACATAATAAAATAATCGTGGGCCCCCCTCCATGTGAGGGGGTGTAAAGGATTGTGTAATGAGGTGTACATGTAGCATCACCCTATTTGAAGAACTCAAGTACAATTTCCTGCAGAAATTTTGACTAATTGAAATCGTCTCAGGTAAACACACAAAAATTATGATCCATCGACTTTCATACATTAACAAAACAAATTAAAAAAATTCAAAATATACTCCTTTTTCTTCAAACAGCTTTTCTTATATATTGACATTACATATTCTCTAATCTAATAAAATTAATGAGTCAAGAACTAACGTTATCTCTGCAGAAATAAAACGCTTTATGATTTCAATCAATTGTAACAAACGAAATTAAGAAAGTTCAAAAGAATTCCCTAACTTTTTGTGAATCATGTTGAGTAATGCTATTCATCCCCACTAGGGTTACAAACACAGTTTAGGTGGCGTTAATGTGTCATTAAATAATAGATAAAATTAAAGAAGTCATTTAATTTCACATTTTATTTAACCTATCATTTAGAGTCACCTAAACTGTGTTTGTAACCCCACTGGAGATGAATAACATTATTTATCATGTTAGAGTATGGTGACCTGAATTCTAGTTCACCTGGTGTGAAAAGCTCCCAGTGCAACATATTTGGTGAAAATACAATTATGAGATTTTATTTTATTTTTTGGAGAGGGGGGTTGTAGTGGTAGGGTTGATCGTCATTTTTTTATTTATTTAGAGTGGCCATCCAAAATGATATTCTCTTGTATTTATCTGTGATTTAGTGTATTTTCTCCTTATTTGTCTGTGGTTTTTCCACATTTAGGGTTTCCACATAAATCTGTATATTCTTGTTCTAGTTCTTATTTATTTCTATTGCATATTTTTTCCCCTGACAAATCTTATGATCTAAGCAAAAGAAAAACGCAAAGAGCAAATGTTAAGAATCCAAATTTTATTGTGTCTCAGTTACTATAATATTTTTGGATTGTTGATTTTAATTACCGTCTCGCACGGGTTATCTCTAATAATTAAAAGATGGGTTCAGACGATTGTATAAGGGACAAACATTTTGAGACAAAGTCCCAAAAATGGATAATTTATTTATGAAGATTACAATTGCGAAGCAAAACGCATACAAGGGACACAAGTACATGAAGTAAATTGAAAGTTTGCATTTAGAAAATAAATGAAATTGAAATTACATATTTTCTGTTGAGAATGATTGATTCAGAGTTTCTTCCTTCTATGTCTCCTTTTCCTTTTTATACTCATTTGGCAATTTTCTCTGTAGAACTACCTAGAAACTGCTTCGCGCTCTATAACTACCTACTTTCTTCGTGATGACTGACTTGTCAAGGAACTTCCATTTGCAACTGTTGCTATTACTCTTGTCATTTAACCACTTGTGACCAAGATTCTTGGGTCGTGGGGTGTGATAAGGTTGATCGATAACCGCTTCAATAACCATCATTTTTAGTAACCACAAGACATCGTATTCGCTCAAATCTTGAGCGACTCAAAAGTTTGGGCGAGAATGGGATCATCGCTCTGGGCGACAGTAAAGCGCTTCATTCGCTCAGATCCTGGGCGTTCTGCAATCTTGGACTATGATAATACTTTGTTTAGGGGCCTCCGCTATATTCTACAATGATCTTATTTGGGCCTATATTTTGAACTCCCTAACTCGACTCCAATTCTTGGACCATTTAATTGGGATTTATTTTTTGTATGTCAACAATTACCCACAATATGGCAGAATTAATATCGATTATTAATTTTTACCACATTCTTCCTTTGCATTTTCCGACAATACCTGAAATCCCCAAAATGGCAAAGAATTTCAATCATTATTTTCGTTTGGCGGTAACCCTTCTACAACCAGAAAAGTGTGACGTTAGACACCCCTATAACCTAAAAGACACACCATTTCGTCACGTCATTACATTCACGTCTTGACATCGTGTTTCTCTATAAAGATCACTGTTTATCATTTTGCTTCTTTGCTATGCTTCTCAAGAACTCTCCACAACAACCGTATTTCATTGCAAATGGCGACTTCACAAACTCCTTCCTATAACTCCCTTAGTTTCGAGGATTTCCAAAACCTCCTTACCAGACCATAAGTAAATTCAAGCTTTCTTTCACAAGCCCACCCTGACCGCAATGAATTCTACCTGGGTCAGTCATTTAATGATGTTGAATCTATTGGGCAAGCGGCGGTGGGTCAGCTATTCCCTTACACTGAAAACCTTCCTTTCCTGAACTCTCTACCATTGAAGCCAATTTGCTAGAAAGGTATTCGCACTTGGCCCAAAACTAATGTTAGTTTCCGTAGATGGCATGTATGCATGGTGAATCATGGTCCTACCAAAGCGATTTTTGATCGTACGAGGATTTCAGACTTATTAGAAATTACTCTTCATCCCCCTATTTATGACCCATTGTTTTTTCCTATTGATCTGAGTGTTTGGTCTTCTGAGTACAATACTTTTGTTTTTCCCCTTGGCCCAATGTTTATTACCCTGAGGGATGTTGGAGCCCTAGTAAACCTTCCGCCCTTGGGCAACACCATTTTTCCTGGCATTTTGATTGTCGGCACTGCCTCAAAGTTTGACAAAAAAACTTATTGAGTCCTACTCGGGCATGCAAGGCCTTTATACTACCTCTAGCTCTAAGCCTCTCACGTTGAGCGTATGGCCTTTCTTCAGGTCTGGCTTTGTAAATATATCCTTTGTATCCCCAGCCTGAAACCTACTATGAGATGCCCATAGCGCATGAGTTGGCGTGTGGTAGGTCTTTGAATCTATGTTCGTTCTTTTTAGCTGCCTTTTATAGAGGTATGGCTTCCCTCCAATTTCAATTAAAGAATGATGTGTCTCCCACTGGCAGTGGGCCCCTTTGGCTCGCTCAATTGTGGTTGAGAGCATACTTCTCCCAGCTTGTGCGACCTCCTACTACTTTGGCTGAAGTGAGCACTTTCTTGCCCATTTGGGCTCAATTCTTGATTGGGAGAGAACTGTTCCATGACATCGTAACTCGGACAAATGCCAAGGCAGCAGTTGAGATATATGCTCCCCAATTTTTTGGTCGCCGCTTGGTTTCCCTGTTATTCTAGAAACTTAGCAGAGCGTTTCCATACTATAAATAAAATCGAAGCACAAGGCATTGATGCCCGTAATATTCTTTTGACCAAAGATTTTTCTTTGGCTCCTTTCAATCCCACTGTTGTCACTCATCCTCTTTTTGACCAACTCTGGCCATCGGTGAAACGCAAGCTGTTCATAACTGATGCTATTCGTGCCTTCCACTTGCTAGATCAGCCAGAGACTTCCTCTACTTCTCCTATTCTTGCCACGAATCTCATTTCTCCTTCTCACTCGCCACCTGTTTATGCTAAACATCCTATTCTTCCATCTAGTTCCCCATCTGCTCAAGCTAGTATAGCTAAAGGTGCTTAGAGCCGCAAACGGCCAGCCTCAGCTTCACCAATTTTCCAGGGTGATGATAATGATGATGATGATGCTCCTCTCATCCTTAGGAAAAAGGTAATTGAGTTCATTATTCATGAAAAACAATCCTTCATAGGCTAATGTTTTACATGAATTTTCCGAAAAGAGTTCAACTTCCCCTTCGAAGGCTCTAGTCTTAGCAGTCCATGCTCCATTGCCTCCTACTAAAGCTAGTTCATCCAAGTTATCTGATGCAGGGGCTCTGCCTAAAGAGAAATTCATAGCCTCAGAGTCTTCACCACAGTTAGTTGGAGAGCTGCCACATTCCCAGGGCGTTGACCCCCACGTGTTGAACCGGAAGGTACTACATATATTAATGTCTTTACCCTTGCTTGTACTATTGGCATTCGATTCATTGCTTCTTGAATTCTGTAGAGGTTCCCATGGATCTGCCTGTTGTGTTAGAGTCTGCTCGTCCAGATAAGGAGAAGTCCCAATAGGTTGCTGAGTCAACTAGTGATGTGCCTGAACTTTCCAAAGTTGCTGATGAGGTAGCCTATGCTTCATTTTTCATCATCACTTTATTTACTACAGTGAAAATGCTAAATGCTTGCATTTTTCTTTACAGGATGCTGATGCCAACGTACGCTCCATCTAGGACTTGTTTACTTCTTGGGAACAAGTAAGAACATCTCGCCCTTCTTCAACCAATCATTCTCCTGCTTCTTCTGCTGCAATCTCGGAAGAAAATATAAAGATTTTCAAGCAATCAGTACACGAATACGTTTCTTTCATGGACATGAATATCGGCAAAGTCGGTGCTAGTAAACAAAGAGATAAATTTGACCTTTTGAGTGCAAAAATGACTCAAGCACTTAAGCGAGATCTCATATGAGGTTATGGTTGATGATTCCTTGATGATAAGATTAGCTGCAGAGATAAAGGAACTCCAAGAAAAGATGGACGACTGTAAGGCTAGATTAGCTGCCAAGAAGCGTAATGCTTCCCAAGGAATTGAGCGAACCAAGTCTTTGGTTGAGCGTTATACAAAGCTGGAAGTTGACGAGTAATTACGCCCAAAGAATAACGCGGTAGTTGTAGTACAGTTTTGGGGTGTTGTATCCACAGGGAGCTGGAAAAATATTTAAAGGATCAAAAAGGTTGAATTGTTCTCTCAAATGTGTAATAAAATTCAATGTTAAAACGTGAAATTAAAATAAATAATTCGAAGTGGTGAAGCATCGGAATTCCCTCAATTGGATTTGATCAATTATATCAATTGTTCATTTTTATAACACAATTAGAGGCTTTCATCCCGACACTCTAATCGGAAGATATATCGTGAAAATCAATTTAATTTACAAATGTAATCCTAGAATTTAGATTTAAGACATATTCGCACAATTTTATTGGAACAAGATCAAAGATCGACCATATACATCAAGCATAAGACAGTAATCAATCCGTCAATAAAGTGAAATTGATATTAAAATTCAACAACTAGTTTAATCTAACGATAGAAGAATCATGACTGAATCTATGAAGGATATAATAATTGTTAAACCAATCTCAACAATAAATAATTGAAATTGAAACTCAATAAATAGTTTGATTGAATAATGGAAAAAGCATGATTGAATCCATGAAAAATCTTGTAAATATTAAACCGATTTCAATATAAATTCAAGAGAATGAAAATCTAAATTCTAGCATTGTTTGACAATGAAAAGATCAAATTAAATGAATAAAAGACATGAAATCACCAATTCCAATCGAGTTCCTTCGTAGTTTTACCAAGAGTTTTAGTTCTCCATGAGTTTCTTGAGCTAAAATAGGAGAAGAATGGTGTATGTGGGTCTTCTTCATATGTATTTTGCTGTTAAATATTTGTAAAAGTCAGAAATTAGATGAAAATTACGACCAAATTGGTTTCCAAAAGAGTTCTAATCGAATAAGGAAAGTTCCTTTCACTAGCGGATTTTTTGTCTCTGCACAGCAGTCAGTAATTTAGTTATAACTTTCTCTTCTGATATCCAATTTAGAGGATTCAAGATGCATTAGAAAGATAACTCAAAGAGATACAACTTTGTTAAAAATAGATCTTTTCCAATTCGGACTTTTACTATACCTCTCAATCTTTGGCTAAAAATCTGGAATATATCTTGTGCGAATTGGAAATTGATTTTGATAATATTCCATTCCTTTTTGACTTCTAATTGCTTCCAATCGACCCTTAGCACTCTCGAACCTTCATCGTAAGTCCCGACATAATTTTTGAATATTTGCACTTTAGTTCTTGAACTTTCACTTTCTTCCATTCTAGTTATTTTTCACTTATTTCTCATTATTTCCGCCACATTCATCACTTGTCCTGCAAAACATGAATTGTATAGAATTAAGCTATATTCCAACATATTAATCAACAATTGCTCATATTTTGACAGTAAAATAAGTATGTAAAACGTACTTATCAACGAGGATGTTGCAACTGAGTTGTCTGCTGTTTCTTCTAAGTAGAGCGATGAATGGGGAAAACTTAGGGAACAAATACGTTCAACTTGGGGTAAACTGTAATTAAGACATTGATGCCTTTATTTTCCTTGTAATTTGTGCTAGCAGCCACTGTTAATTCTAATGTAACGACAACCAATGTCATTAATGGAACTACTATTTTATTTACTTGCGTAATAATTGATGTCTTCTTCAATCGTTAACCCTCCAAGCATTTAATTACCTTGTGCAAAATCGTATACATTTCCCCTCATGGAATCTTTACACGGAGCAAAACTTTTGGTATTCCGATCTTCTTTTCCAAGATTTTGGGCCATTTAATTTCGGTTGCTATGCATGTAAGTGGCCATTCATATTTCGTATCTTCACCTTCACACCTCTATAAATGCGTATGTGTTACGCATTTGTCATCTTCATCTTTATTTTCCACAAAATCAGCTTACTTGCCATCGTTTGGCATTTCAGATAATTAATCAACTATTTCTTCCTTCAACAGGAATGAATCATTTGATATGTTATCTATTTCTCTGTCTGTCTTGATATTACCTTTAGTATGTGAGATATAGGAAATGTTCTTTAGCCAATGAAGGTATTCTCAACACCTCCATTTATGTTCTCCAGAAATAGTTCTTAATGGGAGGCAATTGCTTGTTGCGAGTGCTTCTCAGGCCACTTGCATGTTGAGAGTGCTTCTCAGCCTTCTTGCCTGCCATTGCAGTAATGCATTTAGGAAGGCAGTTAAGGCCAATTTGCCCTTCTCTTTGTGATTGATAGAAGAATGATGACAACATGCTCCCAATTGCGGCTTATAGAGCATCTTGTATTTTGTATCTCATGGTTTGTAACGAATAATTGATAATAAAAGAGTTTATTTGAACGTACTTTATTCTTGTTTTATTTAGTCATGATCATTCAGTAATGCTATTTATTTATACATTTATTTGTTTACTTTCCCATAAGGAATGAACATATTTTTTAAGTATTTGCCGTTAATGAATTTCACGTGCTTAGTGTCATCTAAATCTTCCAAATGATAGGTTCCATTAGGCAATACACTATTCACTTTATATGGCCCTTCCCAATTGGACGGCCATTTGCCATACTTTGGATCTTTGCAATCCAAATGGAGTATTTTTTTTCCAAACCAATTCGCCCAGACTAAAAGATTTGGCTATAACTTTTTTGTTATAAAATTTAGCCATTCTTTGTTTTTGAATTTGCAATCTATCTAGGACATCTAACTTTAATTAATCTAACTCCAATAGGTTTTGGGCTAATGACTTGGCATACTCTCCATCATTTAACTTACGTTGCAAACACACTCTGATCGATTGCACATTAATCTCCATAGGCAAAACAACCTCTTGTCCATAAGTAAGTTGAAAATGAGTAACTATAGTACATGAATGAGGCGACGTCCTGTAAGCCCATAAGGCTTTATTTAAACATCCGTGCCAATTTTTGACATTTTCATTTATCATTTTTCTTATAATATTTTTTAGAATCTTATTAGAAGATTTTGCATGTCCATTAGATTGAGCGTAATAAAGTGTGGAGTTTACTAACTTAACTCCAAACTCGCTCAAGAATTCATTCACTTGATCTTCATTCAGGGAAGTTCCGTGATCCACCATCAAAGTTTGTAGAATCTCAAATCTATAAATAATATGGTAACGAATAAAATTTATAACACTTTTCGGAGAGATCTCTTTTAAAGGTATCGCTTCTAGCCATTTAGTGAAGAAATCTGTTGCAACTATTATAAATGTATGTTGCTTGGACGATGGGGGATAAATCTTCCCTATCAAGTCTATCGCCCAACTTTTGAACGGCTAGGGTTTAATAATGGGTGTCATTTCTCTTGCTGGAGCTCTTTGTATCGAATCATGTTTTTGGCATGCTAAACAACTCTTTGCATACTAAACACATAACTCTCCATTTTGGGCCAAAAGTATCCACTCCTCACATTCAACCATCTCATCATTTGGCCAGTTTGATGGGCTTCACATATCCCTTCATACACTTCAACCATGATCATTTTGGTCTCTTGTAAATTCGTACATTTTAGTAGTATACCATCTGAGCGTTTCTTGAATAGCTCTTCATTTATCAATACATAATTCAACGAACACAACTTCATTTTCCTACCACTTTCCTTATTAGGTTCTTTCAAGAACCTTTACCCTCCAATCTATTGCATCTCCATCTTGTATGCAATAAACTCCAATTATTCTTGCCCTCATTTGTACTACGGACAATATTACTCCATATTCACAAGTAGATTTCCAATTTAAAGCTTTTGAATAACCCAAAGCCATTTGGGTTAATTCGTTTGCTATATCATTATATATATCCTATTAACATATTGAAGCTCTACTTGGTCAAAATCTTCCAGCAATTCTTGGGCGATTTCATATTGACTTATGACGGAATCACTTTGGCATTTAAAATCACCAATTAATTGGTGAATAACCAATTGAGAATCGCCCCTAATAATCACATTCTTTATTCCCATATCTACTAACAGCTCTAAACCTATGATCAATACTTCATATTCGGCTTGATTATTAGTACACATCATATCCAAGGTGAAAGCAAATTTATAATAAATCCCTAGGGGATTTATCAAAACTATTCCTACCCCTGCACCTCTAGAGGTTTTTGATCCATCAAAGAACAAAACCCAAGGTTTTAGTTCGAACAAATCGATCTCCAATTCAATCTCCTTAGGCATGTCAAGGCATGGATGATCGACCAAAAAGTTAGCCAATGCTTAATTTTTGACTGCCTTTGGGGATATGTATTGTATTTCGAATTCCGACATTGTTAGAGTCCAAAGGCCAATCCTTCGGTGTAAAATAGGGCAAGAAAACATATACTTAACTAGATTTACTTTAGAAACTAAATAGACAGTTACAGACCATAAATAAGCCCTTAGTTTTGTACGTGTGAAATATAAAGTAAGACATAATTTTTCAATAGCAGAGTAATTACATTCACATTTTGTTAACCGTCTAGTTAAATAGTAAATCGCCATTTTTTCACCAAATTGATCTTCTTGCGCGACCATTCCAACTATCGATTCTTGTTCGACCGATACGTACACTTTCATTGGCCCGTCCTTGGATTGGTGACACCAATACTGGTGGACTTGATAGATATGTCTTCAAGCTTTAAAATGCATTTTGATGCTTTTCTTTCCAGACGAATTCGTCCTGATTTTTGAGCTTTAAAATAGGCGAAAAAGCTTTCGTTCGCCCTACACAATTAGAGATAAAGCGCTTTAAAAAGTTTACTTGGCCTATAAATCTTTGCAATTCTTTTGTTGCTAGGTGGTTTGGTCTTAAAAATGACCTTCATTTTATTCTTATCGAGTTCAATCCCTCTTTTGTGCACTAGAAAACAAAGGAAATTTCTCGCATTAACACCAAATACACATTTCAAATGATTCAACTTTAGTTTGTATTGCCTCATTCACTCGAATGAGCGTTTTAGTTGTTCAAAATGGTCTTCTTCTTTAATAGATTTGACCACTATATCATCTACATACACTTTGACAAACGTGTCTATCATATCATGAAAAATCAAGTTTATTGCCATTTGATAAGTTGCCCCTACATTTTTCAAGCCGAAAGACATAACTACCCATTCAAAGCATCCTAAAGCCCCAGGGCATCTAAAGGCAGTTTTGTGTATATTTTTTTCAGTTATGTAAATTTGGTTGTATCCTGAATATCCATCCATAAAAGAATACATCACATGTCCAGCAGTTGAATCTACTAAAGAGTCTACTGTAGGCATTGGACATTTGTCTTTGGGCGTTGCTAAGTTTAAATTTCTAAAATCTATGCACACCCTTAACTTGTTCTTTTTTAACAGTGGCACGATATTAGACAACCATTCAACATATCTGGATGTCCTAATAAAACCTGTTTTTAACAATCGTTCAATTTCTTTCTTTACCCCAGGAAGTACATTATGGTCAAAACGCCTAGTAGGTTGCTTATGAGGTTTAAAATTTGGCTTAGTGGTAATTTATGTTCTACCAATTTTTTATCTAAACCAGACATATGTTCATATTCCCAAACAAAACAATTTTTATATTCTTTTAATAAAGCGATTAATTTATTGCTAACCTATTGGCTAAGCATCTGGTTGACAAATGTCGGGCGATCTTCTCCTTCGTCGTCGATATTAACCCTAACCAAGGGGTTTTGTGCTTACGTATGCCCAGGCTTTGTGATTCCCATTACCTCATCGTTTAGGTTCCTTGTGAGCACTTTCTCTTCTAAACAATCCGCCTTGTTATTTCTGGCCCATATTTTGCTCCAACTCGAACACTGCCAATTGTCTCCCAACATCTTCAATGATGTTTCTTCTCTCGTCTTGTCTTTACATTCTTTATAGAAATCCATTAACTTGGCTTTGAAGGCCCGAATATCCGTCATTTGCCCTTATTGCTGACAACTCATTTAAAATTCCTTGATTACATTTTTGCCAATTACTGGCTCTTCCAGGGCCACTATGTTTAGCCTCATTTAATTGAACATTTCAGTAAGTGCATCTACTGAAAATGGCCTTTCACTCGGAGTGACAATCTGAGTTTCTTCTCCATCTTGAACCACCCTGACAAGTCCATAATTTCCTTTCTACAGAGTTTGCCTCTGCGAATGAAAAGTCTATGGTCTGCCTGCACCACTTCTGCTTCGCCCTTGTCATTCTAGAAAACCAAGCATTGATGGAGCGATGAAGGTATGCAACAACTACCGTGGATCCAATCCCTTCCTAGTAGCACATTTTAACAAGTAGGACCGTGGTCATAGTAGTTGTTCTCACAATTATGTCCAGTGTCATTACCCCTTTAGTTGAAGTTTCTCCCCCATTGAAACTTGTGAGAATAACTTCTGTTGGGATCATATCACTTTCTGTCTTTGCAAACTTGCTCATCATCCTAGACGGGTGGTATTTATAGCTGGTCCATTATCAATGAGAACTTTCGCTACAGGTATACCATTGACTAAGGCCTTCATGTACAATTGTCTCAAATGTTTAGTTAATTTCATGGTTGGTCTCTTGAAGATGACATTTTCAGCTGCATCTATTTCCACTTCCTATTTGTCTTCCGTCGAATTATTTCCTTGCTACAAATCAACATACAATATTTCGCATTGATTTTCTGCTTCTTGGATTTCCTTTCTACTTTCTTCTAGTGCTTTGTCTTCGGTTACCCATCCTGTAGGGGAAGATAATATTCTTGGAGGTGACCCATATTTCTCAGAGCGGGCACTCTCTTTTTTCTTTTAGGTGTCCCGTACAACACATAATAATCAAAGGAACGCTCAGATGGTTCTCCCAACAAATCCACCTCACGAACACCTTCCCGATGTAGTTGTTTCAACAAAGTATTGCGCGACACTCTTCTCTTTCTTGTCTCTGCTTCCAAATCAATTTCTTCTTCGATGTCCGTCATATCATCATCCTCCTCTTCATTATATACCCCTCGAGATGTTTGGCTTTCTTCATATTTCAGCACACATGCTTCCTCCCATTATCCTTCATTTCCTCCTCTTCATTCTCTTTGTTTTTGAATTCATTAGCTAATAAATAATTATTAGCCATGACATGAGGTAACGTACCGAACTGAATAATGAGGGGTTGCTCTGGATCTTCTTCATCCTTTTTTCCTCGCTCAAACTTTGATCTCCCAAAAGAACTTTCTGGTAACTCCTCCATTGATTCACCAATACCAGTCTTTTTACTATTTTCAAGAACGTTTTGGTTGGCCACTTCGAGTAGTTTAGGTACCTTAGGACGTGGCAATCATTGTTGTTGCCTCATCATTCGTCCATAATTTTGTTAAAAACGCATTTGTTGAGTTCTGGTCATCTCATTGAAAGGTATTACCCTTCCTTCATTATACTGGAATGAATATCATATATTTGGTTGGCGAGATCGCGGCCTAAATGTCCTCCTATTATTTATTGACCTGAACTGCCTCTCAAAAGGCGGTCCTCTATAGAATGATATACATCGTCCTCCAACAGGTTGGATATTTGGGACAAAATCAGGGCGATATTGATGTTGACATACTCCCAGTCTCTCCACATTTGCCTCTACTTCTTTTTTTGCATCTAGTGCACAAGACGCCCTCATCTTTTCTAGGCTCTTTCCCTTTGATACGTTCGAAGACGCTGGGATGTGGCTCAAAATCTTCTTCTCCAACATCTACAACCAACTTGAATTTTAGCAACTTATTTTTTAAACATGTCATCACCATGTTCACCCCAAGTGGCTGTGGGAAAGGATTTTCATCCACTACCATTTTCTTTTTATCTTCGAACGTGATCCGCCCTGACTCAATGACATCCTTAACACATGACGAAAGACCAAACAATGATTAGTCATATGTGACTATGCATTATATCATTTATAATATTTTTTACCCTTAATTTGCTCAGGGTTTGGCAATTGATGCTTATCGCTCAAATTTATCTACTTATCCTTATACAGTTTGTCAAATATAAGGTCAGTTTTGGTCACATCAAATGAAAACGTTCTACCTTTTTTGTTTTCATCTTTTATAGGCTCATTCTTGCCCGACGCTCTGAGTTTGGCCATCATAGGACAAGAATATGCATCTCCCTTAATTAATTCGGCTAAACACACTTCAGTTTGATCGTAATATTTATCATTAATAGTATGAACGTCGAATTTTGGGTCTCTATAATAAGTCCCCTTATAAGAGTTTTTCATTTGTTCTTCTTCTTCTCTTATCAATCGTTCATATCTAATCACATTCGAGCTAAGTTGGAAAAGATCAGGAAATTCCCTGTCCTGGAATTTCTTTTTCAAATCAAAGCTCAAACAACTGAGCGATTTTGACGAATTCTTTCTCGAGTAGAGATACAAAACATTTGCTCCTAACTGTTTTAAACCTCTAAAGGAAACCTTCTGCACATTCGTTTGGCATTTGACGTAAATTCGCCAAAATGGCCAAAGTGACTTCAGATTTAGTCTTATAAAATTGAGCGTGAAACAATTGTTCTAGTTGTTGCCATGTTTGAACAGAGTTTGTTGACAAATTAATGAACCAGGAGAAAGCTACTCCTGTTAAAGAACTAGGGAACAATCTCATTTTGTGATAGTCAGTTACTTCATCACTTTACAGTGTGAATAGCCTTATATGTTCCAGAGTAGACCTTCTCCTAGACCAGTGAATAATGAAAATTCTGGCACTTTGTACCCTCTAGGCCATGGATATGCCTGATCTACCCAATCAAGATATGACTTTGTATAAGTCGGCCTAATAACAGAACGTACTCCAAAAGCCATTTGATCATGCACTATTTCCATAATTTGATTCCTCAACATAATATTGGGACCATATGGAACTCCTACAGGTTGGTACATTGTTTGAGTTACTTGAGGCCTAATATTTGGTTCTTGGTTGGCGACAAAAACTCCTTTAATCAGGCCATTATTATCGTTAGCCTGAGTGTTTCCGCCATCATTGACACGCTGGGTGTTTTGTCCATTACTTTAGACATTGTCTCTTAAATTTGGGTTACCCCCCAGGTTTGACATCCTATTACCACCATCCCAGTTTGGCATTCCACCATCCCCTAGTTTGAAATGGATGGTCCAAAGGTGGTTCTATTCCTTGACTCGGGTTCAAACCTAGGGAATTATGTCCCACAATCCTCCTGGTTTGAAAGTGATTTGCAATTAGCCCAACTGGCTGATACATTTGATCCACTAACTTGTTCATGATTTTATTTAACGTATTTAGTTGTTGGCTATGTGTCATAATGTGCATTTCCATTTTGGATAAATCTTTCCATATTATGAACATTTCGTAGATTCACATGTTCAATGACATCCTGTGTGAGTTTCCCAAGCAATGCGAGCATGGTTCGAGGACTCAACTCTGCCATTGGCTCAGAGCGACTTTGACTGCTGTGACTCTATCCCTCTGTTCGTGGAGAGTTTTGTTGCTCCTCATATCACTCGATCACAGATTGAACTACTCCTTGACTTGCTGGTTCTTTATCAGAATTCTTATGAGGTATAATGCTTCACTTTTCGTATCCTCAAACACTAATTGTCCCACTGGGCGTGCCAAATTATTTCGCGCGGGTTATCGCTAACAATTAAAAGATAGGTTCAGACGATTGTGTTAGGAACAAACCTCTTGAGACAAAATCCCAAAAATGAGTGCTTTATTTATGAATATTACAATTGGGAAGAAGCAAAACGCCTCTAAGGGGCACAAGCACACGAAGTAAATTGAAAGTTTGCACTTAGAAAATAAATGAATTGAAATTACATATTCTCTGTTGAGAGTGATTGATTCTGGGTTTCTTCTTTCTATGTCTTCTTTTCCTTTTTATACTCCTTTGACAATTTTCTCTGTAGAACTGCCTAGAAACTGCTTGGCGCTCTATAACTACCCATTTTTTTCGTAATGGCTGACTTGTCAAGGAACTGCCGTTTTCAACTGTTGCTATTACTCTTATCATTTAACCGCTTGTGACCAAGATTTTTGGGTCATGGGGTGTGATAAGGTTGCTCAATAACCACTTCAATAATCGTCATTTTAAGTAACTACAAGACACTCTATTCGCTCAAATCTTGAGCGACTCAAAGGCTTGGGCGATAACGGAATCATCGTTCTGGGCGATAGTAAGGCGCTTCATTCGCTCAGATCTTGAGCGTCCTGTAGGCTTGGGCGATGATAGTACTTTGTTTAGGGGCCTCCGCTATATTCTACAATGGTCTCATTTGGGCCTATATCTTGAACTCTCTAATTGGGTTCCAATTCTTGGACCATTTAATTGGGCTTCATTTTTTGTATGTCATCAATTACTCTACTGAAATTATGGTTATTGTAAATGAGGAAAACATATTCCTAGTTGTATAATATCTTCCTTTATATTAAGGGTCTGTTTGATTGCAAGGGTGGAAAGAAAATCAATTTTAAGGAAAATAATTGTCTAAAACTTGTTTCGCATGGAATTGTTAATTAAGTGTATTTGATAGGTAAAATTTTCCACCTGGGAAATTTTAAACTTTTGGATCTTTTTGTTCACATTTGGCTTTATTTTACATGAAAATTGTCCATTAAAGTGATTTTTTTTTTTTTTTTTTACAATTGGTTAGAAATTTGTTACCATTGCCAAAAAGTAAAAAAAAAAAATTTGCTCGAAAACTATTTTTTCATCAAAATTTAGTGTTCGTTTGACTTTGTTTTACATGAAAATTGTCCATTAAAGTGAAATTTTTTTTACAATTGGTTATGAAATTTATTTCTATTGCAAATAAATAAATAAATAAATCCGTCAGAAGTTGGAATTCCTTTTCCCACCAAAAAGTTGGGAAAATGAATTCCTCAAAATGTTGGAAAAGGTGTGCGTGGGTGGGATGGTGGGAATTCCTTTTCCATGCCAAATTTTGCCTATCAAACACTAATTTAAAGGTGGAAATGAAATATTTTTTTTCTATTTTTCATGGAAAAGGTGGCTATCAAACATAGCCTAAAACAGAGGAGTTTTCACACTAAGCTAGTTCAACAATGTAGGTGAACTAGTTCTGCACTGTTCACTCCAAAGAGGCTTTAATTATTTCTGATGTTCATTCAAATTACTGTGGCTGCTTTATTGCTTTCCACCGTTGACCTATACAAGCCATTTACTGTAGCTGCCTAAGTTTTCGCCCTTCAAAAATAGCATAATTTTTAAAAATATCTTCTCAATATGCAGTGTCATATACGTGAGTAAATTTAATCAACGATAACTGAACTTTCAAGTTGTTACCACTTACTCATTGAACTTTAATGCGTTACTGAACACTCACTCATCTTTCCTTATGGTTACCCATCCATCCATCACTCACTCCACTCTCGTCTTTTAAAATTGACAGAAAATTACACGTGGCTGACGGGTTTCTTACGTGGCAAGCACCCCACGTTAAATTTCCAACGTGTAATGAAACCCACGATTCTTAACCTTTAAAATCAACACCATTCTGCTCACTGGAAGAAAAATCAACACTAGAAGCTGGAAGAAAAATCAACACCAGAAGTCTCTGCATTTCTTGAAATTTTCCCTAAAATCAATGTATTAGACTTGGAAATTCTTCTCCTGTGTGGATAATGGAGGGAATAGGTGACCCACAAGAGCCTCTCATGGAAGATGCATTATTGGAAGATGAACAAGAAAGAGTTCTGGAAGGTGATTTTTTAAAACTATTTTGTTGGAACATGATTTATTTCCTTATGGACATAAAGTTTAAGAAATGGATGTTTATCTAATTGATTGTAAAATGGAGGAAATCATGGCCGAGAATTAGGGTTCTGGAGAAGTGCAGTCATGCCTTCCATTTGCAGTCTATACAACAGTGGCTGTTATGAAGGAGAAGTGCAGTCATTGCTCAATATATGTTAAACACTTTCTTTATTTGTTTGGGAAATTTTATAATATAAAGCAGTAAACTTCGGACTTCAAAAATGTCCCAGTTGCATATTTGTCTTAATTACCTTTTCTTTTATACCCAAATATTAACCCTAGTGTTTTTGCATTGTAGTAACGAACAAAGAGAGCGAAGATTTGGTGCCACTAAGTGCCAGTTAAATGACTCGGAGGATGATGTGGACGATGGTGGTTTTCATTATCAGATAAACGCATCGGAAATAGTTCTGGTTGGTTTTCTTAAACGCATACTGATCATTCTTCAGATGAGAAAAATAATTATCGTTTCCCTACGTATGATGCTGAGATGGAGAAGTTTAATCCACAATTAGAGGTTGGAAAAGAGTTCAAAGACACAGAAGAGTTTAAGAAAGCAGTTAGACATCATAGAGTCGTCACAGGCGTAATTTGAAGTTTACGGCGAATGATGAAAAGAGAGCGCAGAGAGTGTGCAAAAATAAAGATTGTAAGCGGAAGATTTGGGCTTCATGGAATAACAATAAGGGTTGCGTTCAAATTAAGACTTTCAATTTACAGCACACATGCATACGGACAGAATAAATAGGCATTGTATAGCTAAGTATATGGCAGAGAAGTACATAGAGACTTTCAAGATTGCCCCTGATTGGAAGTCAGAACTCATTATTAAGGCTGTGAGAGATGACTTGAAATTAATAATCAATAGAGTTACTGTATGGCGAGCTAGAAGACACGCGAGGATATTGATTGAAGGCTCTAATGAACACCAGTTTGGCCTACTTTGGTCTTTTGCTCATGAGACATTGAGAAGCAATCCAGGATCCACATGTATAGTTACTACGCATGATTCGAAGTTTCAAGGGGCTTATATATGTCTAGAAGCTTGCAAGAGAGGTTTTATGAGTGGTTGTAGGCAACTCTTAGGCTTAGATGGGTGTTTTTTGAAAGGGAATTTTGGTGGACAGATTCTTGTTGCAGTGGCACTAGATGCCAATGATTGTATTTACCCCGTAGCATACGCAATAGTGGAGACAGAGAATGCTAGAAGTTGGAGATGGTTCATTAGTCATTTGGGTGATGATTTAAGGATTGTGAACAGTAACGAATGGACTTTTATGACTAATAGGCAGAAAGGATTACAAAAGGTTATCGAGGAGTTGTACCCTGATGCTGAACATAGGTTTTGTGTGAGGCACATGTATACAAATTTTTTTAGGGCTGAATTTAAGAGTTTGGCACTTAGGGGTTACTTATGGAAAGCTGTAAAGTCAACTACTGTGCCTGATTCGAAGTTTTGGATGGATGAACTTGCGAAGGAGAGTGCGGGTGCATTTGAGTGGTTAAATAAAAGGGATCCACGTGAATGGAGTAAGTCACATTTCTCCACTAAGGTAAAGAGTGATATAGTACTTAACAATTTATGTGAAGTTTTCAACAAAGTAGTATTAGAGGATAGGGAAAATCTATCTTAACTATGTTAATTGACATGTATATTAGCTGCATGAAGAGGATACAATCAAGGAGGGATAAGATGAGAAGAGCCAGAGGACCTTTGTGTCCTAAGATTCAACAAAAATTAGCTAAATCCATGGAAATAGCTGAGGGATGTGAAGTAGAGTGGTCTGGGGGTCCACAGTTCTATGTGAAATGTTGTACTGGGGAATATGTAGTTGATTTGTCAAATAAGACATGTGCATGTAGGAGATGGGATTTGACGGGAATTCCATGTGGACATGAGGTTGCTGTTATACTAGACAGAAGGATAATCCTACAAAGTATGTGCATGAGTGCTACACGGTGTAAACCTATCTACAGTGTTATGAAAACATTGTCAATCCCATTAATGGTAAGACATTGTGGCCGGAAGTGAATGCTATCTCTATACAACCATCGGGTTGGGTGGTGGCGAAGAGGGGAAGGAAACAAAAAAAACGCAGAAGGCAGCAAGAGGAAGATGTAATAACTCATTCTGGTACAACTTCACGAATGAAGAAAAAAGGCACAGTGAAGACGACATGCAATCTATATGTAGGTTACCTGTCCACAACAAGCGTTACCATGATAGGGCAGATGCACCGATGGAGGTTTGTATTCTTTAACTATGAAGAGGTTTGGTCTAAAGTTGTGTAGTAGAGATCATGTTTTGTAACTGTGTTTCCTATTTTCAGGATTGGGCTGGAAATGATCTCAATCACATAAATCCAGATGGAGCAAGCCAAGTTGAAAGTCAAAGTTCAAGGGTAATTTTTTCGATGCTGTTACTCTATGATTACCATTGATTTCATATTCAAGTCTCTTACCAATTTCTCTAATATAGGCCAAGCTGGCAACTCGAAGAGCAAACAATAATTCAACGAATGAAGTGCAATACAATCCTCCAATAGATGGATACATTTTCATGCCCACACCTGGACTTCGGGTCACGAGTGATGCACAACCTAACAACAATGGCCCTTCCAAATAGCTGTAGAAATGTCGTCTGTAATCTTAGAAATATTTGACAGTGATCTGAAGAAATGTCGTTTTTGTTGTTTTTGACTGTGAACTATCTGTAGAAATGTTGTATGTGAAATTTTTTACAGTGAACTAATTTTGTAGCAGCAGATGTTAGTTAGTATTTTTGATTAAGTTATCATGTCTGCTCATTCATATGGTTGATACTAGTGAAACAAAGTTTGACTCATCTTGTTCTCTGTTATGTTTCTGTTGTTTTTTGTACTTCTAATATAACATGATAACATATTCTCAGAGTTCCATCTGATGCACCTGATTCTTGATAAGCTTCTAGTGCATTATGCACCTGCTGATGCACCTCATTCTCAGTGCTGATGCCTAGGCATTTTGGTGCGGTGCATCAGCACCTAATTCTTAGATGATGCAACTTGGCTGGTGCATTAAATTGAAGCTTCTCAATCTGGTGCATCACATTTATGCACCTCCATCAATCCAAATTTCAATAACCTCAATCAATCCAATTTTCAAACCAAGATATAACATGATTCAATCATTCAATAGTACAAAGATTATTCAGCCAAGTTACAACAACCAAATACATATACAAAATTCAACTACAAGGAAATGTATGACATTCTCCTTCAGCCCCACCAGCAAAACAACCAACTATGCAACAACGAACACAAGGAAATGTAAAACAATGTATCAGACTACAAATTTAACTACAAATTACAAATTTAACCAGACTATTAAACTGGAACAGTCATGTGGGAAGGAGCAGTCTGCTCTGTTATCTCATTACCATCTAATTCACTTTCACCTAATGCCTTCTCCAGTGATTTTCCATCTGATTCATCCATAAGCTGCAACTACTGCCATTGCTAAGACAAAGCAACAACTCCTCCAGTATTTCTCAAAGTTCTCCTACATAAACTTGGTCAGGCTGCTGATCACAGGGTCATCACTTGCCCCTGCACGTGCCAATTCCAACTGAATCTTCCATGCTTCAAGTATGTACATAGAGTCTCAATCTGCTTCCAATCTTCCATCAACATTTCACACGGCTCCAAACATCAAAATAATGCGCCAAATATAGTCGGCTTGTGGCACCATCGAGAGTACCGCACACTTCGCCTTCCCACCTGCCACCTCCGCAACTGCTACGCCGCTTCTCGATTTTTCATGGCACACTAGTTAACCTGCCAACAACAACAGCAAAGATGTCGTGGGAATGGGGGAGCGAACGGCTTGTAAGTTCAGCGAAGTGATTGTTGAGAATGGGGAATTAAGGGGTTTCAATTTGGGAGGAAGGGTTTCAATTTGGCAGGAAGGTCGTGAGAATGGGGGGAGAAGTGTGATTATTATGTGAAGAGTCGTGGGTTTTATTACAGGTAGGCAATTTAACGTGGGGTGTTTGTCACGTAAGAAAACCGTCAGTCACGTGTAATTTTCTGTCAATTTTAAGAGACGGAATTGAAGTGAGTGGTGGATGGGTAACCATAAGGAAAGATAAGTGAGTGTTCAATAACGCGTTAAAGTTGAATGAGTGAATGGTACAACTTGAAAGTTCAGTAATTGTTGATTAAATTTACTCCATATACGTCGAAAATATTTCTTTTGAAATTTTCCAATTTTTTTTTTTCGAGTTCCTTAAAAATGGGTTTCCAGAAAGGAAAGAATACGCCCAAAATGAGGGGAAATTTGGCCAAATAACCTCCCTCAACAATGATTTTGGATAAATGGCCTTTGACCAACAATGAAATAGAATAAAAAAAATGAAAATGTTTTAATGGTAAAATGACAAAATTGTCCTTCAATTTATATCAAATTATTTATCCAACTTCTTTCATTTCACCTTCTTCTTTCTTCTTCATTTTCACCCATTTTTAGCAGCCACCTAAGGAGCCCCATTCCACCACTTTTCGATCACCCAAACCATCGGACTCCACCACCCCTAACCTCGTCTCACTCCCATCTACAACCTCTAACCAACCATTATCCATGAAACCACCAGAATTAGCAACAAACTAGCCCAAAAAACTAGTTCTCACCCACTTTTCTTCTGCCGGAAAACCTACCTCCGGCGACACCCATGGTCGGCACCACCACCAGTGGATAGCACTAACCCAGACGACGAACACCATGACTTAACATCGACCAATAATGCACCAATTCAATCTGTTGTTGCTCAAAAAGGTCCGCAGTCGCGATGTAAAACGACACTACAGTCGTTATCTGCAACGTAAAACGACACTACAGTCGTTATCTGCCGTAATTTGATTTTTTCAACGAAACGACCTCTAATAACTTATTAACATGTATAACACAAAAAGAATGACAAGCTATGAAAAACGATTGAAATGACATAACTTTTATATTTATCGAGATAATGAAAGAACAAGTCGTTACTGGAAAAGTAGCAAAATATTGGAGAAATCAACAGAACGACAAAAGTGTCGTTACTGCTTTGAGAACGTCTACGAGCAGCGTAAGCGTCGTTTTGCATCTAAAATTGATTTTGAAGAGCGGCGACCCTTCCAAACCACGATAATGATGAGTTGAACTCATTTAAGTTGCAGGCTGAACACTCCGCTTACAACATTCGAAATTTATGATCATTACTTAATCAAGAGGAAAAAAGAAAACGACTTAACTGTAGTTACTGTTTTGAAAACGGCACAAGTGTCGTTCTGGCTCTAAAATCGATTTTGAAGAGCCGCGACCCATCTAAACCACGATAATGATGAGTTGAACTCATTTAAGTTGCAGGCTGAACGCGCCGCTTATAACATTCGAAATTTATGCTCATTACTTAATCAAGAGGAAAAAAGAAAACGGCACAACTGTCGTTCTGGCTCTAACATCGATTTTGAAGAGCCTTGACCCATCCAAACCACGATAATCGATAAACTGAACACATTTAAGTTGCAAGCTGGACACGCCGCTTACAACATTCGAAATTTATGCTCATTACTTGATCAAGAGGAAAAAAGAAAACGACACAACTGTCGTTACTGTTTTGAAAACGGCACAAGTGTCGTTCTGGCTCTAAAATCGATTTTGAAGAGCCGCGACCCATCTAAACCACGATAATGATGAGTTGAACTCATTTAAGTTGCAGGCTGAACGCGCCGCTTATAACATTCGAAATTTATGCTCATTACTTAATCAAGAGGAAAAAAGAAAATGGCACAACTGTCGTTCTGGCTCTAACATCGATTTTGAAGAGCCTTGACCCATCCAAACCACGATAATCGATAAACTGAACACATTTAAGTTGCAAGCTGGACACGCCGCTTGCAACATTCGAAATTTATGCTCGTTACTTGATCAAGAGGAAAAAAGAAAACGACACAACTGTCGTTACTGTTTTGAAAACGGCACAAATGTCGTTCTGGCTCTAAAATCGATTTTGAAGAATCGCGACCCGTCTAAATCACGGTAATGATGAGTTGAACTCATTTAAGTTGCAGGCTGAACACGCCGCTTACAACATTGAAAATTTATGCTCATTACTTGATCAAGAGGAAAAAAGAAAACGACACAACTGTCGTTACTGTTTTCAAAACGGCACAAGTGTCGTTCTGACTCTAAAATCGATTTTGAAGAATCGCGACCCGTCTAAATCACGATAATGATGAGTTGAACTCATTTAAGTTGCAGGCTGAACACGCCGCTTACAACATTCGAAATTTATGCTCATTACTTAATCAAGAGGAAAAAAGAAAACGACACAACTGTCGTTACTGTTTTGAAAACGGCACAAGTGTCATGCAATCAACAGTTTCGTCCTTCTTAGGTTAGAATGTCCAATCCTTGATGTTCTTGTCTTGAAAAGTAGCAAAATATGGGAAAAATCAACAGAACGACACAAGTGTCGTTCCAAGACACAAGTGTCGTTCTGCCAATAAATACGATTTTGAAGAGTCACGACCCATCATAGCTATGATAATCGATAAACCAAACCCATTTAAGTTGCAGACTGAACACGCCCCTTACAAAATACTTGAGATATGTCCATTCTTGTACTTTCAACCGAATCTAGACTACGACTTGTGCTTTCACCGTTTCATACCTTATATTCAATATCAATTCCACTGCTAGTTGCCACGCAATCAACAGTTTCGTCCTTCTTAGGTTAGAAGGTCCAATCCTTGATGTTCTTGTCTTGAAAAGTAGCAAAATATGGGAAAAATCAACAGAACGACACAAGTGTCGTTCCAAGACACAAGTGTCGTTCTGCCAATTAATACGATTTTGAAGAGCCGCGACCCATCATAGCTATGATAATCGATAAACCAAACTCATTTAAGTTGCAGACTGAACACGCCCATTACAAAATACTTGAGATATGCCCATTCCTTGTACTTTCAATTGAATCTAGACTAAGACTTGTGCTTTCACCGTTTCATACTTTATATTCAATATCAATTCCACTGCTAGTTGTCACACAATCAATATTTTCATTCTTCTTAGGTTGGGGGTCCAATCATTTATGTCATTGCCTTAAAAAGTAGCAAAATATTGGGAAAATCAACAGAACGACACAAGTGCCGTTCCAATACACAAGTGTCGTTCTGCCAATAAATACGATTTTGAAGAGCCGCGACCCATCCTAGCCATGATATCAATAAACGAAACTCATTTAAGTTGTAGGCCGAACACGCCCCTTTCAAAATACTTGAGATATGCCCATTCCTTGTACTTTCAACCGAATCTAGACTAAGACTTGTGCTTTCACCGTTTCATACCTTATATTCTATATAAATTCCACCGCTAGTTGTCATACAATCAATATTTTTGTCCTTCTTAGATTGAGGGGTCCAATCCTTAATGTCCTTATTTTGAAAAGTAGCAAAATATTGGAAAAATCAACAGAACGACACAAGTGTCGTTCTGTCAATAAATAAGATTTTGAAGAGCCGCAACCCATCATAGCTATGATAATCGATAAACGGAACCCATTTAAGTTGCAGATTGAACACGCCCTTTACAAAATACTTGAGATATGCTCATTCCTTGTACATTCAACCGAATATAGACTAAGACTTGTGTTTTCACCGTTTCATACCTTATATTCTATATCAATTCCACCGCTAGTTGCAACACAATCAATATTTTCGTTCTTCTTAGGTTGGGGGGTCCAATCCTTGATGTCCTTGCCTTGAAAAGTAGCAAAATATTGGAAAAATTAACAGAACGACATAAGTGTCGTTCCAATACACAAGTGTCGTTCTGCCAATAAATACGATTTTGAAGAGCCGCGACCCATCCTAGTCATGATAATCGATAAACAGAACCCATTTAAGTTGTAGGCTGAACACGTCCATTACAAAATACTTGAGATATGCCCATTCCTTGTACTTTCAACCGAATCTAGACTAAGACTTGTGCTTTAACCGTTTCATACCTTATATTTTATATCAATTCCACTGCTAGTTGCCACACAATCAATATTTTCGTCCTTCTTAGGTTGGGGGGTCCAATCATTGATGTCCTTGCCTTGAAAAGTAGCAAAATATTGAAAAAATTAACAGAACGACATAAGTGTCGTTCCAATACACAAGTGTCGTTCTGCCAATAAATACGATTTTGAAGAGCTGCGACCTATCCTAGCCATGATAATCGATAAACGGAACCCATTTAAGTTGTAGGCTGAACACTCCCATTACAAAATACTTGAGATATGCCCATTCCTTGTACTTTCAACCGAATCTAGACTAAGACTTGTGCTTTAACCGTTTCATACCTTATATTTTATATCAATTCCACCGCTAGTTGCCACACAATCAATATTTTCGTCTTTCTTAGGTTGGGAGGTCCAATCATTGATGTCCTTGCCTTGAAAAGTAGAAAAATATTGGAAAAATCAACAGAACAATACAAGTGTCGTTCCAATACACAAGTGTCGTTCTGCCAATAAATACGATTTTGAAGAGTCGCGACCCGTCCGAGCCATGATAATCGATAAACGAGACACATTTAACTTGCAGGCTGAACACGCTCCTTTCAACATTCGGAATTTATGCTCATTACTTAATCGATAGGAAAAAGAAAACGACACAACTGTCGTTACTGTTTTGAAAACGACACAAGTGTCGTTCTGCCAATAAAATCGATTTTGAAGAGTCGCAACCCGTCCGAGCCACGATAATAATAAGCTGAATTCATTTAAATTGCATACTGAACAGATAATGTTCGTATTGTCATTTTACATGGAAGATAACGATTTATCTTGTCGTTCTACACTACGTAAAGCAATTTGGAGTGTCGTTCTATGTCGTAAACCGTCCAATAGTTATACCAGATGCGAGAAAAACACCAAGCGTGGAAAATTAATCAGCTAAAATATCATTTCAAACTATATTGAACAATAAAAAGACCAATGTACACGAAATTACCAAAATTACCTTTCTTTTTTCTTCAAATATTTAGAGGTTTTAATGTAGATAACTTAAAAAACAAAATTCTTGTTCAAATACTCAAAATGTAGGAAAATAGAGGTGAGTAATACAATAAATAACAAGATTTTGTGGGGGGAAGCAAGCATAGGAGATGCCGAGATGGAGAGCTCGTGTTAATTGAATTGAAGACGAATTGGGAAATTTAATGGATTGAAAGGGTATTTGAGTCTTTTGATGATAGGGATATTTTGGACCTTTTATACCATTTATTTACTCTATTTTTTAATGGAGATCATTTTACCAACAAACATTGATAAAATCCTTTTTATCCAAATACATTATTTGACTAGGCTCTTTAACAAAGAGTCCCCAAAATGAGCCATTTATTGTCGGTGTTGTTTTAATTCAAGCCTAATTCCAGTAGAAGAGAACTTCGAAGACGAGCCATTTATTATTGCTGCCGTTTTACTTGAATCCTAATTCCGGTCGTGTATTCGGTTTGTGGAGAACATAGCCTAATCATTTGCACGAAATCATCCTCAAACATATGAATCGCAAGTTTATTTTAAAGTTTTTGTTTATTTTGTTACGTAACTGTGAAGTGGGAGTTCGTTTTCCTTTTTGATTTCGAACTTTTCTTCAAGTTTCCAAATCATTTGCACAAAGTCATTCTGAAAATTACGAATTGTAGCTTCATTTTAATGTTCTTCTGTATTTTGTTACATTTTGTTCAGATTTACTGTGAAGTGGGAATTTCTTTTCCTCTTTCATTGCGAAGTTTTCTTCAAGTTTCCAAAAGAAGGAGAAAATTGGTACTGAAATAGGAGACCAGCGACCCCAGGTATGTCAATTTCGTAGTTGTTTCATTTAGGCTTATTTGTTTCTTCAGTTTAGGTTTGTTTACATTTTAGGAATCATTTCTTCATTTGTCGTTTCTGATGATCTGAGTTTCATATTTTGTGCATTTTGAACTTATTTTTTCATTCTCTAAGTGAAGAAAACGTTATAAAAGGGGTGTAAAATTTTGTGATAACAAGCAAGCTATGTTCAGAAGGTGAATTTTATATTTATTGCAACTTTGCCTTTACAAATATTATTTTGAGCGAAAACTACAAGTTGGTTAAGGAGCAGTTGAAACCTGTAAATGGTTTGTACAAATTGAAAAAATGGATAGAAGACCGTGGTCTGAAAACAAGCTGCTGTTACTAATGCTCCAAGACCAAATGCTGAACAGATGATCTCGACTCTTGGACTGTCAAATTTCTTTCGCATTGTAGTTCTTGGAAGTAACTGTGAACATGCTAAACCATTCCCAGACACCTATTTGAAGGCGTTTGAATTCTCAATGTCTCTAACGATAACACATTTGTATTTGAGGTTTGACCTCATACACACTCCCTTTAAAATTAGTTGCTCATACTTCATTAAATTTATATATCTTCTGGTTGTCTGGATTCTGTTTCAGGAATAAAAGTCTGGGTTGCTGCAGGGATGTCCATTGTTGGCTTGACAATAGGAAATCTTGCACACTTGCTAATGGAAGCAAATCCTGCTTTTCTAATAAAAGATTATGACTTTGGAAGAGCTTGATCGAATTGGAGGTGTGACAAAATGTGCAGCTTAAACCCCATAAATATTGCTTATGAACTGGGGAAAATTCCCCCTATAAAATTAATTTGAATTTGATAGTTATTTTGAAGGAGACTTTTTGATTTATATCGTTATGACATTTTTAATGTCAGTATAAAATTGACATGATCTATTGAATCGGTATTGAAATTCCCAAGTGGTATAATAATTTGGGGTTATATTGAAGCCATATTATGATTTTTGACTACTTTTTCCTATCTATATATAAAATGCAATAATTTTTGTCACATATTGCTTTTACCATACTTGAAACTCGCTTCTTGATAGCATTTGCCACACTTTTAGTGTAGCATTAGTTAAGTGGTGTTTTTAATTTACGTGTTACCTGCTCATTTCTTTTGAATTTATATCTTTTCGTCCAACTTTTTTCATTATTTGAGATGCATTTGTTGGAGCATTGTGTATTAAAGATATTGTTTACGTTTCTAGATAGTATTTGCTGCTTTTTTTAGTTTAGTATTTGAAGCTACTATCTTAAGAAAAATGATTTGAGAAAAAATCGATCTATTTATGGCCTAATATAAATATATATGTAATGCAAAGGGTGCACCTTTTGTACTTGATTTCCTATAATTTGGACTGCAAACATGGTCTGAGAGCACTGGAACTGAGCATGTAGGGATTTTGATTTTCTTGTGTAAGTTTTAGTTGAGACAATATGACCAAAATGGCACCTCTTTTTTTTTTTTTTTTTTGGAAAAATTTGTAAAGTAACATTGTTTTGGTCTTTGATGCAGTCACATCATTGCTTGAAGCCCACTTGAATATGAATTTTAGGAAGTGATTTTTTTTTTTTGACACATTTCAAACGATGATGGAAATTGAACCACGCTATCAGATTCTTTTTATTGTGTTGGACCCATGTTGATTTTATTTGGCTTTCTTATACTTGTCAACTTTCAGATTTTATTGTGACTGGAAAAAGATTTAAGCATTTCTGGGGGTGAAATCCAGTTGTCCATGTAATGAAGTTGTTTCAAATTTTGATATAATTGTAGTTATTTCCTTTAAATGAGTAATAGATAGCAAATTTTTGACGCCTTTTAGAGCTTTTTGCAGTGAGGTAATGATGTGATAGGTAACAAAATGGGTTGTAAAGATGATTTTGTGTATCCTCTATCCTATGTTTAAATGATCACTTTTGCTTGAAATTTGAAAACACTATCAACTTTTGTGCCCCGTCACTTGTTCACTTCTTTTTTCTAGCTTCTTTCGTTGTTCCTTTTTTTCAAGTTACTGTATGCTCTTCATTTTTTTCTCTTATCCCTACATTTTGCATTTGATAAATTATGTGACTTGTGAACACAAATAAGTGTGAGCAACTCTGCTTTCTCATTGAAAGAAGTAAGGAGATATTCTCGCCAAATGATAAAATTTTTGAGAATGAAGATACGACTAATTTGTCAGATGAATAGTCCTTTGAATTATACCCGTTTTATTTAAATTTTACAAGCATGCATGATGGTATTAACATTGTATCTCAAGTTCACTAGCAACCATGTCATATTGTTTATAACATTAAATCTTCTCTTACGAAGGCATCGGTCTGTATTTAGCAGTTGATGAAAAAAGCTAACATTACCTTAAAAAAGCGTATTTCTGTGCATTGCACAGGTATAAAACTAGTATAGGAAAAGTCTTGTTCTTATCTTGATATTTAATTGGAATATATAGATCCAGATTATTAATATTTTAGGAATTCATATTTAAATAGGAATTATCAGCATATTAGTAATTGAATTCCCCAAGAAAGGAAATAAAATTAATCTGTTACCGAACTTGACAAGGAAACCATATCTACTGGTTGCTATATAACAGTATTAATTGCGATTTGTTTAGCAAACAGCGTCACGAATTTATTGAAAGATCGAACAGATTTTCATCTTCGAATTTGAGGCTTATCTTTTCTCTTTTCTTTACAACTATATGCTTATTTATTTTTTTCCGATTTTTGAAGTATATAACCAATCGTATTGTGCAGGTGTAAGGATTTAGTTTTAGAAAAGTACTTGATCAACTATGGGTGGACGTAAGTCTTGAATTTCAATTCATTGTCTTTATTTTTCTAGTTACAACTAATAGTTTGTATCTTTGTGGCTGTAGTAAGTCAACTATTGCGTTGTTTTGGGATCGAGGGCGACAAAAAGAAGTGTCCCGCGATGGCAAATACGGTAAAAACCTGCCTTCCGCATCGTGATGTCTATAATAGTCGAAATTCCAGAAGCAGTAGGATAAATGATGGTGGAGTAGCTATTCTCGGAGCAGTAGTAGCAGCAACAACTATCAATAGTGGAGGCTGCGGACACGGTGGTGGTGGTGGTGGTGGTGGTGGATGTGGTGGGTGGTGAAACAAATTGAACTACCTAATTCTTTTTTTTTTCATGTTAATTAGCTTGTCGATGTGGTGATGAATAGCTAAATATCTGGATTGGATTAAATGAATATTGATCTAGTCTAATTGTGATAATGGGCTAATTTCGAGTCGAATCTTTTGTTGAAAAAGAAATTAATATTCTTATGGGTTATATTGCAATTTAATTTTATTACATATCGAGCTCAGTCTACCCATTTGAATTTGTATTATTTAGCAAATTATCAAATTATGAAACGAAGGAGACCACAAATTTATATAGTCCATGTTTGACAGGGATTAATTATATTATCAATTTATCGATATTAGTTAATATCTCATTAACCAAAGTCTTGACCCACAAATTTTAAAAAGCTTCTATTTTCATCAATCATCCGTAGATATCTCCCAATTTTTATTATGTAATAAAGGTTATTAATTCATAGAGTATGACCTAGATTTTTTCATTCAAATCCAAGGTTATGAAGACTGGGGGCATTAATTACTATTTTCGACATTTGATTTTAATTAACTTAGTCCAATCATTATTTTTTCAAATAAAAATAAGATATTCCTAATTAAATCAAAATAAATAATAGGATATATAAGTATGTTAAAATTCTAAACGAAATAAAATTCAATCTGTTATTAAAATTGAGTAGGATACCATATCTCGCGTTTCTTTTAAGAAGCAAAGAAAATCGAAATTACGTCTTTGAATTTCAGGTGTATTTCTTCTCTTCCCTTCTACCTCCAATTGAAAGCATAACTCGAAATCTTCAGATTGTGAGTCTTTGTTCTCTGTGGCTGCAGTCTCGATCTATTAGTGTGATCAATCTTATCAAGTTTTACGTACTAAATACTTATTTATCTCTACCAATCGAGTTTGATAGAATATGTCCATTAGGGATGACAAAAAAACTCGATATCCGCTGGACCCCATCCCAAACGGGGCGAGGAACTTTCCCCTGTGGCGGCTTCGGGGCAGGGATGGGTAACGGGGGGCCCTGCCCCGTTAATTTTTTTTTTTTTTTTTTAGAATTCAATATTTTAAATGAAAATTTTCATTAGTTCTAATAGAAAATAATAACTAAAATTATTTATCTAAATCTAATGAATATGAGTAATAAAAATAAATTATCAAAAATTAAAAAAAAAAAAAATTAAACGGGGAAAGGACCCACCCCTACCTTAAACGGGTAACGGGACGGGGAATTTCTTAGCAGGCGGGACAGTGCGGGGAGTTTCTTAGCCGGACGAGGGGCGGGAAGGGCCCCCCGCCCCTTCCCGTTGTCATCTCTAATGTCCATTACGTTTTTAGGATTTTCTGCCGAGTACTTGAGCGAGGGCAATTTATTGTTTATAGTCTCTCTTATTTCAATTTCCTGTCACAAATGATATATAAAAGTTCAGGTTTCGATGTGATGTAGGTTATAATTGATTTTATCTCGTAGATTCATTCCAAGGCTGTTCGGCAAAGTTTTTTTAAAAGTTAAAAACTATATTAAAAAAATCGCTTTTTATATACAGCAACACATTGAAGGACAAAATTATTTACCAAAATTAAGGAAAAAATTTACCCAACAACAAAAATCACCAAAAATAAAAAAGGAAGAGGCAAATAAGTTCAATGATTATAAACGAAATTAATACAGAATTCACTTCATGAAATGACTAAAATGAAGTATTCCTCTACTAGGATCACCCTTCATATACAAGTTCAAGCATCAGAAAGTCTAAAAAGCACAAGACTAGTTAATCAGTAGTACCACAATGGCGTTGCCCCGATCCAGTATCAAGTCAACTCTCTTCAAAAGGAATGAATCCAATGCCAATATAGTTCACAACAAAAGAATCCCAACACAACTAACCAATGCCAATATGAACGCAAAAGAATCCCAACACTTCTAACCAAAATTCACAGCAAAAAATGTAGTAGAGCAAAAAAGCAGAACAAACAAGACCAAGGAAAAAAGGAGAGTTGGTCTAAGGTCTAATCACAGTTAGGAATATTTATCCAATAAAATAAAATCTCTCCAAGAAACATACATTCATCACACAAATCTAATACTACTCTTTGACCAAGCAACAGTACTTCCCATGGCTTAACGAAGAGTTCGAAATTCATCTGTGGGTCTGTATAAGGTCAAATGGTTCATATACACTTCCTCAACCCAAACCTTCCAACAGTCTCTTCCGAGTGGCAAGTGATATGCACCTTTGCACTTGGATCTGTTGTTGCAACTCTCCCTTCTGCTACAACTTTTTCATTTTCAAGCATGTACCAATGCAGTAGTTGACACCTAACATTTTCCATACGTGACCTAACTTGAATTGTGAGCTCTGTTATATTTATGGATGAGACCATGTGACCTAACTTGAATTGTGAAAACCTATTTATAACATTTAGGGTACTGATTTTTTCAAAAATCCGAGCTCTGTTATATTTAAAATCCTTTTTGTTGTATGTAGTCTATTTTTGTTTAAATTGGATTCAAGTGTTCACATAAATGAACTCCAGAGAGTGCAAATTTCTAGCATTTTCATCTATCATTTTCCTTATAATATTTTTTTGAATCTTGTTAGAAGATTCTGTATGTCCATTGGATTGAGCGTAATACGGCGTGGAGTTTACTACCTTAATTTCAAACTCACTCAAGAATTCCTTCACTTGATCTCCATTCAAGGAAGTTCCGTAATCCACCATCAAAGTTTGAGGAATTCCAAATTTATAAATAATATGATCATAGATAAATTCTATGACACTCTTTTAGGTGATCTCCTTTAAAGGAATCGTTTCTACTCATTTAGTGAAGAAATATGTTGCAACTATAACAAATGTATGTTACCTGGACGATGGAGGATAAATCTTCCCTATCAAGTCTATTGCCCAACCCTTGAATGGCCAAGGTTTGATAATGAGTGTCATCTCTCTTGATGGCGCTCTTTGTATCGGGCCATGCTTTTGGCATGCCAGACAACTCTTCGCATATTGAACACATGATTCTCCCATCTTGGGCCGAAATATCCATTACTAATAATTAACCATCTCATCGTTTGGCCGGCTTGATGAGCTCCACATATCCCTTCATGCACTTCAGCCATGATCGTTTTGGCTTCTTGCAAACTTACACATTTTAGTAATATACCGTCAGAGCATTTCTTAAATAACTCTTCATCTATTAATGTATAACTTAGCAAATGCAACTTCAATTTTCTACTACCTTCCTTATTAGGTTTTTTGAAGAACCTTTTAATCTCCGCTCTCCAATCTATCGCATCTCCATCTTGTATGCAAAGAATTTCGATCATTCTCGCCCTTCTTTGGAATACGGGCAATATTACTCCATATTCACAAGTAGATTCCCAATTTAAAGCCTTTCGAATAACCTGAGGCCATTTGGGCCAACTCATTTGCTATGTCATTATACATCCTATTAACACATTGAAACTCTACTTGGTCAAATTATTCCAACAATTCTTGGGCGATTTCGTATTGACTTACAATGGAATCGCTTTGGTATTTAAAATCACCAATCAAGTGGTGAATTACCAATTGAGAATCGTTCCTAATAATCACATTATTTATTTCCATATCTATCATCAATTCTAAACCTACAATTAAGGCTTCGTATTCGGCTTGATTGTTGATACACATTCTATCCAAAGTGAATGCAAATTTGTAACAAATCCCTAAAGGATTTATCAATGCTACTCCTACCCCTGCACTTTTAGAGATTTTTGATCCATCGAAGTACAAAATCCAAGGTTTTAATTCGAATGAATCGATTTCTAATTCAATCTCCTCAAGCATGTCAAGGCATGGATGATCGGCCACAAAATTAGCCAAAGCCTGATTTTGATTGCCTTTTGGGATATGTATTGTATTTTGAATTCTGACAATGCTAAAGTCCAAAAGCCCACTCTTTGGTATAAAATAGGATGAGAGAACATATACTTAACCAAATATACTTTAGAAATCAAATAAACGGTTATAGACTGTAAATAAGCCCTTAGTTTTGTTCATGTGAAATATAATACAAGACATAATTTTTCAATAGCGGAGTAATTATATTCACATTTTGTTAACCGTCTACTCAAATAGTAAACTGCCATTTTTTCACCAAATTGGTCTTCTGTGCGACCATTCCAGCTATGGACTCTTGTTCAGCCAATATATATACTTTCATTGGCCGTCCTTGGATTGGTGACACCAACACTGATGAACTCGATGAATACGTATTTAAGCTTTCAAAAGACTTTTGATGCTCTTCTTTCCAGACGAATTTGTCCTGATTTTTCAACTTTAAAAGAGGCGAGAAAGATTTTGTTCTCCCTGCACAATTAAAAATAAAGCGTGTTAAAAAGTTTACTTGACCTATGAACCTTTAATTCTTTTTTTTTTTTTTTGATAGGTGGTTTGGCCTCTAAAAGGGCTTTCGCTTTATTTTTATCAAATTCAATCCCCCTTTTGTGCACTAAAAAACCAAGGAAGTTTCATGCATTAATACCAAATGCACATTTCAAATGATTCAATTTTAGTTTATATCGCCTCATTTGCTCAAATGAACATCTCAGCTGTTCAAAATGGTTTTCTTCTTTAATAGATTTGACCACTATATCATCTATATACATCTCAACAAACTTGCCTATCATATCATGAAAAATCAAGTTCATTGCCCTTTGATAAAGTCATCCCTGCATTTTTCAATCCGAAAGGCATAACCACCCATTCAAAACATCCTAAAGATCCAGGGTATCTAAAGGCAATTTTATGTATGTCTTCCTCAACTATGTAAATTTGATTATATCCTGAACACCCATCCAATCTTCCCCTTCATCGCTAATATTTACTTTAATCAGAGGGTCTTGTGCTTGAGCGTATCCAGGTTTGGTGATCCTCATCACTTCGTCGTCCATGTTCCTTATAGGTACTCCTTCTTCTAAACAATCCACCTTGTTGACTTCTTGGCCAATATTCTGTTCCAACTCAAACACTGCCAATTTGTTTCCCAACACTTTTAATGCTACTTCTTCTTTCGTCTTATTTTTACATTCTTTATTGAAAGCCATTAACTTAACTTTGAATGCCCGAACATCGTCCATTTGCTCTTGTTGCTTACAACTCATTTAAAATTCTTTGATTACCTTTTTGCCAATTACTGGCTCTTCCAGGGCCACTATGTTTGGCCTCATTTGACAAAACATTTTAGTGAGTGTATCCAATGAAAATGGCTCTTCGCTCTGTGCAACAATTTGAGTCTCTTCTCCATCTTGGACTACCCTGGCAGGTCCATAATTTCCTTCATACATGAACATTTCCACCGAGTTTGCTTCTGCTACAAAGGGTCTATGATCTGTCTGCACTACTTCTGCTTCGCCCTTGTCGTTCCAGAAGACCAGGCACTGGTGGAGCGATGAAGGTATGCAGCGACTCCCACGGATCAAATCCCTTCCTAGTAGCACATTGTAACTAGTAAGACCATCTATTACAAAGAAGACTGTGGTCCTAGTAGTGGTCCCTATAGTTATATCCAGTGGCATAACCCCTTTAGCCGAAATTCCTCCTCCATTGAAACTTGTGAGGATGACTTCTGTTGGAATCATATCACTTTCTGTCTTTGCAAACTTCCTCATCATTTTGGATGGGATGGTGTTTATAGCTACTCCGTTATCAATGAGTACTTTCGCCACAGGTATAAAGTTGACAAAGGCCTTCACATACAATGGCCTCAAGTGCTTAGTTAATTTCATGGCTGGTCTCTTAAATATAACATTCTCAGCGACATCTATTTCCACTTTCTGTTTGTCCTCTGTTGAATCATTTCCTTGTGAGCTTCTTCTTCTTGGGTTCTTTCCTTACTACTCTCCAGAGTTTCTTTTCCAGTTACCCAACTTGTGGGAAGGGGCAATATTCTTGGAGGTTACCCATACTTTTCACAGCGAGGTACTCTTCTTTTTCTCTTAGGTGTCCCATACAACACATAATAATCGAAAGAACGCCCGATGGTTCTCCCAACAAGTCCACTTCACAAACACCTTCTTGATGTAGTTGATTCATCAGGGTATTGCGCGATACTCCTCTCTTTTTTCTCTCTGCTTCCAGATCGATTTCCTCTTCAATGTCCGTCATACCATCATCTTCTTCCTCATTGTATGCCCTTCTGGATGTTTGGCCTTCTTCACACTCCAGCACACATGATTCTTCTTCATTATCCTCCCTTTTTTCTTATTCTTTCTCTTTATTTTTGAACTCATTGGCTAGTAAATAGTTATTAGCCATGACAGGAGGTAATGTACCGAACTGAATGGTAAGGGGTTGATCTGGATCTTCTTCATCCCTTTTGCCTTGCTCAAATTTTGATCTTCCAGAAGAACTTTCTGACAATTCTTCCATTGATTTACCAATACCAGTCTCTTCACTATCCTTGAGAACATTTTGATTGATAGCCTCGAGTATTTTAGGCGCTTTAGGACGTGGCAATCCCTGTTGTTGCTTCATCATTCATCCATAATTTCGTTGAAAATGCCTTTATTGGGTTTTAGCCATCTCATTGAAGGATATCACCCTTTTGGTATTATACTGGAAGGAATGCCATACATTTAGTTGGCAAGGTTGTGGCCTAAATGTCCTCATATTATTCATTGGCCTGAACTGCCTCTCAAAAGGCGGTCCTATATAGAATGATGTACCTCACCCTCTAACAGGCTGAGCGTTTGGGACAAAATCAAGGTGATGGCGATGTTGCCCTACTCCTGGTTTCTCTGTTTTTGCACTTACTTCTCCTAAACATCTTGTACAAAAAATATCTTCACCCTTTCTAGGCTTATTTCCTTTTATACGTTCAAAAACAGAGAAACCAGGAGTAGGACTTTTTGCACTCACTTCTCCTAAACATCTTGTACACAAAATATCTTCATCCTTTCTAGGCTTATTTCCTTTTATACGTTCAAAAACGCTAGGATATGGCCCAGTGTCTTCTTCTTCGTCGTCGATAACTAATTTGAATTTTGGCAACTTGTTTTTGAAACCAGGCATCACCATGTTCACCCCAAGTAGCTGTGGGAAAGTGTTTTCATCCACTGCCATCTTCTTCCTATCTTCGAACGTAATTCGCCCTGATTCGATAGCATCCTGTAATACATAATGAAAGATCAAGCAATTGTTAGTCGAATGTGACCATGCATTATGCCACTTACAATATTTTTTACCCTTAATTTGTTCAGGGTTTGACAATTTATGCTTATCACTCAACTTTAGGGGTGGGCGCGGTTCGGTTTGGGTTGGTTTCGACCCCAACCCGAAACCAAAACCAAATTAGTCGGTTTGGAAAAATTTCGACCCAAACCAACCCACTCTAACTCTTAAACCGAACCAACCCAAACCAAATCGGTTCGATTTGGTTTGGTTCGGTTAGTTGGTTTAGATTTTTAAATAATATTGCATCATAAAAAATGAGAAGTCATGCAAAAAATAATGTATGTCATTCAATTTAACTACTCACACTGATGCAACCAAGAACCAACACATAATCATAACAAAACCGAATCTTCATCAAGCTTTTTTTCCATCCCAATAGTTCATCTTCATCAATCTGGATATGTGGTGGATAGCCATAAGAATAAAAGAGATGCCAAATTACATTTACTGCACTTAATTAAATATGAACTGCTAAACATATCACGATTATTTTTTTCTTCCATCTCAATAGAAGGCAGGATATGATCAGAATTGAAAATAACCAGAACTAAGCATAATCCAAAACCAAGACTAAGAAAATAACCAGAACTAAGCATAATCCAAATTCAAGAGTAAGAAAATAAAATTTATGTTACAAGAAAGAAACTCAAGCACAATGTCTAGATTTTAGGAAAATAAATATCCAGGAAAGTAAAATCCAAATTCCAAAAGTTTTGATTTTGACTTTTCTTTTTTCAAAAATAAAAATAAATATAGAAACATGTATAAGTGGGTTGGGTTGGTTAACCAGTGGTTTAAGGCTTTAAACCATGACCAAACCGAACCACCGTGGTTTTGTTTAAAATAAAACCAAACCAAACCAATAACTATGTCAAACCGACCCGAGTCGGTTTGGTTCGGTCGATTTTTCGATTTTTTTGCCCACCCCTACTCAACTTTATATGCTTATCCTTATACAATTTATCAAATATAAGGTCAGTTTTGGTCACATCGAATGAGAACGTCCTAACCTTTTTGTTTTTATCTTTTATAGGCTCGTCCTTGCTCGACGTTCTAGGTTTCGCCATTATAGGACAAGTATACGCATCTTCTTTGATTAATTCAGTCAAACATATTTCAGTTTGATCGTAATACTCGTCATTAATGGTATGAACATCAAAATTTGGGTCTCTATAATAAGTTCCCTTGCTAGAATTTTTCATTTGCTCTTCTTCTCTTATCAATCGTTCATACCTAATCACGTTCGCACTCAGTCGGAAAAGATTAGAAAATTCTCTGTCTTGGAATTTCTTTTTCAAATCAAGGCTTAGGCAACTTTGAGCGATTTTGACAAACTCTTTTTCGGGCAAAGGTACAAAACATTTACTTCTCGCTGTCTTGAACCTTTGAAGGAAATCTTCTGCCCATTCGTTTGACATTTGACGTAGATTTGCTAAATCGGCAAAGGTAACTTCAGACTCAGTCTTATAAAACTGAGTATGGAACAATTGTTCCAGATGTTGCCATGTTTGAACAGAGTTCGCAGGCAAATTAATGAACTAGGAGAAAGTTACTCCTATTAATGAATTAGGGAACAACCTCATTTTATGATAGTCAGTCACTTCACCACTTTGCAGTGTGAATAGCCATATATGTTCTAGAGTAGACACTTCTCCTAAACCAGTGAATAATGAGAATTCTGGCACTTTGTACCCTTTAGGCCATAGATATGCTTGGTCCACCCAATCATGATATGTCTTTGTGTAAGTCGGCCTAATGACATGGCGTACCCCAAAAGGCATTTGATCCTGTACTATTTCCATAATTTGATTCATCAACATGACGTTGGGGTCATATGGAATTCCAACAGGTTGGTTGACCGGTTGAGTTACTTGAGGCCTAACATTTAGTCCTTGGTTGGCGATAAAGTTGCCATTGTTTGGGCCATTGTTACTGTTAGCCTAAGTATTTATTCCATCATTAACACGTGGGGCATTCTGTCCATTATTCAGGACATTGTCTCATATATTTAGGTTACCCCCTAGATTTGATGTACCATTACCACTATTCAGGTTTGGTACTACATCGTCCCCTTGGTTTGAAGTTGACGGACTAAAATGTGGTTCTATCCATTGATTTGGACTCAGAACTGGGGAATTATGTCCCATAATCATCCTAGTTTGAAAGTGGTTTGCAATAGGTAGAACTGGCTGACACATTTGGCCTACTAACTTGTTCATTATTTCTTTTAATGTATTCAGTTGTTTGGTCATGTTGTTGTAATGTGCATTCCTATTTTGGGTAAATCTTTCTATATTATGAACGTTTCGTAGATTTACCTGCTCAACGACATCATGTCTGAGTTCCCCAAGCAACGCATGTATGGTTCGAGGACTCAACTGTGTAATTGGTTCGTAACGACTGTGACTGCATTGACTCTGTCCCTCTGTTCATGGAGAGCTTTGCTGCTCCTCATATCGCTCGATCACATACTGGATTACTCCCTGACTTGCTGGTTTCTTATCAGACTTATGAGGCATATTATTTCACTTTTTGTATCCTCAAACACCAATGTCCCACCGAGCGTGCCAAATTGTTTCGCGCGGGTTGTCGCTAACAATTAAAAAATGTTTAGACGATTGTGTAAGGAACAGACCTCTTGAGACAAAGTCCCAAAAAGGAGTGTTTTATTGGCGAAGATTTATAATCGGAAATAAATAGAATGCCTCAAAGGGGCGCAAGCACACGAGTACTAAAAGAAGTGTTTTAAAGTTAAAATAAGAAATTGAAATTACATATTCTCCGTTGAGAGTGTTTGATTCGGAGTCTTATCCTCTATGTCTTCTCTTCCTTTTTATACTCCCTTAATAATTTTTTCGTGACACACTACTTGGAAACTACTTGATTGCTCTATAATTACTCACTTTCTTCATGATGGCTAACTTATCGTGGAATTGCCGTCTCTAACTGTTGTCATTACTCTTGTCGTTCAACCACCTACAACTGGGATTCTTGGATCGTAGGGTGTGATAAGATTGCTCAATAATTTTGTGATCTGTTGAGTTTTGAGTCTAATGACGGTTTTTGTTTATTTCTGGGCATTTCATATTCATATCTCAGTGAAAATCATTGTTTGAACTTTTCAAAAATAAGTTATTAAGTATGAATAATTGTAGTCTCACTATAATTACCAACTAACCAGAAATAAAATAAATTCTTTACTTAAAAAACTTCTACCACAAACGTCGTACGTGATGGTCATAATAACTATGTCACGTGCGTTATTTTTTGCCTTTCACTTACAAGAGTAAGCACGAAACAATGTGTAATTCTAAAAAAACAATATATTCAACCAATTTTGTTCATGCATTTAATAAAAAATTGTAATTCGCTAAAGTTATTTAAAAACTCTTGTCATCAAAAGCTAGTCTTTTGGAATATTTCTTTCTCATTATTAGGGGTGGGCAAAACCCAAACCAACCCGATCAAACCGCCCGACCCGACCCGATCCAAACCGACCGGTTTGGGTCGGTTTTTTTGCTTTTTTAGGTGGGTTTCGGGTTTGGGGTGGGGCAGTCGGGTCGGGTCGGGTTGGGTCGGGTTGTGGGTTAACACCCCAAACCCGATCTAAACCGACCCGACCCAACCCGACAACAGCAAAAATAAAAAAAAAAAAAAAAAAAAAAAAAAGGAAAACGACGTTTAATTGAAAACCAAAACCTAAATTGCCACTTCGCCAGACTCCATCTCACTCCAGTCGCCTCTCTCGCCAATAATTCCTCTCTAGAGTTGAGACTCCAACCAAATTTCATCTCAAATTCTTCTTCATCACGGCAAGAACAGATCTACACCAGCAAGGCAGCAAGTCAGCAACAGAAAAAGAAGATCCTGCGAAGTGCCCATGAGGTATTTTTGTGAACTTGTGCATATTGTGATATTCACGGGTTGGGGTGGAATGGTTTTTTTTTTTTTTGGACTGTATATGTACACATATGGCTTCAAATTTTTGTTCATTGAAAAGGGAAAACATCATCTTTGAATAGTTTCAGATATGTTTCCAACTATGTTGTCGTGGGACTTCAATCTTCTAGATTTCATAATCTTTTCTCCACTGGGTCAATGTTTCAATGACCTGTTTACTTAAATTCTTGTAGTTAGAACTAAATTTCTAATTAATGTATAGTTTTCACCAATTTGTGACGCTTCCATTCGACATAATACTGATAAAATCCATTTTTGTTTCTTGATTGCAATTGTTCATTTGAAAAAATGGAAGCCCTTATTGTATTTCTGATTATCGCATAATTTACGGAAATAAAGATTTTGTTTGCCGAGAGCTGTTGCAAGTTGAAGATGTGAAGCAATATTGATATTTCTTGTTTCTTTGTGTTCAAAATGAAGTTTGCCCATAGAAAGTGCATTCAGAGATGGTGCAATAAAAAATCTGTTTTCGGTGAACGGATATGCATTGTTACATTGTAGGAACTATATTCTTAATTCTTTTATTGGAAGAAATTTTCAATTGCAATTTTCAATAGTAAATGGAAAAAAAAGGCAAACCGACCAACCCAACCCAACCCGACCGACACTTGATTGGGTTGGGTTGGGTTGGGTTGGGTTTTAACATTTACATGGGTTGGGTTGGTTTGATTTTAGATCAAACCGACCATGTTGGGTTGGGTTTGGGTTGGGGCAAAAACCAACCCAACCCAACCCAACTCACGCCCACCCCTACTCATTATGGCCCTCAAAAAGGTTAATGATATATTGCAGCTTCATAAGTTGTCGGGTTCCTCCTCTAGTCATAGGTCATATTACAAACAGAGAGACGAGATAACGTGCAGTGAAAACAATTTATTCTTATAATCAAGGATATCTATTATGATTAATGAACCCTTTATTTATTTATAGAACAAAGAAATTAAAAAGAAGTTAAAATCGAACAAACTTCTTCTAAACTAGAATTAATCAAAATATTAAAATCGGCAATAAGGTTTTATTGATTATTCAATAAAAAAGAGTCACGTATAATGATATAAAGAAGTTCAAGAAGTAAAACTTTATTTCTGGTGACGTTTTCACTCTACTTATTATTTCCAAATGAATTTTTAATATCGTGTCATTCCCAATTAAGTTAGTGTCCAAAGTGAGCATAATTTCTTGTCAAAAAATACACACACAAACAGGTTTTCTGTTAAATTTTAGGTTCATTTTACCAATTTCAGCTGTTGTCTGGAGAGAAAATGGAACTGTTGCTAGACTCTTTAGTCCTTCTAAGTGAGTTAGATAAGATGGTGGAAGTATTTTTGTTCTAAATGAAGTTAGGTTGTCACAAACTTTAGAACATTGATTTGGTAAAATCGCAATTTTATTTCCCCAGACTTAATGGGAACTAAACTGCAGAGTGCCATGTTAGTAATCCAATTAACCAATTATGTTTTGAGTTAGACTATAGTTTGTTTGAGGACAAACAAATATTCAAATTTGAGCCTTTAAATTAGTGTATTTATTGGTTATTTTGATAAATTATGATTTAATTCTAAAGTACAAATCAACGTAAATGATGGAAGTGGAGAAAAATGGGCTAAATTGTAGGGGCACTACATTGAGGTGTTCATGGATGATTACTAGAGTCGATTACCTTATTTGATTACAGTGAATGACATATTCACTTAGCGACGTAAATGTAGTTTTTCTCAAGATTCAATTAATCCTAGCTACATATTGGTCCTTTATAACTTACAAAACTCAATGCGTTGTTGAAATTTTTAACTAGGTTCATGTGATAAAACATTTTCGGTTTTTAAAATGCATTTATAGCTCTAAAGTTGTTGAATCTTGGTAAAAAAAAAATTATATGACACAATCTTCTTATGCATAACATATGAAGATTAACCCAAATCTGTTAGAGTTAAAAAAGATTTATGTTTTTTCAGTTTTTAACTGACATGGCAGTTAAAAAGAAAGTTCATAGTATCCAACTATGAAGCATGTTAAATAAAACACTTCATCTTCGAATGAAATTTATACATCTTTTTAACTAAAAACATGTTGAAAATATTTGTAAATTATCTGAAACTAACAATGTTGAAATAATTTATGCCTTTATTACAAAAAGGTTATCAATCAATGGCGAAGCTAATTTTATGTCATCATCTCGCAGCAGGGTTGGAGGTGCGTCGCTTTCCATGGTGATGGAAGGGATGAGGGGTGAGAGGTAGGCCGCCGGGTCAGATAGGTTGTCTAAAATTGAATAAGAATGTAGGGGGTGGGATGTGTATAGGGTTAGAGTGGTAGATAAGTTTGTTTTAACACATTTATTCATACGATAAATTATTGCAATAGAGCATTTCCACTTTTATGGATGCTCAACAAAAATGATTTCTTTACTAAAAGTATGGAGTTCAATACCGGGATATATTCCAATCAGTTGTGGGTTTTCACCTCAAGTCAATAGATGCATTATGAAAATCACAGCTAGGCATGGTGTAACGCAACTTGACTGTAATATTATTTGCAATATTGTTGTAAGTCAATAGTAATGAAGTGATTTCTCTTAATATCACTTTCTTGTGTCTCTGTCGCATTCTGTTGTAATTGGTGACCTTCAAACCTTTGTTCTTATCATTTTTTGAAGTCAAAATTTCATACCACCACTCCGGTTCGATCTTTCCCTTTAAATCCTAACTCTTTTGTTGTATTTCTGTATTCTACTGTATGTTTTAAATCATAACCTTGTATTGAACACTTGTTCATGCATTAGGTTAGTAACAACCTGCTCGCTAGTGTTAGTGAGCCCCGCATAGAAGTAATTAATGGTGATACTGAAAGTTATTTGAGATATCCTAGCAGTATATGTATCGTGATGGTATTTTATGACTTTTGGAAGTGTTGTGATTTGATCCAAATTCTAGTGGGTATTGGAGTTTGAATTGGAGTGGTCTTGAAGAGATCAAAATTATAGACCATAGAAAAAAGTTGCCGCATTTTCACTAACCTAACGTTAGTTGGACGCTTGAGCGAGCCCGGTAGGAAACAACCCAAAACTTGATCGATCGCCTAGTACTTCCCTATCACTCGAGCGATGGGGTTGTCACTCACCTATCGCTCGAGCAACAAGCTTATTTGGCTCAAACCCGTTTTCATTTTTTAACACGATTTTTGACTCATGTTATTCTACAACTTCATTCAAATAGGAGTTAGGTAGGCCTCGTGGGACAATAATTGGAACTCTTTGCTCCTGTTTGGCCCCATTAAAATTATAATTCATTTTTCTATCTTCTTATAATTTCATATTTTTTAATAAAATAATATTACACGTAATCCGAGAACTTTTTCTTCTTTTTTAAACACACATTTTTCAAAAAAATAAAATAAAATATTTTAACCATTAAAATTTCAAATAATGAGGGTCAAATGGTGGCTTTAGGTCCACTTTAGTAATTATTTAATTGACATCATACACTTGCAATTATAATATAATAAGTGACTGATGCGAAAATGATTTTTTTTTTAAAAAAAATTGATGCTGAAATCTGTATTTGGGATCAACTACGGTGCTTAGAAAGAAATAACAAATTAGCTATATAGTCCACTTAACATGATTTATTTAATTAAACTTGACTGTGGAGATTATAAATTTGATTTATTAACAAATTAGCTATCGTCTTACGAGGAGTAAACATTAAATTGTAGTTAGTTCTGTTTGGTGAGTGTTATTAACAGATTTTGATAAAAATTAATAAAATATATGACTGAAAAGTTATAAATCTCACAAAATATTTAATTAAAATTATTTATTGATTTTAATTTATCTTCAAATCCAGATTATAATCCCCACCCAACAAGACTCATTCTTCAAAAGACACTAATTTTGTTTTTGTAATGACATATTTGCACAGTAATATATGAATAGATGTAATATGAATGTGTGAAAATCAGAGACAGTAATATTTAAAAAGTTGAATGATGTATATTCATAATAATGAATCACGGACTGCACTGTTGAAAGTCAAATTGAAGAATAATAAACCTAAGATAGCATGGGTGTCAACGGTTATTTCTTCAGCGTGGCTGTCAATGGTATTAGTAAATTGGATCGGTAATTCATTCGGTAAAAACAGATATGCCAGCATACCTAGCTTTCCAACAGCCTAATCTTTCGACAGTATCTGAAGAATGATCAACAGCATCATAATTCAAATAAATTCTAATGAGTTGCTTAGAATCACTATGCCACCTTGATAATTCACAAATGAGACTTTCGATCATTCGATCTATAAAGATTTAATATCATTTTAAGGGCTTACTAAGTCATTAAACTGGACAGAGGACTAAACTTGAATCCGTAATATGATAGATAGTTCAATTCTCATAATATTATTAAGTTGTAAATGTAGAAAGTAACCTAGACACGAAGCCTACAATGAAGCCTAGAAGCTAAATTATATGCAAGAAAAAAAGGTGACTGAGCGATCTATGCAATTCAATATAACATATAGGATTACGGATTACAAGCATCAAATTTCAGAGAACATTTAGCCCTTGTTTGGCTCTTATTAAAATTATAATTCATTTTTCTATCTCTTCTTATCAACCGCTCATTCTTCAATAAAATAATATTACATGTAATTCCAAAACTTTTTTTTTTTTTAAAGACGCTATTACAATCATTAAAATTTCAAATAATGAGGACCAAATGGGGGCTTAAAGTTAAAATGATAAACCTGACAGAAATTTCTTTACAGACATTACTTTGTCGTTGGCATCTTTTCAATAATTTCAACAACAACAGCAACACGATTTGCAGAAACCTTAGCCCGAGCTAGTTCACGGTCTATAATCCTTTTCTCTTCCTGCACGAGCTTTGACATCTTAAGAAAGGTTCATCATATCAATAGAGAAGTTATTAAAAACCAGAATTGTCCTTTTACATTTATTTCTTGCACTTTCCGCTGGTAATCACGTGCAACATTAGCTGCAACCCCACCAGCCAAAATAGCCTCCTCGAGCTCACGAACAGTTTGAGTTAGCTTTTCAACCTCATAAACCTTTTGCCTATGCATTTTGATAAGTGCGTTTTTCACACTTATTTAATATTTAAACTAAACTTATTATTGATTAAATTAATGGATTTCTACTCACAATGTGTAATTTATGTTTTTGTAGGCCAAAGATCACCCATGGAAAGAGAACAAGACAAAAGGAGGAAAAAAGAACCAAAATTGTGCAAAAATTATGAAGTTGGGGACCAAAGTGCACAAGTGCTGAAAGTTGAGTGACTTAGCTGCAAATAGCACCAAAACCCATTTTCCTTAGTAGAAACAGAGGTTGGGGTGCTGCAGGCCCACTGTTCAAGCTCTGCAGCGCCACTTTTAACACTTTTATAATATGGAGACCATTTTGTCACTTTTCAAAACTTCAAGGACCTTGGCTGCAATTTTTCTAGGTTTTAATTTTAAAACCAGCAACTGAACAACAGCAGCGGGTCCGTCGTTCTGCTGGGTTTTCTTTCCTTTGAATTCTTTTTCTTTTTGCTTTTCTTTTACTTTCTTTCTTTATCAATAAGTTTTTCTTTTCTCTAATTTATTTTCCATTAATGGGTTGTAAGAATTTGTTTGTTATTTTTGAGTATTTAATGGGTAACTAAATATATTTGTGATTGGGGGTAATTTCAAACCCGAGTTATGATTTTCAATTAATTTGTGCTTTATAGTTTCATTGATTAATGTGTTTAATTCATTGTGTTAAATGTTGATTTTGTTTTTCTTGATTATTTAGGTGTACAACTAAATGATTCAGTTGTTTCAATTAATGCTATTTTGGGATTTATAGTACGTAATAGCTATTCATTCTAAAACCTTGTGGCAATTACATTTCAATGGATTATGAGGAATTTTCAATTGATTGTATGTGGATTAATACTTAAGTAAGTAAACCGAGCTTGCGAGTTTGCCCTTAATTCAATTCATGTCTTTTGTCGTAATGCTTTTGTTAAATTAAATTTGGAGAGCTTATTCTAGGTTGTTTAATAAATAAGGGTTGAGTAAAGAGCTTGTTTTATTCAACTAACATGTAAGGAGAGATTGAGATAATTGAGCTTGTAATTATTCTCGAATTGTTCTTAATCTAGAGAACGAAAATCTATTGTGGTAATTGATAAGAAAATCATTCTCGTGGTAAGGAAATACCTCCCGATCACATCTTCACATCTTTGATTTAAAAACTACTTTGTTTATTTCCAAATTCAAGTAATTTCTATTTTGAATTTATTGGTTTCTTTAGTTCAACGAACCAACCCCCCCCCCTCCCCCCCCCCCCCCAATTTAATTACTTTAGTATATAATTGTTAATTTAAATTTTTAGTGTGTAATTGATTAAATTGAAACAATCCTCTGCGTGAAATGACCCTTACTTGCCATACTATTTGAAACGACACGTTTAAGTTAAGTAAGGAAATTAGTTGGTACTCGTTTTGAGCGTATCAATTTTGGCGTCGTGTCGCCAGGAATTGTTCTATTAATTTGTTAATTGCAATATTTTCTTTTTGTTACTATTTTCCTTATTTTTGTCATTTTCTTGTTATTTAGGTTGTGAATGAGCAAAAAGCCTACTACACACTACAACCTAAGATCAAGAAAAGAGGTCAACACATCGGAAAGTGGAGAAGACATTTCTCCAACTGAACTTCTAAGGCGATTGAACATTGAATCCTCAAGTGAGTTCGAACACATAGAGTCTGAAATGGCGGATGCAAATCGAATATTAAAGGAACTTGCAGCTCCAACTTTTGTTCAACAACCTCTATGCATTCAATATCCTCAACTAGAGGTGGGATTTGAACTAAAGTCCGGAATGATTCATCTACTCCCCACATTTCGTGGATTTGTTGGAGAGGATCCCAATAAACATTTGAAGGAATTTCATGTGGTTTACTCAAGCATGAAACCAACGGGTATATCGGAAGAGCAAGTGAAATTGCGAGCATTTCCTTTCTCTCTTGCAGATACTGCTAAGGATTGGCTTTACTATTTGCCTTCCGGTCTTATTACCACGTGGAATGAAATGCAAAAATAATTTTTGGAGAGGTATTTCCCAGCTTCAAAGGCTACAAACATCAGGAAAGAAATATGTAGCATTCGACAATTCCAAGGGGAAAATCTCTAAGAATATTGGGAGAGATTCAAAAGACTTTGTGCTAGTTGCCCAAATCACCAAATCAGTGAGCAATTATTTCTACAATACTTCTATGAAGGATTACTCCTGATGGAGAGAAGTATGATTGATGCAGCTAGTGGAGGAGATTTAATGGATAAAACACCAACAGTTGCTAGAGACTTGATAGCCAACATGGCCACCAACTCACAACAATTTGGTAGTAGGGAAGAGGCACCGGTTAAACAAGTAAGTGAGATAAGAGCAACCTCCCAAATTGAAAGACAATTGGCCGGTCTCACTTCTCTTGTACAACAAATGGCACTTGGGACAATTCAACAAGCAAAAGTGTACGGGATTTGTTCTATTGTGGGACATCCTACTGATGCATGCCCGACAATACAAGAAGGAGTCTCAGAGCAAGCAAATGCCATTGGGGGATTTTCAATACAACAGAGAAATAGATATGATCCATATTCTAACACATATAATCCTGGATTGAGAGATCATCCTAATCTCAGTTATGGAGGAAATCATTTCATAGCCCCACAACCACAGTTTAATCATCCATTGGGTTTTAATCAATAGAGGCAACCACAATACTCTCAACCTCATCAACAAACTCCGCCTCCAAGTTCAAATATGTCTCTTAAAGATATGGTTAAATCCTTAGCTTCTAGGACAATGCAATTTCAACAAGAGACAAAGACATCAATCAAGAATTTGGAAACACAAATGAGTCAATTGGCCAACAGGTGGGTAAAATGGAGGATCAATTATCGGGAAAACTCCCTTCTCAAACAATCAACCCTAGAGAAAATGCTAGTGCCGTGACATTGAGAAGTGGGAAGATTTTAGAAGGGGCACCAAGGAAGATGAAAGATCACGTTGAGGAGTCAACGCAAGAGAAGAACTTAGCAACTGAGAAAGATGAAACTGCGACTCCAACCTCGAGATCTAAGGTAAATTCTAAAAGTTCTATTCCTACTAATGTTCCCTCCCCTCCATTTCCTGGCAGGTTTGCAAAGTCCAAAAGGGATAACATGAGAAGGAAATATTGAGACCTTTCGTAAAGTTCAAGTGAACATACCACTTTTGGATGTCATTTATCAAATGCCCCGTTATGCAAAATTCCTCAAGGAATTGTGCACTAACAAGCTTAAATTAAAAGGTAATGAAGTGGTAAGCGTTGGGGAAAATGTTTCGGCGATTTTGCAAAGGAAACTTCCACCAAAATGTCAGGATCCCAGAAGTTTTACTATTCCTTGCATTATTGGTAACACTAGGTTTGAAAGAGCAATGCTAGATTTAGGAGCATCTATTAATGTCATGCCTTATTCTATTTATGCTTCCTTAAATTTAGGATCACTTAAAGAAACTGGTGTTATTATTCAACTTGCTGATAGATCTAATGCATTTCCAAAGGGTGTGTTGGAGGATGTTTTGGTGCAAGTAAATCAATTGATTTTTCCAGCAAATTTCTATGTTCTTGATATGCAAGATGAATCAACATCGTTATCACCACCATTTCTCTTGGGAAGACCATTTATGAGGACTGCACGTACAAAGATAGATGTACATGATGGTACTTTGACATTGGAGTTTGATGGTGAGATTATTCGCTTCAATATTTTTGAAGCAATGAGGTATCCTAGTGATGTGTATTCTTGTTTTTCAATTGATATAATGGATTCATTAGTATAAAAAACTTTCGAATTATCAAATGAAGATGCATTGGATACCACTTTGATTAAAAGTATTGATGTTAACAATCTTACCGGGTTGAGCAAGAATCTACAATTGTGTGAGAATATTGTAGAAACTGTGGCATCACTCGAGTCACTACCGAGTATTATACCAAGGTATAATCTCTCCTATATTACTCTTCCGATATCTAAAGAGAAACTTTTACCTTCGGTGATGCAGGCCCCCACTTTAGAACTCAAGCCTCTCCCCGAGCATTTGAAGTATGTATATTTGGGAGATGGTGAAACACTACCGGTGATCATTGCAAAGAATCTCACAACACTTCAAGAAGATAGGCTTATCTGTGTGCTTAAGGAACACTAAATAGCTATTAGTTGGACCATAGCCGATATCAAGGGGATAAGCCCTTCCATGTACATGCATAGGATATTACTCGAAGATGGAGCAAAGACATCAAGAGAACCACAACGTCGCTTGAGTCCTCCAATGATGGAGGTTGTGAAGAAAGAAATTTTGAAATTGCTAGACGTTGGTGTTATCTTTCCCATCTCAGATAGCAAGTGGGCAGTGGTGACAAATGAAGAAAATGAGCTTGTACCAACTCGGGTCCAAACGGGTTGGAGGGTTTGTATTGATTATAGAAAACTTAATTGTGCAACTCGAAAAGATCACTTTCCTTTACCTTTCATTGATCAAATGTTAGAAAGATTAGCAGGTCATTCTCACTATTGTTTTCTTGATGGTTATTCAGGTTATAACCAAATTGTGATTGCTCCGGAGGACCAAGAAAAGACAACATTCACTTGCCCATTTGGCACATTTGCTTATCGTCACATGCCATTCGGTCTTTGCAACGCTCCCACAACCTTTCAAAGATGCATGATAAGTATATTCTCTGATTATATTGAAAGCATCATAGAGGTATTCATGGATGATTTTAGTGTTTATGGTAATACTTTTGATAGTTGCTTGAAAAATCTCACACTTCTACTTAAGAGATGTATGGATGCTAACATAGTACTTAATTGGGAAAAATGTCATTTTATGGTTGATCAAGGCATAGTGCTAGGCCATGTCATTTCATCTAAGGGGATAGAGGTTGATAAATCTAAAATTGATTTAATTCGCTCTTTACTCCCTCCAACAATGTGAGGGAGATTCGTTCTTTTCTTGGACATGCAGGATTCTATCAAAGATTTATCAAGGATTTTTCAAAGAATGCAAGACCATTATGCAGGCTGTTGCAAAAGGAGGTGCCATTCCATTTTGATGAAGATTGTAGAAAGGCATTTGAAAGTTTAAAGGAACTCTTGACATCAGCACCCATCATTCAACCACCAGATTGGAATAGGCCATTCGAGTTAATGTGCGATGCAAGTGACTTTGCATTGGGAGCAGTTTTAGGGCATCGAGTTGGAAAGACACCGCATGTTATTTATTATGCATCAAGAACTTTGAATGATGCCCAACTTAATTATTCTACTACAGAGAAAGAACTTTTAGCAGTTATTTTTGCTTTAGAGAAATTTCGTTCATATCTTATTAGCACTAAAGTAACTGTCTTTTCTGATCATGCAGCTCTAAAGTACTTGCTTGTCAAGAAAGAAGCAAAACCAAGACTCATTAGATGGATACTCCTCTTACAAGAGTTTGACCTTGAGATTAAGACAAAAAGGGTAGTGAAAATTCTGTGGCCGACCACCTCAGCCGTCTTATCCACGAGAGAGAAACTCTTCCATTCCAAGAGAGCTTCCCCGATGAACAATTGCTTCATGTCACAGATACATCTCATTGGTTTGCGGATATAGTGAATTATTTAGTCACTAAGAAAATTTCAAGTGACTTGACAACTGCTCAAAGGCAAAAACTCAAGGCAATTGTCAAGTATTTTGTGTGGGATGAGCCGTACTTGTGGAAACATTGTCCGGATCAATTGATAAGAGGTGTGTGCCTGAAAATGAATTTCATTCAATACTAACATTTTGTCATTCCTATACATGTGGTAGACATTTTGGAGCAAAGAGGACGGCTCTTAAGGTGCTTGAGAGTGGATTCTTTTGGCCCACCTTATTCAAAGATGCATTCCTCTTTTGCAAATCTTGTGATAGATGTCAAAGAGTTGGTACGTTGGGAGCCCGAAATCAAATGCCACAAACACCTATACTTTTTGTTGAAATTTTTGAAGTTTGGGGCATTGATTTCATGAGACCTTTCCCTTCATCTTATGGTAATCTTTATATCATACTTGCCGTTGATTATGTGTCAAAATGGGTGGAAGCAAGGGCCACTCGAACTAATGATTCTAAAGTGGTTGTAGATTTTGTTAGGTCTAACATTTTTGCAAAGTTTGAAACACCAAGAGCTATTATTAGTGATGGGAGACTTCATTTTGACAACCACTCTTTTTGGGCCCTATTGAAGAGATACAACATCACCCATAAAGTGTTTACACCTTACCATCCGCAAACTTGTGGGCAAGTCGAAGTGTCAAATCGAGAGGTCAAATCCATCCTCGAAAAAACTGTGAATCCCAATAGAAAGGATTGGAGTCTCCGCCTCAATGATGCACTTTAGGCTTATCGGACGACATATAAAACACCGATTGGCATGTCCCCTTATCGATTAGTTTATGGTAAGCCTTGTCACCTCCCGGTTGAACTTGAACACAAGGCATTTTGTCCAGTCAAGCAATACAACATGGATCTAGGTATGGCGGGTGATCAAAGAAAGCTTCAACTTAATGAACTTGAGGAAATTCGAAATGATGCATATGAAAGTTCTAGAATTTATAAGGAATAGACAAAGGCATACCATGATAAGATGATTTCAAGAAAAACTTTTGTTCTTGGACAAAAAGTTCTTCTTTTCCACTCGCGCCCCAAGTTATTTCCAGGTAAATTACGTTCTCAATAGATTAGCCCATTTGTTGTTACTAATGTTTTTCCTCATGGTGCAGTAGAAATCAAAAGCCTACAGACTAATAAAGAGTTTAAGGTGAATGGATATCGATTAAAGCCATATTTTGAACCATTTGTATCTCAAAACATAGAGGAAATGCGATTGGAGGATCCAATTCAAGAAGCATGAGAGAGGACAAAGTCTAGCTAAAGACTATAAAGAAAAGCTTGTTGGGAGGCAACCTAATTTTCTAACTTTTAAGCATTTATTTACTTTTATGTACTTTTTTTATTTGATTAGTTACTATTGTTTTTGTAGGTAATTTTTGAAGTCCCACATATACATGGTTCCTCGCAAGTTTGGGGGTAAATTGTGTACAACAAGGTCACTTGTCCAAGTTCATTAAAAGCATCACAAGCCTAAATCGAGCATGGTACCCCTTTCACAAATATACAACAGGGGAAGTTTCGTTATTCCACCTTCTCTTTTATCATGTTCTTTACACATTGAGGACAATGCGTGATTTAAGTTTGGGGGTGATTGTGTTTAAATTGGTGATATGATTTTGTGTTGACGTGTTAGATAGCCTTGCCGGCTTAGCATGGTTTGATATTTGGAATTTTTATTGATTCATGAGTTATGACCAAATATGCTATTTGTGCCTAAACGTTTTCAAAAATTGCTTGTCCATGTGAGATCCTAAGTTACTTTGAGCACAATAGTCATGATTAATTGTTATCTAGATGTGGAAAATTATGATTGTTGGAGAAAATTTTGAATTGATAGAACTAGGTTGTGATTTGCTTGAAAATTTATATTAACCTATATTCATTTCTCTTTCACTCAACCAAATTTTAAGATAAGTTTGGGGGTGGTCGAGCCGGTGAAGGATATTATCGAGAAGTGTGTTGATTCCATGCATGTTTAAAAAAATTTGTGTGGAGTGTTTTTTTTTTTTGGCCAAGTATAAGTTGGGTAATGACCATATGTTAGGGATCTAAGACCCATTTTGTTTTGTTGTGCTCAAAAGAATAATTTTGCACATGTTGAATCTTTGTCCTCACTTCATAGCCTTTTTACTCAAGTTATTAAATCCGCTGGGGTATCTTGAAACCCGGTACCCTTTGGTCTAAACAACCGGGGAGCTATCAACCTAAAACTTGCTACAAGGGTCAAAAAGAAAGTTTAAGGGAGTGAGGTAAAACATGAGATTTGATCTAAAAAAAAAAAAATTTGATTTTGTGCAATTGTATTTGGTGATTGGGCTTAGATAACTAATGGGTTTGAATTACTTGGTATAAGCTTGAATGTCGAAGCGCTCATCTAGTGGAGAATCATCACATGACTAAATGTTGAGATTGCCGGTTAGACCCAACCAAACAAGAGCGAGAATTTGAGAGCTACCTTTAGACATACACCTTGGGAAATAAAAGAAATATCAATTTTAGTGTGTGAATCTCACGAGTAGGAAATGAAATACTTGACCATTAAGAGTGGGGTTGGAGCCAATTTGAAGTTTTTTCCATCTTGACAGTTTCTTCCTAATTTAGATTATAATTAAAAGTGACTATGCACATACACACCGATCAAACATTGGATAAGTTTAAATTATTTTTGTTAGCATTATTTGGAGCATATTTTTTTGAATTGATTATACAATTTTATACTCTTTCGATATTCTTGGCAAGGTATCTAATGTGTTGATCATTATCGCGTTTACATGATTGTGTTAGTAGATAATCTTGCTCGGGACGAGCAAAAACTTAAATTTGGGGGTATTTGATAAGTGTGTTTTTCACACTTATTTAATATTTAAACTAAACTTATTATTGATTAAATTAATGGATTTCTACTTACAATATGTAATTTAGAGTGTGTTTGGTAGGGATTTTTAGGAGAAAAATTGATTTTTGAATAGTGATATGATGGGAAATGTGTGGTTGAAAAAGAAGAAAAAAGTATTGATTTGATGGAAAATATTATTTTATTGAAGAATGTGTGGTTGAAAATGAGAAGTGATTTACTGTAGAAAAGGAGAATTGTTACCAAACAGGCATTTATGTTTTTGTAGGCCAAAGATCACCCATGGAAAAAGAACAAGACAAAAGGAGGAAAAAAGAACCAAAATTGTGCAAAAATTATGAAGTTGGGGACCAAAGTGCACAAGTGCTGAAAGTTGAGTGACTTAGCTGCAAATAGCACCAAAACCCATTTTCCTTAGTAGAAACAGAGGTTGGGGCGCTGCAGGCCCACTGTTCCAGCTTTGCAGCGCCACTTTTAACACTTTTATAACATAGGGACCATTTGTCACTTTTCAAAACTTCAAGGACCTTGGCTGCAATTTTTCTAGGTTGTAATTTTAAAACCAGCAACTGAACAGCAGCAGTGGGTCCGTCGTTCTGCTGGGTTTTCTTTCCTTTGAATTCTTTTTCTTTTTGCTTTTCTTTTACTTTCTTTTTTTTTCCTTTGATTTCCTTTGGCATTTTGGACAAAGCTTGGAGATTAGCAATGGTGAAATAGCTTGGAGAAAAAGACCCATTGATTTTCTCTTTATCAATAAGTTTTTCTTTTCTCTAATTTATTTTCCATTAATGGGTTGTAAGAATTTGTTTGTTATTTTTTAGTATTTAATGGGTAACTAAATATATTTGTGATTGGGGGTAATTTCAAACCCGAGTTATGATTTTCAATTAATTTGTGCTTTATAGTTTCATTGATTAATGTGTTTAATTCATTGTGTTAAACGTTGATTTTGTTCTTCTTGATTATTTAGGTGTACAACTAAATGATTGAGTTGTTTCAATTAATGTTATTTTGGAATTTATAGTACGTAATAGCTATTCATTCTAAAATCTTGTGCCAATTACATTTCAATGGATTATGAGGAATTTTCAATTGATTGTATGTGGATTAATACTTAAGTAAGTAAACCGAGCTTGTGAGTTTGCCCTTAATTCAATTCATGTTTTTTGTCGTAATGCTTTTGTTAAATTAAATTTGGAGAGCTTATTCTAGGTTGTTTAATAAATAGGGGTTGAGTAAAGAGCTTGTTTTATTCAACTAATATGTAAGGAGAGATTGAGATAATTGAGCTTGTAATTATTTTCGAATTGTTGTTAATCTAGAGAACGAAAATCTATTGTGATAATTGATATGAAAATCATTCTCATGGTAACGAAATACCCCCCAATCACATCTTCACATCTTTGATTTAAAAACTACTTTGTTTATTTCCAAATTCAAGTAATTTCTATTTTGAATTTATTGGTTTCTTTAGTTCAATGAACCAAATCCCCCCATTTAGTTACTTTAGTATATAATTGTTAATTTAAATTTTTAGTGTGTAATTGATTAAATTGAAACAATCCTGTGCGGAAAATGACCCTTACTTGACATATTACTATTTGAAACGACACGTTTAAGTTAAGTAAGGAAATTAGTTGGTACTCGTTTTGAGCGTATCACATTTTGTCCAATATCTTCTTCTCCTTCTAAATAAAGTCAAATTGTGTCGAATAAGAATCTATAGCAGGAGTCGTTAACTAATTTCCATGCATTCAATTAAACACAAAAGTCTCTAAAACGGGTAAACTTGGCATATCTCTATCTGTTTCATCAGCTCTTGGATTGTGTTATGGAAATCATTTGTAAGTGTTATGCCATAGGTCCAATCAACTTTGGACATAAACACTTTGAATATATATATATATATATATATATATATATATATATATATATATATATATACAGAAATGATCTAATGAGCACCGGTGCTCATCTTATCCTAAGCACCGATGAGTTGGCACATTAATTTATTGGTGGATTGGAACTCACAAAATCTTTATCCACCAATGAATTAATGTGCTAATTCATCGGTGCTTAGGATAAGATGAGCACCGGTGCTCATTAGATCATTTCTGTATATATATATATATATATATATATATATATATATATATATATATATATATATATATATATATATATATATATGTTCGACAATATCTATTATTTAATTGAATTAATATTCTAATAAATTAAATAATAGAATCCTTAGATTCAAGTCTTGGTGATTTGTTAATCACAAGGAGTTATGATTGTGAGATACAAATACATATGACTGAATCTTAAATCGTCCGTGGTCGAAATAATAACGAGATACGGATATCGTTATTACGGATAGACCATCGTATGTGGCATTCTTACTTGTAAAGTAAGTAGCTGATCTTACAAGCTAAAGTGTGGTGACACTTGAATGAACACGTGGATATTTTGTTATAGAACAAAACATTGGAGACCCGCTAGGAGATTTCACATGGATAACTATCTGAGTGTTAGTGGTTAATCTCTAACATTTGGTAGTGGAATTGGTCCTTTGATTTAAGATCATCTTAGTGCCTTATATGGGGACAGTCATACTTTGATGGTGTTGAATGTTGCTATGCAAAGAGTCACTAATACAGCATCGTTCGAATATGTCAAGAATCATATGAAGGTTGTGAATGATCGATAGAGGATTCGTCACTCTTAGATAGTAAGAGATTATGATCTACATTTTATCCAATTAAGTTGATAATGAGATCCTTGGCCAAGGTGAACTCATAAGTCGAAAATGAGTTTTCAACTTACATTGACTTAACAGTGGGATAAAAGATATGATCGATAATTGAGATTGACACATATCCATATCTCATAATTGATCGGATCATATTGACGAAAGGATTATAGTTTCACGGTAAACGAATAAGTTTGGTTTTATCACACCACGTGACATTTTCCATCACATGTATTGCCCGACACATTGCTAGATATCAATTTGGGACGACGAATGTGAATTAGTGATAAATTAAAAGTGGAGTTTTAATTTTTCGATTTTGATTAGATAAAAATAATAATTCACGTCGTTAGGTATCGTGATCGGGAACCTAATGGGTCACACACAAAAGAGAACTAGAAGAATGAGATTTACCAATTAATTAATTGACAAGTATTGGATAATTAATTAATTGAGTTGCTTATTAATAGGCCCGAATTAATTAATTGGATTAATTAATTCATGGATCAGATTTAATTAATTTGATTAATTAAATATTGGACCAGGTTAAGTTTAATAGACAGGCCGAGCCCGCTTGGACTTATATTAATAGGATACTAGGATTTGAAAATTGTATGGAATTTTTCATTTTTCTTGTGGCCGTCATTCTTGTTCTCTGTGTGGATCACCATTGGAGGCTGGACAATTGGACAACTTGAATTGCAGATCGTGATCATTCGAGTTCAAAAATCAGCAAATGAGTTAGCAAAATTCATCAAAGGTATTATTTTAAACATAGTTTCTATCTAAATACAAAGTAGATCCGTGGTGAGAATTGAAATTTGATTTATTTTCCGCTGTGCATGATAAGTAAATTCTCAAAATCATCAACCAAGCTTTTGCAAAAGACACCTGAACTAAATGTTTTGCTTCCAATAGAGAAGCATCTTTAGATTTAGTAAGCCAATCAAGTGCTTTGTTATCATCTTGTAGCTTTGCTACCTACCGAAATATAAGTACATGCTAAGGACAATTAAAAAATTAAATGTTTATTGATCCTCGGCTGTAAAGTTCGACCTAGCATTCAAATTGCAGAAGGAAATGTCATGAAGTTGAGAAGTACATCCAACCGTGCCAGCTTCAACTCAACCTCCAGCGGTGCTATTATTGCCTCGATCGGTGGCATCCCATCATCTTTCTGAGCAGCATATACCCTTCGACGTATGGCTTCTGCAGCATATTGTGCGGTCAGAGCTGCTTTTTTCTCTTCATTTATTTTCTTATTCACTCTAAAAAATTTTAAGTATGGAAGGGATATAACTCAGCGGTAGAGTGTCACCTTGATGTGGTGGAAGTCATCAATTCGAGCAAAATTACATTGCCAGCATTTATTTCAAATCTCAAAGTTCTGATGCTGCTTTTTTGTTTTAGAAAGATGTCAAAGAGACAAGCTAAAAATAGCAATTGAAAGCCAATTCATGAAAATTTAAACAACCTGACATGCACCTTGCTTTCAAGGAAAGCTTTTGTTGCTTTTAGCTTTACATCTACTTTGTTTATCTCGTCAATTAGATGAAAGAGCATTATCACGAAGACATAGTAAACAAGCTTTTCTTGATCTATAATCGTTTTACTTATCATATAATCAGTCACCACAAAACAAGTAACTAAACGAAGTAAATAGGGAGATTTAAAGAAGAGAAGGCAATATATGTAAAGTGACACTTCAAAGCATTTGAACCATTAAATAGAGATATTTAAACTGATGTACCTCTTCAACTGCCTTTTCTCTTAGGCATTCAGAGTACTTCAAAGCCTTTATTTCTGCATTAGCTTCTCCCAGCGCTCTATATTTATCTGCAAATTTTGAAACATTCATTAATAAAAATGCTATTTTACTTAATTTTTACTATAAAGCAAATTAAAATGAAGATTTTTGGTTTTCCATTTGATCAAGGGGTTGCTTGCTACCTCAGCCTTCGGATAATTCCAGTGCACAACTTAAATAGCCACTTCTATTAAAAGAGGGAATCCCTCCGTTTACTGTTCATTCTGGACGTATTTCTCTCTTCCCATTTTATCCATCTACTGTTCATTAAGAAACAAAATGCTGGGGAGTCAAAAATGTAGGCGGTGAAAGGCGGTGGAAAATATCATGTTTCTTCCATGCTAAGGTATTGCAGTGATTATCAACCGACTATAAAATATCTTGTTTGTTCCATGCATATATAAGGTATTGCAATATTTCTTGTAATAACTCTCTCACAAATCGCGATAGTCAATTTCACATCGGTGGCTGTATTTTTCTTATTCTTTGCATTTATATACAAAAAAAAAAATATTTCACTTCTTCACCGAGAATATGCAACAAACGAAAAGCTTGGGAAAAAGAAAAGAAGAGAAAAGGAAGAAGGATATAATCAACATTCTTGTTGGAAAATTTGTGTTTGCTCCACCATCAAGTAATGTAAAGCTGATTACTGATAATTCAAGCTGAAGTGTAAATTTTTGGGGGTTACTGTGATTTTCTAATGACATATATGGGTTAACTTTGAGCATAATATGTGTATTTGGTTAATTGGGATAAATGATGATATTAAACTTAAGTATGTGCTTTTGCTTTTGTTGTAGATAAAATTTATTAAACCAACAAGATACTAGAAATAGCAAAAAATAAAATGGTAGTCCTAAAATTTTTTATTGGTTTAGTTTGGATGTTTAGAGTTTTTATATTTAATAAATTGCAATTTATGTTATGTTACATACTGAAATTAGTTTGGTTTAAAAAAAATTATAATTTTACGGAAAAAAAAAAAACTTCGAATAGTGCTCCGCACATTACGGAGCATTTTTTGTTTTTTAAACACGGTGATCCCCTTTAAGGGCGTTGACCCCGAACCCCTACGAGGGGCGCTGCCCCCTTAACCCCCGCGATCTAACCGGCAGGTCGATCCCCGTCGGGGGCAACCCCCACGAGGTTACAGATTCTTGATTATTCGTAATCATCGCACGCTAAATTTACGGATTCTTTAACTATTCACATGTAGAAGTTTTTATTATTCTTCATTTACTTTGATTTACTTCACATATTTTGATTTTTCATTTTTATTATGATTTTCTTTAGTTTGTCATAATTTTAGTCATTCCTGATTCTGCCAATGTTGAATTTGCTTTCAATTTTTTTTAGGTTACGAGATATCATTCTCAAAGTAAAAATATTAAAAGTTTCAACATCAATTCAATTGTGCTATCTTCAGGTATGATATTTTTGTTCTTCTTTTTTAGATTTTGTAGAGTTTAATTTTTAGTTAGTCTTTGCATTTTTTCGCTAAAGTTTCTATTATAATATTTATCATTCAACTATTATTGACAAATTGTGTACTCTAATTTGTATTTACTGTTCTCTAGTATACAATGTCCAATTGTTTTTCCCGATGGTTGTAATTGACTACAGTAGTGCACTCTATCTTGAGTAAGTTTCTTTCTTCAACTGAACTGTTCAGGTTTTGTTTATAGGTTTATGTAGTATTTTGGTTATTTATTTATAGTAACTTGTAAATTTGTAATACATTGCTGTTTCTCAATCTTTCTTTGTACATACTACTTTTTTTTCCTTTTAAAGTATATTTTCAATCATTGTTCACAAATTTTGATATTTTAAATTTTAGTTTTATTTTAACATATGTAAGGTTATTACTTTCTAAAACTATTGCTTTCTACAGTTACAGTTAGAGTTCAACTATTCAACAAAAATTGTTAGTGTTGTGATGGATATTTTTGTACCATCTAGTGATGGAGAAGTTGATTCAACTATTCTACAATTTTATTTTACTTGAAAGTATAAATATGTTAATAACATTCTTTAATTCTTTTAGTTCCTGTTGGTTACTTTGGACTCCAACTATTCGATATGGATACTTCGAGTGGTTATCTTAATTTTGAAACAATGTCCCATCGCCAACAAGAAAATCAAAGGAATAGGTATCGACGAAATCGACTTCGAAGTGCTACAATGATCTTCGTAGGAGGATAGGTAATCCTATATCATCTGGACATAATAATTCAAATGATGTACAAATGTAACAATCTATAATGCATCATGATTTTGAGGCTTCTACTTCAAACCAAGAGACACCTCATATTTCCAATTCTATATTACCAAGTGGTTTTAATATATTGAACATACCAACGACTACATATGTATTACCGACATGCAATAGTTGTAAATATTGTGGTGCAAGAAAAATTTATAGAGAAAGTAAAGGTTTCTGTTGTTCTAATGGAAAAGTTCATCTCTCTATGCCTGATTCACCCACTGAATTGTACAATTTGTTTACTTCTAAATAATCTAAATGTATGGAATTTAAAAAAATTGCACGGGGATATAATAACCACTTTGTTTTCACTTCATTTGGTGTCAAATACGACAAAGAGCTCTTTAAAGCATACCGAGGTATTTACACATTTAGAGTTCAATGACAAGTCTATCATTATGTAAACGAACTTATCCCACAGAAAAATAAGCCTTCTTATACGCAGTTATATTTTTATGATACAAATAATGAAATTCAAAACCATATGAAAATTTCAGAGAACTTTGATGAATGTACTTTAATTATTCTAATTGAAATCTTGAAGGTAAATCCATATAGTAGATTCTTTCGGACTTTAAGTAATATGACTAACTTATAAGATCATCAAATACATATAAGATTCGATCCAGGTTACCTCATCTGAAGTAGATTCTGTATAGGTCGAAAACGATGAAAATGCTAATATTCGCTTTCATGACATTACTATATATGGTCATTCTGGTGATTCACATAGAGTTCATTATTATTACGATTGCTATGATCCTTTGCAATATCATTTACGTTTTCCATACGATGAATCTGGTTGGCATGAAGGCATTAGGAGGTGCAGAAGGGCTGAACATTTCCTAATACAATTGCCTTTGCAGCTGAATTTATTGAAAAAGAAATAAAGGTTTACAAATCTATGTTATTTTACAGTCACCTAGGTTTTGCAGTGTCAATGTTGTAAGCGAATGATGAATTCCTTTTTGAAGTGCTGAATGGAATGAAGAAACGATCACAGATTTCTTATCGAGAATATCATTCATATAAATTGCAAATTAGGCCTTCCGGTAAGTCTATTTTAGTTCACAGTGGTAGATTGCTCCAGCAATATGTTGTAGATATGTATGTTAAGATCGAAACTGCACGGTTAGACTATTTTCGTAACAACCAGAAACAAATTCGAGCTGAACTTTACCAAGGTATTGTAGATAGAGTTGAAAATGGAGAGACAAGAGGGTACAAAATTGGAAGAAAATTTGTTTTATCTCAGTCTTTTACATGTAGGCCTAGAAATATGTTAATGAGATATATGGATGCAATGTCTATTGTACAGTGTTATGGAAAACCAGACACCTTCTTAACTATAACATGCAATCCCAATTGGCCAGAAATTAAATAAGAACTAAAACACAATGATGAGATTCAAAATCAACCTGATCTAATTGTACGTATATTTAGAGCAAAATTAGAAGAGTTGAAAAATGATTTATACAAAAAAAATATCTTAGGCCCAGTTGTTGCGCATATATATGTTATTGGATTTCAAAAAAGGGGACTTTCTCATGCACATCTATTGTTAATTTTCAACTATGGCCACAAAATCTGTTCTACTCTAGATGTTGATAAGATGGTTTGCTGTGAAATTCCTAATGAAAACAAATATCATTATCTTCATTCTGTTATTGTGAAATACAATATGCATGGCCCTTGTGAACACCTTAATCTAAAAAAGTATGTACGGAAGCAAACAAAAGTTGCAAAAATAAATACCCTAGGTATTAGTGTAATACTACTATATTCGGTGATAAGTCATACCATTTGTATAAACGTCGTGATAATAGTATTTCTAGTAAAGTTAGATGTCAAATGTTAGACAATCGATAGGTTATACCGTATAATTTTTATTTGAGCGCAAAATTTGACTGTCACATTAATGTTGAAGTATGTTCTTCTATTAAAGATGTAAAGTATTTGTACAAATATGTGTATAAAGAACATGATCGTATTCATTTTTCAGTTTCCACAAATGAAACAGGAAAATAAACCGATGAAATCTCAGCTTATCAATCTGCTAGATGGATATCTCCACCTGAAGCTATGTGGAGGATTTTCTCATTTAATTTGGCAGAAATTTATCCAATTGTTTATTCTTTACAGCTTCATATCGAAAATCATCAACAAGTAAGATATGACGACAAAGATGATTTATCTACTATTATTGACAATGAAAATACGAAAAGAATAATGATAACAGAATTTTTTGAGGTAAATAAAGCAAAATGAATTTGCTCGTACATTATTGTATCGAGATTTTCCAACACATTTTGTTTGGAACTCAACTAAGAAGATTTGGACTCCCAGAAAAAAAACACGTTATATGACGAATTGTCACAGCGAATCCATTTGAAGGAGATGGATATTTCCTACGCATTCTTTTCAATCATATTCGAGGTCCAACATCATTTCATGATTTACGAACTTTGAACGGGGTAACTGTTAGTACATATCGAGAAGGAGCACTTTTACATTGTTTGTTAGGCGGAGACAATCATTGTGAAGAATGCCTATCTGAAGCTAATATTTATAAAATGCCTGCTCCTTTAAGACGTCTTTTTGCTACACTTCTCACACTTTGCAATCCTGATCATCCAAAATTACTGTGGGATAAATTTAAAGTTTGTATGATCGATGATTATGTATATGAAGACATCAATTCTATTTTAGAATCATCAGGTAAAAACATAAATGACTATGAAATAGTATCATTCAGTGTAATTATAGATGAAAATGAAAGGTTGAGAAGAATGGTTGCAAAGGAGACAAATTTGGATATAGAAGGAGGCTATGCTTGTACAACAAGTTTAAATAATGAGCAACAATTTGCGTACAATACAATTATGGAAAAAGTAAATTCCAAATCCAGTGGGATCTATTTCATCGATGGTCCAGGGGGAACGGGCAAAACTTTTTTATATAAAGCTCTCCTAACAGGTATAAGGTCTCAGAATTTAATTGTTTTAGCTACAACATCTTCTGGAGTATCTGTATCTCTTTTACCTGGAGGTCGAACAACTCATTTAAGATTTAAAATTCCTTTAGAAACAGTTGGTGAAGTTATCTGTTCTGTTAGTAAACAATCAGCTATAGGGACTTTGTTAAAAATGTCTACATTAATAATTTGGGATGAAGCACCTAAGCTGAATCGCTGTGCCGTTGAAGCCGTTGATAAAATACTCAGAGATATTACTGATTGTAACTTGCCTTTTGGTGAAAAAATGGTCGTTCTAGGAAGAGATTTTAGACAAATTTTACCAGTGGTACCGAGAGAAAAACAAAAAGAAGACATAATGAAAGCTAGCTTAGTCTTCTCTAACTTATGGACTTTGTATTCACATCTACCGTTGTTTGAGAACATGGGAGCAAAATTGGATCTCACATTTTGTGAGTATTTGCTTAGAGTTGGAAATGGAATAGAGGAAGAACACAATTGTAACTGCATTTAGCTTCCAAGCAATATAATTGTACCATTTGAGGATAAAATTACATCTCTGAAAATTTTGATAAATCATGTTTTTCCAAATATAGAAGCATATGTTGATAATTTACATACGATGACGCCAAGAAATGAATGTATTGATCATATTAACAGAATTTTACTTGATCAGATTCCTGGTGAAATTTTCACATATTATAGCTTTGATGAAGAAATGACAAATCAGAATAGAGCCTACATGAAGATTTCTTGAATACTTTGACTGCAAATGGTATTCCACCGCATGAATTGAAGATTAAGATAAACTATCCTGTGATATTATTGCAGAACATCAATCCTTCTGAATGGTTATGCAATGGAACATGCATTGCTTGTAGAAAATTCGATAAGAATGTAATTCTTGCTGAAATTACAACTAGTGAATATTGTGGGAAACATGTTTTCTTACTAACCTTTTGTACCTCTGAAAAATAATCAAACTTAAATTCATTTTAAAAGATCTCAATTTTTTATTAGACCATATTTTACAATGACGATAAATAAAGCACAAGGTCGGACACTTGATTATGTTGGTTTGTATCTTCCTGAATCAGTTTTCTGTCATTGTCAGCTTTATATAGCATTGTCAAGAGCTAAAACGAGCAAATATTTAAAGGTTTTACTAAAACCATCAAACACTTACAATTTACACAGTACACGTACGAAGAATGTTGTCTACAGAGAAATTCTTTTATTCATTCATTTGTAGAAGTATAACTTCTTTGTAAGTATTTATCACATATCTTAGTCGCTCATTGTTATAATTATATTACTGATTTCTGTTATTTCTTTTTTTCATAACTAATTTAGCTTTGTAATATTTCAGGTTTTATGATATTTGTGTATAATTTTTACACTTGGATTTATGAGAACTTTGAAAAATCTCGTGCCTATACTCTTGATAACTGGTTAATTATTATTTCTTTTTGTTCTAATCGTTACTAATGCATTGTATAAATTTTCCCATTAACTATAAGTCTATTTAATTTCAGTCAATTCCATTTTGTTTATGAGCTTATAATCATACTTATGGACTCTACAATTTTTTCCTTCAAGATATTAACTTGTTTTCCTGGTAAGCTCTCTGAAATTTTAGGATCAATTTATGATGATATTTGAGCAAATTTAGTTATAGTCCCTGTGTATTTTGTTAAAACTAATGGTGTTACCATCATTTTGCTGATCTTGTTAGAATGAATCCATTTCTCACCTTCTATATTTTTGTTGCCACTCTATCAGATACCATATTTATGCGTGTCTATGAATCTAGAATGAATCTTTTGAGGGCTGTAATAGTAGGAGCGGAAGGAACTCTATACCATGATGGTCTCTTTTTCTTTGACGTCTTCTTTCCTGGAAGCTATCCTAATGTTTCACATGTATGTTTCAGATATTTTTGTGCCCAACCGCTTGCACATCTCTGAATATGTCAATATATTGTCTTCCATTGATGCTACTAACTTCTTGTTGCAGCATGTCCATTACCACTCTGGTGGGCTTCTCATCAATCCAAACTTGTACAATTGTGGCAAAGTATGCATGAGCCTTCTCAATACTTGGAGTGGTAGTCAGAAGGAGATGTGGATCCCTGATGTGTCAACTATGCTACAAGTTTTGGTCTCTATGCAAGGCCTAATTTTGAATGCTAAGCCCTATTTTAATGAGTCCGAACATGCAAATATGAGTGGTTCAACAAATAGAGAAAAGTGTTCTCTAGCATACAATGAGAATACTTTTGTCCATTCTCTCCAAACGATGGTGTACAGTATGAGGCGGCCACCGAAGGTAAGATGAAATTGAGATCCTCTCTATGTACTATTGTTATTATTAGGCCTTTCGATCCTTGCATATTTTGATGGTTAATTTCAATTTATTCTTTTCTTTTGGGTGACGACTTCATTATATACTGATTTGAGTTTTGTGTTGTGTTGCTCGTAGCATTTAGAGGACTTTGTTGTAGGGCATTTCTGCAAGCGTTCTCGTGATATTCTGGTAGCATGTAAAGCTTATATAGAAGGCGTTCAGGTGGGTTGTCTTGTCAAGGGGGGTGTTCAAGATGTTGACGAGGGTGATAAGAGCTGCTCATAAGATTGTAAGGCCAATTTGACACGGTTCATCACTACGTTAATAAATGCATTTTCTCAAATTGGCTCGAAGGTCTGTCGAGAGTTCCTTTGTTTAGCTCAAAAGGCAAATGTACAAGTTCCTACTGCACTCGGGATCCAAAACTTTTATTACTAGATTAATTAAATTAAAATTTAGACTTGGGCTACGTATTTTGCATGCAAGACATGCTCATCTTAAATTTTGTTTTTGACTTAGACTATATTTAAAATTGCAAATCAGTGAATGTTAATGACTTCAGGATGCTCTCTATGCATTTTAGTAAATAAAATGTCTTACATATTGTATCTTTAACTTTGTTTATTCTTCTAAGATTTATTTTCCTATACTCTGTATTATTCTATTGCCTTCTCATTCAATTTTTTTGTAGTTGTATATAGTCAGTTAAAACAATTGTATTTACTGAGATAATTTAAATTGCCTATATCTAACATTCAAGATATAATTCATAATAATTTAACATATTTAACACATTAACATTACCTTCAAAATAAGTCAACCCGATTGCTCGGGCAAAAACTAGTGTAAATATAAAGAGATAACATAAGGTCCACAGACGTACAACAGGCCCCTTCAAAATTGACCACGCATCACCACTCACCCAACAAATATGCACTTTGACCAGTCGAAACAAACATACCCAACAACAGACGAAGATACAATTGATTTCTCTAAGTTGTTTGTTGGGATTGAGCGATCATGGGAACTGTTATTGATTCCCATTTCTTGGCACTCACTGCAATCGTCACTGTAAGTAAAAATTCACTAACGCACAAGCAAAAATACTCAAGAGGCAAAAGAGAGCATTTTTATGTTATAATGTGGTGTTATATGTGGTGAGTGATGAAATGAGTTGTGGGTGCTGTTGTTTCTGAATTTCGCAGGTGGGCTATCAATTTTTCTTCTTTTTAATCACTGCACTTCTCAAATTCGATAAAGTTACCGATTTTGCAGGTATTTTCATTCATTTCCCTTCATTTTCCGCTTGATGCTTTCTGGTATGAAATGGTTGAAGGCAATTTTTATACTTTTATCTCTCGGGAAAATCTGTCGTGGCTTTCGTTTTGTAAAACGTTGTTAGTGTTCTGATGTATGAGCTTAGTATCGCACGAATGCTTTAACAGTACAAATGCATGTAAACTATATAACGGTGTTTGGTTAGTGAAAAAGGAGATTCATATGTTGTAGAAATTGTTTAAATGTCTTGTGAATTGGTATGCTGCCTCTTTGTAGTTGGGGTTGCGGGGTGAAATTATGAGTTAGTGAAGGTTTTCCTCATATTTGTAAATTATAATCTTCCTATTATAATAGACTGGCAGGGTTTCCACTCATTGTTAGTTGATTTTAATCTAGATGTTTTAGGCCTTTAACGGTACGAATGACTATGAACTACAAAATTTTTGGTCTGAGACAAAACATATGTAATAGTGGTGAATCTTTTTTGTTTAATCAAAATAGTGAATGTTGTTGTGAATGAGTAAAGTTAGCTTCCTCAAGTGGGGGAGTGAGGGGAAGGAATTACGCACATTGGAATTACAAGTTTATCAGAGTTACAATGTTTTCCCCCAAGTTCGGCTATAGCAAGAGCCACTGAATCTAGAGCTGCTTGTTGTTCATGTATCATTATATATGGCACGAACAAAGATAAAGTATTATAGACTTCTTTAATATATTGATTATGTGGTTTTTTGTTTTGAACTTTTCAATACAGGAAGCACGAATTTTGTTATACTTGCCTTGTTAACATTGATTGTTAAAGGATCGTGGCATTTTCGACAGGTGACTGTTATTGCTTGAGCTTCTCATTTCATTTACTTCTTTGTGTTCATGATATTTAACTATCTATGAAGTGAAACCTTTTAAAATTTCAAACTAGTCGTGAAACTGCCTCATCTTGTTCTATTGAACTTTTTCCGTTATCTTTTCCCCCAACTTAAGCATATAGTATTTATGTTGAAAATTTTCTGAAATTTAATTAAATTACAAAATTTAGAAATAAAGGAGATACAGTTTGAGAGAGAAGAGGTAGAAAGAAAAAACTTGCTCCTCATTATACTGGAGGTGTAAAGGGGAAGACAAGGAGAATCTATTCTATCAAATATGAAAGCAGTAAAGTGAGAATTTGCCTTTGTAAAAAGTAAGAGAAGGATAATTGATAACTTCTTCATTTAGCTCCAATCTTCTCAATTTTGGAGCAGCCTTAGTGAGATTATTATTTAGTAGGAAGTGGCGGGTTTAACTTACTATTTTGTTGTTTTTTATTTGAGAAGGAAACATAAATCATAATCTTGGAAGACATCAAAATCCACCCCATCTCAATCACAGTGAAGCCAATAATATTCATTTCATTCTTTCATCTTTCTCCGTGTTCTCGAACGACAGATATGCTATAATTTGTTTGATTTCGTAGATTTATTAAGCAATTGACGTACGAAACTTTCCAACTTTTTCGTTTATTAGAAACTATTATGGCTTGTTATCTTTTATGATTTTTTATTCGGAACAACTTGAAATTTATGCGGAATGGTTATATTCATACAAAATCAACTCAATTTATAACAGTGCAATCCAAGGAAGGAAAGAACAGACTATTCCTAACTAAGGAAAGGAAACATAATCCTACCACTAAATTAATTCCTAGCTAAACTATAATATAAAAGAAAATAGAAGACAAGTTACAATAGATTTCCTAACAGTACAATCCACGGAAGGAAAGAAAAGACTATTCCTAACTAAGGAAAGGAAATATAATCCTACCACTAAATTAATTCCTAGCTAAACTATAATATAAAAGAAAATAGAAGACAAGATACAATAGATTTCCTATTTATAATGGGATTCTATCCCAACTGAACTGTATCCGTTAAATACTATTTAATAATTGCTTCTTTTGGTGAAGTAAAGAACTGAAGGTTTTTTTATGAGATGTGTCTTGAATTGTATAGTTGGTGCAGCACCGTATTTGAGAAAACATTTCTGTTTAGCATTTTAATGTTTCAGCACTATTTTTCAGGTGGTTTTTGCATGAGATGAATATTGAATTATGTACTTGATGCTGCACAATATTTGAGAACATATTTCTTTTAGTGTTTTGATGTTTCAGCACTATTTTCAGGTGGTTTTGTCCTTCCTTGTAGTCGTATGGGGCCTTCGGCTGGGACTGTTTCTGCTGATGAGGTATGACTTGAATAACTGTTTATCTATATTTTGAGGACCTTCTGTAGCAGATTGAGTGTTTCCATCTGAAACATTTCTTCCTTAAACTAAAGGATTGATTATTAAATTGTGAATGAAATTCAGCAAAGATATATGTTGCACCATTGCCCTAAGCATCCAGTAATGCCGCTTGACAATTTGTCTAACAACTTTTTTCACAGCTTCACATATCCTTGTCTCTCATTCGACATTTCTTCAAATCTTTCAGCCAAATTTTGTTTAGCAATTTAGTGCTACCTTTCACTGTGAGGGAATTCTTTTCGTTAATTTAACTTCCTAGTTCAGACAGAGTTGGTCAAATGTAAATTTTTGCAGTATGATATTTTACATCATCATGAAAAAATTACATTTACGAATTTCATAATGGTTTGCCACCAAATCTTTCTTTAATTATAGTTAAATTTACATTATCTTTGATCCTGATTCATTCCTCTTTCAATTATTGGTTGTAAAGAGACTTCATTTCTAAAATGTACGAGTTAATGACTTATTTCAGCTATTCTCTTGTTACGTTTGTACCAGGATACTGCAGTGGGGGGAGGATCGACGGTTCGATGAAATGCGCACTAATTTTGGAAAACTCTCAGTTTTTTGGATTTTTCAGGTTTCATGGAGTCTTTTATAGTTATGCAGATAAAGAATTGTAGAATAGAAGTTCGTTATCCTAGTAGTTTGATATTACTTTCTTTTATAAATCTATTAATTGACTTTTATGCAGGCTGTCTGGGTGTGGACTGTAAGTTTGCCTGTGACAGTTGTTAATGCAAGCAATGGAAATCCCTCCATTCAAACTGCGGATATTATAGGGTGGATTATGTGGTCCTTGGGTATTCTTGTTGAAGCTGTAGCTGATCAACAAAAATTGGCATTTAAAAATTCTCCAGACAACAGAGGGAAATGGTGCAATGTTGGAGTCTGGAAATATTCTCGTCATCCAAACTACTTTGGCGAGGTTAATTTTTAAAATATTCTTTATTCTGCTGATTTTGAAAGCTTTACTGCTACAGATTACTAAGGCGGGAAAGAAAGGAATGTGCTATGTTATGTTTACTTAATTCTGAAAGACAGGAAGCTATTTGTGGCATTTAACACTTTCCACAAGTCAAAGGGTCCACATACATGCCGTTCTTGATTCACCATCTAGAAATGTGTTATGAATCATATTGCTCTCTCCAATGCACATTCCTTCGGTGAACTAGCCTTTTATTTTGAAAAATTTGAGCAACTAGTTTCAGATAATTTACAACTGATAATGTCAAATAATAAAAATTAACATCACTCTAGGAGTAATAGGCCAGTGGGCAAAGTTGGCTCTGCATGCTGACACACTTCTATTTGATGTGAGTTGTGAAAGTTTCTGAACTTTCCTTTGAAAATTGTAAGAATAAGACACTTGAACAGGTTATTAGTATAACGAGAACTTATCTATTATATGATATTACAATTCTTTTACGTGAGATTCTTGTGCTCGTTTTTCTTGATTATTTATTTAACTGGACATATAACCTTTATTTGTTTTATGTTCAGATCCTTCTTTGGTGGGGAATATTTGTGGCTTCAACTCCAGTGTTAGAAAATGCTGAATGGCTTGTCATCTTTGGGCCAATATTTCTTACACTACTGCTTCTTTTTATTAGCGGCTTACCATTGCTTGAGGTTGCTTGCTTTGTTTATACTTTCATTTTTTATTGCAATACCATATTTGATTATTTGCTCACTTTAAAAAGTATACAATAATTAGGAATCAGCAGACAAGAAGTATGGCGGAGTTGCTGCATACAGGGATTATAAAAGAACGACAAGGTTGGTTTTTCATTTTGTCTATCGATATTTCGCTGCCAATTGTTTGAAGCAACACGGTGAGATTTAGAAGCTCTTGTATTTCAGTCCTCTCATTTTACTCCCTCCTGCGCTGTATGGAAACCTTCCATCATGGTTTAAAGCAACTTTTCTCCTTGAGTTTCCTCTTTATAGTCGGAATCTCCCCCAAGGAAGCTGGTAAGTAATTTTGTCAAGGTATCTCCATCCTGTTTTATTTCCCGTCTTTTACAAATAATTTTGTCAGCTTATGATTATTATTTTTTTCACCTTCTTTGAGAGTCTAAAAATCACTCATTGAATATATATATATCTCACAAGTAAGAGTTGATTAAACTTTGATGTATGAAAGAAGCTAGAGGCATACCATCTTCGGCAATTTATCATTTTCTGGTATTTTTGACTTGGTATAATAAAATGATCATTATGAAGCAACATCTCAATATAAGTCAGCAATATCATTTTCTGGTATTCTTGACTTGCTATAATTATTTGATCATTTTATGAAGCAGCATCTCTATAAGTCGTCTAGGTCATATTTCCCTTGACTTGCCCTCAATTAGCATCCCTTGCACTTGTTGGCATATTTTATTCATTCTACTATGATCCCCACGGCCATCTTAATATTCTCACCTCTATGCTTCGTACATCTTATGTATGTTTTGTCCTCCCAAAATTCAATAATTATCATTAAAAAAAAAGTCTTATTACTGTTTGTCAAAAGAGAGTCAAATCCCATAAAATGGGAAAGACACCTCAATAATCTTAGTCTTACATCATTCATTGAAACCACTACTCTTGGGCAAAGTATTACGCATTCCATAGACCATACAGGTAATGATTTCCGAGATGGTTTCCTATTGATAAAATCATTTGTAGAGGCATGGGCCAGGTTGATAACGTTCCTTAACCAGAGCTCCCCAAGGTAAACTCCAGAAATGCTTCTTTGCCATGACATCAGACCTTATCTCATCAATATCATTGTGACCAGTCAGCAATAATTATGAGGAGATAAGTGAAACCACTATGGAAGTCAAATTAGAAAACAAAAATTTGATGGTAGACTTGATCCCAAGTAATTTTAACTTTCATGATACCTTCAAATGAATACTTTGGATGGTACGGCATGAACGACACTTAGGCTCTGTGTGAGCTCCATTTTTTGGGAAAATAAATTTTGTAATAGTGATTATTTTTTTTAGAATGTGGTTAAAAAGTACGGAAAAATTTTGGGTTTACGTACAAAATTGTTTTATTGGAAAAATGCGGGGTTGAAAAGGAGTTTGGAAAAAAAAATTGAGTTTCTAGATAGTGGGCCCAATAGGCACTTAGTATGTGCCAGTTTTGCTAATGTAAAACTTGTAGGGTCTGCCATGGGCTATTTTACAATTATATGTATCATTAAGCATCTAGGTTACTAAGGTTAGGGCTATCACTATGTTGGTCATGATGAAGCTAATATAGAAGACAATTGTTTACCAACCTATCATTGAAATCAATGGTTAGATTAATACCTAAACCATCGGCAAGGCAAGTCCATTGTTTGAGAGTATATGGTCCTCATCAAAGAGCTAACATACCTTTGTGACTTTCATTATGCTCCTTGCCTTACTTCCTATAGACTAGGCTCCACACAAGGCATTAGCAGTAAAATCTAAAAGTACCTCCAACTTTACTCTGGGTGTGCACCTTGCCTGTTTGTTGATTCTTGACCAGCTAAAACCTATTCCCTTCAAGAGCCATGCTGTTCTTTAGTCACCATAAACCATGCTTCAATCGATATTTTTGCATTTGGTTTGACGTCTAGGATGGTTGGAATTCCACTCTAGTGAACATGTATTGAAAATTATCATTGGGAAACATGCCAGAATTATGAAACCATTTTTAGAAGCTGTAAAGAAAAGAAAATTATCTGATTTGGAAATACAATTGTTTGCTTCAGAATGCTTTTCCTTGTAATGCTCGATTGAGATGCAGTAAGCGGTAAAGAATTATCTGTCTGTGCAAGGTATAGAAGGAGCCAGCAAGCGAGCAGTGAGCAGAAGATGGATTAAACACTAAACAATCACCGAATTTTCTTGAAATCTACTCTTGTAGCAGGTTCAACGAATACATATTGCAAAACGACGTTCTGTAGAAGGATATGGTATTTATTTCATTTTGTTATACTTGATGCTTCTGCATTGCAACTAGTTTCATTTGCATTAATTTGAGGTGAATTTTATTCAAAGTTTAGGCCATATACATTTTGAAGTGATTGATATCCCTATCAACTGAAATTCACTGGAAAGTGACTCCGTTTTGTATTCTTATTTTCAATTTTTTACAAGGTATGAATATTTGTGGTCTCTGTGGATTGGGTACTGCTATTGTATTTTAAATGGTTAATTTAAGAAATATTGGTTTGGATTACTGCTATTGTATTTTGATGAAAATAATAGGAACTCATCATGTGATGGGATACCAGCTAAAATTAATTCTTTGTCAACGATTTGGTAAATAAATCAAACAGCTTCTGAATTCTGCTTTTAGTTTCTCAAGATATCTATAAATTAAGATATAATTTTTAAAATTGGAGGGAAAGACAGAAATAATGTTACATTAATCTGATTCTAATTAACGGATAGCTGATATGAGTAAGACATTAGATTGGTAGAGTTAGAGGATTAATTACATTATAAGTAAGAAGCTTCTGGATTTTATATATTTCTCTCACATTTTGGTAATAATAATTAGGATCAACATTGGGCACTTAATTCTCCTATCCAAGACACCTCATTCGTTAAGGGATATAATGCAACAAGTTGCTGGTCTCCCTCATGCACATGAAACACATCAAGGGAAGACCTTGTTACCTATACACCGTACAACATTACTCAGCCCCTGTTTATCATCCTTTATTTCAAAACTCATTTTTTTATATACTTATTTTTAATCACATTTTCACACGACTTAATAATTTACACGTAAACCCAAAATTTTTTTCTATTTTTTAATCACATTCTCCAAAAGTTCACTATTCAAAACATTGAAAATCCCAAATAATGGACGTCAAAACCAAAGACCATAGTATACACCTTCAACTGTATTAATAAAAAAGAAATATCCAAGAATGGTTAAGTCAACAATGAATTATTATTCATTTAATGTGAATAGTTGGACAAGCTTCTCGTTCGTAGACAGAGATATCTTCAGTTCAAACACAATAGAAATTCGGACATCCAACATCAACATAAATAAATTAATAATGCTTTTCTTAGGAACTTTTCCACCTTGTCGTGATTGTGAATCGACCGAACAAATGGATGAAATCAAGAAGGATATAGAGATCGGAAAATTAAAAAGTCCAGTGATTTCACACAGATTTAGAGGAGAGAAGAAATAGAAAAAGAGAGATCAAAGCAGACACATCCACATCCTATAAAGTCAATAGTAGCCCATTTCTTTTCGGGAAGATGTTACATGTTACACTTTGGTGTACCGTCCCCTCACAATAGGGGGCCCGCGCTTTAATGTGAGTGGCCTTACAAACCTAAGTACCCCATCCAACCCCCAAAGTTGGGGAAAAAAAGAAGAAATCAAATCACACTTCATAAAAGTAAATAACTCATGAACCAAACCACCCCACGCACCCCCAGAAGGACAGGAAAAAGCAAAAATGCACTGCTACATATATATCAAAACTTACACATCAAAACTTACAGATTTGCTTATCAACACATGATGTGACGAGATTTGACTAAGTCAAATACTCACCAATCAAATAAAAAAATAATTATCCACTTTCTTTTTAATATTAACCCACATTGCATAAACACAATCGTTTAAATGGTAAAAGAAATTTTGAAAATTTTAATTCACATGATGTGATGAGATTTGACTTACTCAAATACTCATCAATCAAATAATAAAAAAAAAAACTCTCCGCTTTCTTTTTGATATTAACCCACGTTGCAAAAACACAATCGTTTGAATGGTAAAGAAATTTTGAAATTTTTAATTTAATTTATCGTCACATCTATTGATATGTCAAAGAACCTTTCATCGGTTATGTAAAACAAGCATTTTTCATGGTGCACATGGAAGTAAGGGTGTGTTTGATTGCAATGATGGAAAATTGGTGGAAAGAAAATGTTTTACAGGGCCCTGGGAATTGTAATTAATTGTGTTTGATTGGTATAATTTTCCACCTGAAAAATATTGAAAGTTTGGTATCCGTTTGATTTCGTTTTTCATGGAAATTGTCCATTAAAGTGATAATTTTTTCTAACATTAGATCTAGAATTTGTTTCAATTGACAAAAAGTAAAAAAAAAAAAAATCTAGAAAAAATCTAAAAAAAAATTTTTACCAAACCAAATATTATTCGTTTGGTTTTGTTTTACATGAAAATTATTAATAAAATTGAGAAATTTTTTTACCATTGTGTCTAATTTTTTTTCTAGTTGCTAAAAAAAGAGGCTGGAAAATGAAAAACCAACCAAACCACAAAAAAAAAATTCCACTCACGCATAGAAAATGGGCGCATGAGTGGAATTTGTTGAAAACTAATTCTAGGCAAAAATTTGTGTATCAAACACAAAAAAAAGGTGAAAAGGGAAAACACTTTCCATTTTCTAGGGAAAAAGGTGTGTTTCTAAGTGTCGGTAACAATTTCCTTCTCTCTTTTAAATTTTCTATTTACATACCTAATCAAATGTAACAATCATGTGTTCCCAAAGTGCTAATGTAGAAACAATGTTATTATGCCAATTAATTCAACGCAATATTTAGCAACAGTAAAGTCAATAAAGTGGCACATTACAGTAAAATTCATAAACATAAATCAAAATTAACCCTAAATCATCATTAACATGAAATTTTACCCTAAAATCACAAGTTCAAAAGAAAAGGCCATATACCAAGGCACCAAAATCCCCGTGCGCCACACAGCTGTCTATTTCGGCGGCTCCGCCTGGCTGTTACTGCCGCTATTGTTCGTCATCATTTTCTTGAATTCCTCAAAGCTAACGCAACCATCTCCATCAGAATCAACCGATTTAATCATCCCAGCACAGTCCTGTTCGGTGCACCGCTCACCGAGGCGCGTGAGGATCTTGTGGAGCTCGATGGATGAGATCAGTCCATTATGATCCTGGTCGTAGAGCTCGAACGCCTCCTTAAGCTCGTTCTCGCCGCCTGAGGAGGGGTAGGGGTCTGTCTCGGCCTTGAAGAAGGCGGAGAACTCCTGGATGTTAATGAAACCGTCCTTATCGGTGTCGATCTCCTCCATCATCCGAGCGACCTCCTCGTTAGAGGTGTTGGATCCCAGCGCCTTAAGCACGCCTGCTAGCTCATCGCCGGATATCTTGCCGTCGCTGTTGGCGTCGAAGCGGTTGAATACACTTTGGACCTCTCTCGGGTCTTGGAGGTACACTGAAGGCTTGGAATTGCTGTCGGTGTTTGCTGCCATTGATATTCTCGTTTTGCTTTTCTTGTTCGTTGGCAAATGTGTATGGACGAGAATAGTACAGATTGAGAGAGGGGTTGAGATTGGGATTGGGGTTGTGGGGTAGGGAAAATATAAGGACAAACGGTGTCATTGAAAATTTCTATTTAAATGGATAGAATTTAGTTTTTATTTAGAGTCTCATTTTTTTTCCCTTCAAAATTCATTTTAAAATAATATTTTTTTCCCTTCACATGTAATATTGTTTTATTAAAAATATATTTTAAAAATAATGAAAATCAAACGTGTTTAGTTATTATGGTTAGTTTTTGAATCTAGAATGTTTATTTTTGGAGTATTTTATTTGAAAAAGCTATTATTAAAATATTATCAATTTAGAAAGTGTAGTGAACAGGCCTACGGTTTATAAATAATCAAATTACTTTTATTTCTATTTTTTATGAGATCCATATTTATTGTATATTCATTTGTATTTATTAAACAACTCCCAAAAAGTGGATAGTTAGATTGTTATATATTTACCACCTAAATTTGCATCACTTTTTTAGTTTATTAAAGGTCTCCAATATTTGTTCATTCACATCATCAAGTATTTTATAATCAACACATATTATGAAAAAAACTTGTATAAATTTGCAAACATATATAATAATTTAAAAATATTTTTCGCACAGTCGTCAAATTTCAAAGTTATCATTTAAGATGAAATCACAACTAGAATCACTTCATCTTGTGTTCCTCAATATGATTATTTATTTGTTATTAATTTCGTTAGAAGTGTCAAAAGGGTATTCTAAATACTACATTATTGATAATTGAGCTATAAGACATTTACGACGCTCCTTTATGTATGTCGTAAAAAAATGACGTACTATTAAAATTACGTACTTTTTTATTATGTTCATGTGTACGCTGTAAAGTATATTGCTTTTTACGACATGTGTTAAGAATATCATAAAAAGAATAAATATGATTAATGACGTCCCTGAATGCATGTTGTTGCACTATACGACATTCAATCTTATGTTGTAAAGAACTTTTTACGGCATATTGTAAAATGTAATCTTAGAAATGTCATAAATCTCATGAGAGGGTATGCATTATTCAAAATTTGTATTAGGCTCTGTTTGATTAGCCATATTTTCCATGGAAAATGGAAAATTTTTTCCATTTTCCATCTTTTGCGCTGTTTGATAGCCTAAATTTTCCACGGAAAATATTTTCCCCTCCCACCCGCCACGTCAGCATTTTCCACCAAATCATTGAAAATATTTTCCCACCATTTTGGTGGGAAAATATTTTCCGGCCGGCGGCTCAACTCTTTTTTTTTTTTTTTTTTTTTTGGCAATGGAAACAAATGTTATGACCAATTGTAAAAAAAAAATTCACTTTAATGGACAATTTTCATGTAAAACAAAGTCAAACGAACACTAAACTTTGATGAAAAAAATGATTTTTTAGGAAATAATTTTTTTTTCATTTTTTTTTTTACTTTTTGGCAATGGAAACAAATCTTATAACCAATTGTGGAAAAAAATATCACTTTAGTGGACAATTTTCATGAAAAACAAAGTCAAACGAATAAAAAATTTAAAAATTTTCCGGGTGGAAAATTATACCAATCAAACACACTTTAAATCATTTTCCCTACAAAATATTTTCTAGGCAAATCTTTTCCCTGTAAAACATTTTCTTTCCACCCATTTTCCACCCTTGCAATCAAACGCACCCTTAGAGATTTGTGTAATTTTTCAAAATAGAGAGTATTTTTGAAATTGTTAAAAACCTTGAGGAAGCTCTCTCTAATTTGCCCAGAAAATTGAAATATTGCATTTGAATGTTTGATGAGCAAGCAGGTTTTAGCAAAGTTTAAATTATAATTTAAATGATCAAACATTTTTTTATCTATACATTTCATAGATTTTAACATCATATAATTACTTAAATTTTAGTTTAAATACTCTCATATACTTTTCTTAATAAGTTGGTTATTTTAAAATCTCGAGCGATCAAAAGATTCGAGAAATTGAATTATTGACTTTAATTGTCAAAGTCAGATAAAATATAACATAAAAAAATAATCATATTCCAAGTAAGAAACGATTACTCATTTAATACATAGAACACCACAAATTCTATTTTACCATGAAACAAAAAATATTCAATTCCTAAGACTCCAAATATTTTAACGATCGTCACCTTGACTTGGAATTGCCTAAAACATTAAATAGAAATTTTCCTATGTTTCCTCGAACTTGAATAATTGCGCATCTACCTCAATCTCGTCTCTTCCAGCGTCTTGATCACATCGTTTGAAAAATTCTAATCAACCTTTTCGTTTTTCAACCATAATTTTCAAATTAGAGAATTATCACACTGATAAGAACCAACATTGTAAGACATTCAAATACAGTGGGAAACAATCAATCACTTCTATAAATTAATATAGAATAACATAAATTTTATTATATTATAAAAGAAATTCCAATTTTTATTTTCGAGTCAATAAATGACTTTAAAAGTACGTGTATTAAGGCGTCCTAGACACGTGGAAGGTGTATTATTGCGAAAACAAATATATTTCGCGTTGAATCCGCGGCCAAGCAGTGTGGGCTCGTACCGATTGGCATTAACTGATTTCGATGCTTTTGTATTTTAGTGAATATTAAATTAGGCATTGCATTTACACCACAAGTTCAAGCCGACAAAAGCTCGGCACTGAATACTTGTCTTTTTGTACCGCGTCTGCGACAAGGATAGAAAGCATTTTTCAACGGGCTTAGCCTCGTTTGGTGCACATTTTTTTTTAAAAAGAATGTATTTTAAATATTGATGTGATAAAGAATACGTGGTTGAAAAAAAAAAGGAAAATTATTGATATGATGAAAATATTATTTTATTAAGCCTCTGTTTGGTAAAAATTCTAGCCAATTTGTAGAATTTTTTGAATCGTTGGAACAGTACCATCTGACAAGGTCTGTGCACGTCTTCTCAATAATTTTGTTGCCATTCTCCATTCTGCCCTCATTCAATTCAAATGTGTCCCATTTTCATATAATCCAGAAGGGCAGTTTAGTAATCCAGCAGAGCAATCATTAGGCAGGGAACAAAATGCCAGCTGTGGGACCCATTTGATTTGAAGGAAAAAATGCATTATTTGGAAGAAGAATGGCTCCCAAACGGAGCCTAAAAATGTGTGGTTGAGAATGAGTAGAAGAATAAAAAAATTAATGTGGATCAAACAGGGTAAGAGGATAATGTTGATAAGATAATTGATTGATAATTGACTTGAACGATGACCTTAAGCCTTTGTTTGATATCCATTTTTTTTCGTTCTTTTTCTCTTTTTTTATTTCAACTACACATTCTATCAATAAGATAATATTACACATAAACCCAAAAAATTTTCTTACTTTTTAACAACACATTCTTTCATCAATCACTATTCCAAATCAAATTCTTCTCCAAAATGGGTGTCAAAACACAAGCTAAATCAAAAATTAAACTTATCAATTTTACCAAAAATTGAACAGAGATTAAAACTCCAAAGAAAAAGAATGTCAAAATAACGTCAAGTGAAATGGATGGATGCAGGGGAGGTCCGAGACCATTTTTCTTGTGGGGGTCAAAAATGAGGATTCAAAAATGTTTAGGTAAAATTTAAAAAAAAAAAAAAAAAAACTTAAAGAGGAAAACTAAAAATAAATAAATACATAAACAAATAAAAATAAAAATTTGTGGGGTCATTTGACCCCATGTGGGTCCACCCCTGGATGGATGCAAACTTTAAGTAAGAGTTGAACTATTTGTCCTTAAATCGATTTTGATCCGTAACGATGCTTACAAATTATGGCAATCAACTTTTAAAATACAACTACTATTATCTTGCATTTGTAGCACTCATAAACACAAGAACCACAAATCGAAGATTGATTTTTGTACTTCTTCTAGAATGAAATGAAAAATAGATTTTTATGTAGAGTTTTGGTTAGAAAAAGATGAATTTAATGTTATGTTATAATCAGGGCCGACCCTAAGGCAAGGCGGATGAGGCTTACGCCTCAGGCCCAAGGGGGCCTCATTTTTTTTCCATTTTCCGGTCTAGCCAAAAATCGATGGGCCTTCATTTTTGGCCCAATATTAAATTCATCTTTTTCTAACCAAAACTCTACATAAAAATCTATTTTCCATTTCATTGTAGAAGAAGTATAAAAATCAATCTTTGATTTGTGGTTATCTATATATATATATATATATACAGAAATGATCTAATGAGCACTGGTGCTCATTTTATCCTATGCACCAATGAGTTGGCACATTAATTTATTGGTGGATAAAGATTTTGTGAGTTCCAATCCACCAATAAATTAATGTGCCAACTCATTGGTGCATAGGATAAAATGAGCACCGGTGCTCATTAGATCATTTCTGTATATATATATATATATATATATATATATATATATAATTATTATTTTTTCCAAATAATCAATGAATTACGAATGGCTCACTGGCTTAATATCTCCTTCCCTTTCTACAATGCTACCCCAGGTCCCCACAATCGTCGTGCCGACGCCGTCTCCCGTCTTCGGTGTCGTCTATCCACTTCATTCCCTTTGTTTTCCTTCTTTCCTTTCCTTTCCTTTCCTTTCCCTCCCTTCGAACTTCGGAGGCATCACTCTTTCAAAATCCTAACTGCACGGTCCGAGCCGTCTGTTCGCTCTTCGAGGTCAACCGTAGACTGGTTGACTCTCTGGCAGGTTTAAGTCCGAATCGATTCCGGTTTCTGACTCTCTGAGCAGGTAATTTTCTTTATTAAAGTTTTTTGTTCAATTTTGTTTTCGTACATCATTCATGAATCTAGGCAGATAATTCCCTTCTAAATTAATTTTGACTATATAAACTTTTCGACTTAAAAAGTAATGTTTCTGAATAATTCAAAAGCACGGGGAACAAAATGAAATAAGGAAGGCAGCATGTTACACATTCAAAATCAAAAGCAGATTTTGAATTTTCAAATTTTAGTTTTTTTAAATATACCAATTTTTCTCATATAAAAACCTCATTGGCATTTCAATTTGTACATAATTGTTTAATTTTCTGTATATACCCTCACACTCTTTGTCGTGTGTTTTCTTCCATTATTATTGGTAATTGAATTTTCAAGATTATTGGAAATTCACAATTTAAACCAATTTCTCGATAGTTCAAGTAATCTTTAAAATAAATATTTTCTTCATGATTTTATTGATCTAATGTACCAATTCCACTTATTGTTCATGGTGCAAAGATAAATGCCATTGACGAAGAGGAAGAACATGAAGAAAAACCTTCTCGACTTCTTGCTAATGTTTTCACATAAAAGGAGTATCTGCCAACTTCCAGTTGTCTATGAAATTCCATTTTACATTTTCTATTGTTTATAGACAATTAATTTACTTGAGATATATTTTGATCTACTTCAACATTTCAATGTGAATTTGGATTCTTAAATCTTCTATCGAGAACTCTTCAAAACGAGAGAATCTTAAGTCTGTCAAACTTGGAAGAGTTGCTTTTCATTTATCTAGATTAAATTGAAGTTGCGTGCGGAATAAAGCTTGGGCTTTTGAAAGTTTTAACCTTTTATTGATTAAAAATGGTAAATTTCATAGCTTCAGACTTTGTATTTGATGTGAACCCACGTAGCGAAAAATTATGAAATCCACGATTAGATTGAAATCGAACCCAAGAAAGCCAAAGTATTCAAAATTTTGGATTTGATTCGAAAATAACGAATCAAAATAGCGAAGAACTACGATATCCACGATTAGAGTTTTGAGAATTAAAGAAATCAAATGAATGCTAAATTCAAGTGATTCATACATTTATGATTTTTCCAGGTAGATGTACAATGTATTCAATGTGCACAACTGGCTTTGTCATTATATTATTAATCTTTTTCTTTAAACATTTATATTATTTTGTAGGAATGCTACTTAAAGCTATGTGAGAATCGAATATTATAATACTCTACTTTATTATTTAATTTTTTGGAAGTTTGAATTTTGGATGAGTAGTATTTTTCTTTTTATTTATTTATTAAGTTTGGATTAATGTATATTTGTAAGTGTTGGTTAACTGTAATATTTTAGTATTTACTTTTTGTGTTTAATGATAATTTTTAGTGTGTTTGGTTTTATTAGTATGATATTAACGTACATGAAAATAATTATTTGGGATGTAAGCTTTAATTTATTTTTTTTTTGTGAAAAAATTCAAATTATAGACCCATTCTTAGTAAAAATTTGTGATTTATTTAATTTTAGTCGATTGTGTTGTATGAATGACAAATATTATTTCATTGAAAATTTCTTATTGAAATGACAAAAATATTCTTCATATTTAAGTCAATTAATTGATTGGAAAGTCTCAAATAAATTTAGTACTAAAAAAAAAAAGACCCAACTGGATCCGACCCGATTCGGGTTGGTTTGGTTTAGGGGAAGAAACCGGATCGGGTCAATTCTGGGCCAAACCCGACCTGACCAACACATTGTCCACCCCAATGTAACACCCACAAAATTGAATTAACAAAGAATAATGCTCATTGAACCAGGGCTATTGACTATGGTTAGGGATTTAGGGGTGGGTGCGGGTCGATTCGGTTCGGTTTTTTCCGATTCCAGAAATTTTCGGGTATTTAGTAAATGGAACCGTCGGTTCCAAATATAATTTTGGAACCGTTCGGGTTCGGGTTCGATTCCGTTCCATTCCATTCCGTTCGATTCCGTACTATAATTAAATTTTTTAACATTTAAAATAATACTACATAAATACACATGAAAGTAGATACTAATATTAATAACAAAAAGTAGATATAAATACCAAATTCAATCTTAACTTTTACAAATTAACGTAATCTAATTTAATAACATATAAATAATAAGTTGTCAAATACAAATACGAAAAAGTAAATATTACTAATAAAATTTCGATAATTCATATCAATAATTCATTTGCTTCAAACATTCAAGTATACATAAAAATGAAATATAAATTAGAAGTAATAAAGATAAAATATTTTAAAATATTAATAATACTTACCAACTATTTAATGTAATAATCGGTTGCTTGACTTTCCATACTAACTACTAAGAGACTATACAAGAAAAAATTGAAAAAAACACAACTAACAAATATAAATAAACTCTAAATTGTTCAACTAATAAGATTTAATAAGAAAAAAATTATTAATTTATTTAGAAAAAATAAAAGAAATTGATTTATCCAATATAAAAAAAAAAATTTCGGTTCTTATTCGGTTATTCGATTCTGGGTCTAGAACCGAGAACCGAACCAAACCATTCAGTTCTCGATTCGGATACCCGTTCATGTATTTCATTTAAAAAAACCCGTTCGGTTCGGACATTTTGCCCAACCCTAACTATGGTAGGGTGACAACACTTGACTGGGTATTTTTTTTTAATTATCCAATTATGTGTTAACACATGTCTCCTCGTTTTTGAATGTGTCGTGGAACCTGTCACTATAGCAAGTCCCATTAACAAATGATGTTAAACTCCAACTTGACTCCATCATCCAAGCCAATGTTCAGAAGAGAAAACCAAGAGGAAATTTCTAGACTCATAACATGTCGAGTTGCTGTGGGCTTAACGATCAAGCAAAGAGTCCTTAAAATCAACTCCACGTGGTTGATGGAATCTTTTATCAACAAGGCGTGCTTTATAAAACTAAATTACTCAGTTCCTATAGATTGCTAAACTGTTTTTTTAACCTTACAAATTACTTAGTAAAATTGGAATGAGTTTTTAAATGATCCAACAAATTAAAAGCTAACAAGTTTTATATTAGAAAAACACGCATTTCACATATTTGTATTTATTTTGAATTGGTGGTGTGAAAATTTAATTATATATTATTGTCAAAATAAAATTAAAATATTTATAAATATTACTACCTCTGATTTGACCCCGGATCGATCCCGATTGAACCTGTTGACTCTTGACCCTTTTCTTTTTTGGGGTCGTACTTTTATGAATGTAGAGAGTATAGTTAACATTCGAGTATGGGAACCATTAACAAATGTAATTTTCAATCTATACCATACTTTGGTCGAAGTTTTATAATATTACCAGCAAGAGTGGATAGCTTGCAAAATAAGTCGATCTTGGCGCTACCATAACTTATGTTCAGGATTGATTGATGGTGTAGTCTCATCAAATTTACAGATCGTATCCAAACAGTAGATTAGCAAATTGAGATCTCCAGGAGGCATACTTTTCTCTACTGAGTTTGAAAGGAATCAAAGAAGTAGCATTGAGACAGATCATATCCAAACATTACTTTGAAACAGATTGTTATCCTCACAACAGAAGTTGTAGAGTTTTAGGAATTTTCAGCCATTTTGATTGAAGGTAGAATAAGAACAAGGTGTGGCCCAAAAACGTTTATGCTTAGAAACATATTTGTATAGAATATTTAGCATGTGTTAATCCTATAATTTGGCCTTATGACCAGGGGCAGACCCAGGAAATTTTTCCTAAATGTAAAAATAAAATAAAATATTATACTAAAAATGAAATAATGCACATAATGTATATTATAATCTCGGGCGATTGATATTGGGGATTCATTTTTTATTATTATTTTTTTCTTTTAACTTGGGCTGTTGACATATTGTTAAATGTGGTTACTTGTTAGAATGTCTCCACATTTAGTTGAACGTCCATACATTTTGGACCTTATATGAAAATTGTCTTTTGATATTTATTTCTTTGATGATATACACAAAATTATGTTTCCTTATTACACTTGTCGTGATTTAGGTTATACTTCATGAAGATTATGTTTCTATACACCATATATTATCATCTTTGTCTTATGAAAAGTATAATTAAAAGGTATAATCAAATAAGGTGGTAATTCAATGATACATTCGTTTCTTAATTTGGTATCTAAGTTTGGATGGGCTTTTAATGAAACTGCTTGACATTTGTCAATGGGCATGTAGAATCTATAAGAAAGGTGAACATGTGATAAAATACACATGTAGGTGTCGTGTCCAAGGACGAAGGTGGATATCTCACTCTAAGTTCGTGACTGAAAAGCAAAGTTACAACATAAGCAATTGAGACACCAAAATAAGAAATCTTTTAAGTATCATATTTTAGCTAGTATTTGCTATAGTAAAATTTGTAAATATGAAACGTCGTAACTTTTGTTTTTTAGTGGATTTTTTTTTGCCTTGTGTGATCGGTGGATTTCTTTAGAGGGATTTTTACCACCTTAAATTTGGTGTGCTTGCGTCTTAGCCACAGTTATAAAATTTGGCCCGAACCAGACCGATCGATCAGACTGAAAAAACAGTGACCCGAACCCTCGATCAAGTTGGACAGAATAATTTAATTATAATGCAACTGACTCAATCAGAAATCGTATTTTACCAAGTTAACCGGCGGTTTTATATTAAACCGGCTCGAACTGGACCTGACCGGCTGATCAGACCGAAAAATCGATGACCCAAGCCTTTGATCGGGTTGGACAGAATAATTTAATTATAATGCAAGTGACTCAGTCAAAAATCGTGTTTTACTGAGTTAATCAATGGTATTTATATTAAACAGTTGGCCCGATTGACTGATTTGATCTGATTTTAAAAATTTGTTTTTAAAATATTTGAGTTGCACAGAATTGAACCTTGGACCTTAAGGTAAGGTAGGAAACACCTTACCCCTAGAATCTAATACTCTATTGTTATCTCTTTGCAATAATATATAAATGAAACTCATGAATCATTTATAGTTTTCTAAAAATATTTAAAAAAATTACAGTCCTAATTTTAATTAAGATGAATTGATTACTCAACAAAATAATCTAAAAATATATAAATAACTAATGAAAAATAATATAAAAATTTTAATTGTCTCAAAAAAATTTAATACTTTTTTTTTTTTTTTAAATTTTTAAGCACTGACCCACCGATCCGAGATCCTGTACCTTGATCAGGTCAATGTCCGGGTTAAGTCTAACAACTATGGTCTTAACTTATTTATATTCTTGCACGTTTGATTCAGCAACAAAATGTATTTAATCTGAGTAAATGCTTTTAACTGTGAACCTGATTAATTCGCATACTAACTTGTAGAACTCCTTGTGGTACCTTAATAATCTAGAAAGTGTATACATTTTGAGAGAAAATGCATTTTTGAATAATGATTTTTGGAGAATGTGAAGTTAAAACATAAGAATTTTTTTTTGATTTACGTGCCACTGAATAGGCTAAATCTAACAAAAAAGATTGACCGTCTTTAGAGTGTCCTAATATTGTGAAAGGCTATTCACAGGAAAGTATGATTATTTTCAAACAACTTATTCAACACTCCTATGTTGAATTATACCACATCTGAAACTTAAACATTTCAAGTCTAATCTTAAAAACTACACCTAGCTTTTACACCTCTTATTCACCTTGATATATTGAGTGCATCTCCCAATTTGGTTTGAAGTTTCTGCTTTTCACTGCAGCAAAGTTTACTTTTTACAGCATGAATGCATGCTGTAAAAAGTTCTTTACGACATGCAAGTGAATGCCGTATAAAATCACGTCGTAAATATTCATATTTTTTATGGCGTCCATTACATGCCGTTAAAGGCCATTGATATATTTTACGGCATACTTTTGTTGCACGTTGTGAAAAGCCAAATTTTCTAATTGTTTATTTATTTGATGACTAGCAAACTTGAAAGCCTTCACTTGTAATAATATGCAATAGATCGAGGAATGATAAAATATAGATTGTTTGAATTGGTCTTCACTAAAGTTTTAAACGTTCATTAGACTATGTTGGTTGTAGTTTCAGCTTCTAGATCTCATAATTTGTTGTCCCTATTATATATCTCAAAACATTTTTTTTCCCGCACCAAAGTACTTATGACTTGAACTATCTATTCATGAACCTTAAAAGTAAACTTGTTGCATACATGACATCAAGTTTTGTAGTAGTAAGATAAAGCAAGTTTCCAATCAAACTTTCATAAAGAGTTTCATCCACTTTCTTTTCTCCATCATCCTTCATCAATTTCTCATTACAAACAAGTGGATTTTCAACAGTTTTACACCCAAAAATTTTGGATTTTTTAAGATCTTTTTCAGCATACTTCATTTGAGAAATAAACATTCCATCTGCATCTTGATATATTTCCATATCAAGAAAATGATGTAGCATCCCCAAATCACTCATTTCATATCCTTTCATCATGTTAATTTTAAATTCTTCAATCATTTTTGCATTATTTTCGGTACACACATTGTTAAGATTTGGGGTTCCATATTAAAAGGTCAACCTTTATTAAGAGGAGTAACCCATTCCTTTATAAGTTGGTTTATGTTTACATCTTTATTTGATATGAGATTCTATCCCTTAACATGCCTTGCAAGATGGTGGCTCGTTTGAGCAGATCAATCTTAAAATTCATATACTCACTTTTGGAGTCTTAACCGGATCGAATTGCTCGTTAGAATTTAATGGGCTCTAATACCATGTTAAAATTTGAGGTTCCATCTTAAAAGGTCGATCTTTATTAAGAGGAGTAACCAAATACTTTATAAGTTAGTTTATGTTTACATCTTTATTCGATTTGGGATTATATCCCCTAACACACATAATCATTAACATATAATACAACAAGTATATAGGTGTCACCTCGTTATTTCACGTACAAGGTTGGCTTTCTTTTGCATTTGAGAAATTTATATTGCCGAAAATAGTCATCAATTTGACTACACCAACTCCTCGTTGCTTGTTTGAACCTATACAAGGCCTTTTTAGCTTATACACCGTCTTTTTCTCTCTTTGCAACACCACCTCGAGGTTGTTCAACATACACAAGGTATTTTAGTTCTTAATTCAAAAAAAGCTTATTTAACATCAAGTTGGTACAACAACCAACCTTTTTGGGTTGCAAGAGCTATGAGTGCTCTTATTGTTGGGAATTTACTTAATCATGTATAGCGGAAAATAAAATAATTTCAATTCCCACCAAGAATCTGCATTGTATTTTAGATAGAAATTGTGATAACAATTATACAATTGATGAATTCCACAAATTTCTTTGTTTTTCTTGAACTCGAATAATCACGATTTGCAATCCAAGTTGTTCAATTGTTCAGTTTCAAATGGTGATCCACATAGATAACATGAATAATGGCTAGGGTTTTCTTTTCTTTTGCTAGTAAGAATAATGAATAATCTTTGCAGTTTTCAAACCTAAGCAGCCTATTAATATAAGTCCAGGTGAGCTTGACCCGTCTCTTAAACTTAACCAGGTCCAATATTTAATTAATCAAATTAATTAAATCTGGTCCATGAATTAATTAATCCAATTAATTAATTCGGGCCTATTAATAAGCAACCTAATTAATTAATTATCCAACACTTGTCAATTAATTAATTGATAAATCTCATTCTTCTAGTTATCTTTTGTGTGTGGCCCATTAGATTCCCGATCACGATACTTAACGATATGAATTATTATTTTGATATAATCAAAAACGATAAATTAAAACACCCCTTTTAATTTATCATTAATTCACATTCGTCGTCCCAAATTGACATTTAGCAATATGTTGGAGCAATACATGTGATGGGAAATGTCACATGTCATGAGAAAATCAAACTCGTTCGTTTACCGTGAAACTATAATCCTTTCGTCAATATGATCTGATCGATTATGAGATATGGATATGCGTCAATCTCAATTATCGATCATATCTTTTATCTCACTATTAACTCAATGTAAGTCTAAAACACCTTTTCGACTTATGATTTCACCTTGGCCAAGGATTTCATTATCAACTTAACTGGATAGAATGTAGATCATAATCTCTTACTATCTAAGAGTGACGAATCCTCTACTGATCATTCACAACCTTCATATGATCTTGACATACCCGAACGATGCCATATTAACGACCCTTTCCACTACCAAACGTTAGAGATTAACCAAAGTATGACTGTTCTCATATAAAGCACTATGATGACCTCAAGTTAAGGACCAATTCTACTACCGAACATTGGAGATTAACCACAGACACTTGGATAGTTATCCATGTGAAATCTCCCCAGCGGGTCTCCAATATTTTGTTCTATAACAAAACATCCACGTGTTCATTTAAGTGTCTGATACTTTAGCTTGTGAGATCAGCTACCTACTTCGCAAGTAAGAAATGCCACACATGATGGTCTATTCGTAATAACGATATTTGTATCTCATTATTACTTCGACCACAGATAATTTAAGATTCAGTCATATTGTAATTTGTATCTCACAATCACAACTCCTTGTGATTAATAAATTGCAAAGAATTAAATCTACAGACTCTATTATTTAATATAATTTTAATAGAAAAGTAATTTAAATAAATAACAGATCTTACTAGAAAACAAATGCATTAAACATATTAAAAGTATTTACAACCTAAATCGATTGGGTATAGGGCATAACACTTACAAACTCTCACTTGCACTAGATCTAATCACTTATGTATCTAATACCATAAGAGTCTACATGACGATAATACTTATACTGTGACAACAGCTTTGTCAATAAATCTGCAATATTATCATCTGTGGGAATTCGTTCTATCTTTACGTCATTTCTTTGTACAATCTCCCTTATGAGATGGTACCGCCTCAACACATGTTTGGACCGTTGATGAGACCTTGGTTCCTTCGCTTGCACGATGGCTCCATTGTTATTATAGTACAGAAGTATGGGATCAACACTGCTAGGAACAACTCCAAGCTCACTAATGAACTTCTTGATCTAGACGACTTCCTTTGCTGCTTCAGAAGCAGCAATATATTCGGCTTCTGTTGTTGAATCAGCGGTAGTCTCTTGTTTGGAACTCTTCCAACTAACCGCTCCATTGTTGAGAGTGAACACATATCCAGATTGGGATTTGCTATCATGCTTGTCAGTTTGGAAACTAGCATCAGTATATCCATGAACTCTTAATTCATCTCCTCAATATATTAAGAACACATCTTTAGTACTTCTTAAGTACTTGAGAATGTTCTTAACTACTATCCAATGTTTCTTACCAGGATTTTTCTTGAAACCTGCTCGTAATACTTAGAGCATACGAAACATCTGGTCTCATACATAGCATCGCATACATGATAGATCATATTGCTGATGCATAAGGTATCTTATCCATGTGATTCCTCTCATCATGTGTTTTAGGACACATACCTTTTGAGAGATGATTCCCATGTGACATGGGTTACAATCCTCTTTGGATTCTTCCATATTAAATATTCTCAAGATTTTATCTATATATGAAGACTAGGATAAGCCAAGCAATCTTTTAGATCTATCTTTATAGATCTTAATTCTTAAGATATAAGCTGCTTCTCCTCTGTCTTTCATGGAGAAATTATTTGACAACCACAATTTTACCGATTGAAGCATTGGGATGTCGTTTCCCATTAATAATATGTCATCTACATATAAAATCAGGAATATGACAGCGTTCCCACTTGTCTTCTTGTAAACACACGGTTCATCTTCATTCTTGATAAAATCAAATCTTTTGATTGTCTCATCAAAGCGAATATTCCAACTCCTAGAAGTTTGCTTCAATCCATAAATGGATCGATCAAGCTTGCATACCTTGTTGGCTTCTTTGGATTTAAAACCTTCAGGTTGTATCATATACACTTCATCTTGCAAGTTTCCGTTAAGGAAAGCAGTTTTGACATCAATTTACAATATTTCATAATAGTGATATGCAGCTATTGCAAACAAAATTCGGATGGACTTCACCATGGCTATAGGAGAAAATGTTTCATCAAAGTCAACACCTTGCCTTTGTTTATAGCCTTTTGCTACTAGCCTTGCTTTGTATGTATGGATGTTTCCATCTGCATCAAACTTTTTCTTGTAAACCCATTTGCAACCTATGAGTTTTATCCCAACAGGAGGGTCAACCAAGGTCCAAACCTTGTTTTCATACATTTAGCTCATTTTTGATTTCATGGCCTTTCGCCATCTCTTTGAGTCAACACTTAACTTTATTTCTGTGTAATTATTAGGTTCATCATCCTCGATTAATAATACTTGATTAGTAATCGTGAATTCATAGCTTTTAGGAGGCAGAATGGTCCTACTTGACTTACGTTGAACTGGAGTGTCCTCAGAAGTTTATGTCCTGATCAAGAGTTTATCCTTCAGTAGGTGTGGGATCAGACTTAGGTTCATCTAATTGGTCAATAGTATCTGTGAATTCATGAACTTCTTCAAGTTCTAATTTGCTCCCACTACCCTTTCCTAGAATGAACTCTTTCTTTAGGAATATTGCATGTCTTGAGATGAACGTCTTCTTCTCGATGGGATTATAGAATTGATATCCAATAGTCTCCTTTGGATATCCCACAACTAAACATTTATCGAATTTAGTCTCAAGTTTATCCAATTGAGTACGCTTCACATAAGCATCACAGTCCCAAACTTTCATATGAGATAAGTTGGGCCTTCTAACTTTCCATAACTCGTATGGAGTTTTGTCAACCGATTTAGATGGAGACACGATTTAATGTGTAGCACGCAGCAATTAGTGCATGACCCCAAAACAATTTTGGGAGGTTTGCATGGCTCATCATTGATCGCACCATATCTAATAAAGTGCGATTCCTCCGTTCAGATACATCATTATGTTGCGGTGTATGTGGCGGAGTCCACCGTGAGAGAATTCCATTCTCTTTCATATAATCTAAAAATTCTCATTTTAAATATTCTCCACCTCCATCTGATCTCAGTGTGAGAACCTGTTTGTTTCTCTACTTCAAGCTTGAACTCCTTGAAATTTTCAAGTGCTTCATGCTTGAAATTCATCATTTATACATAACCATATCTAAAATGATCATCAGTAAATGTGATGAAGTAAGATAAACCACCTCTAGTTGTGATTGACATAGGTCCACATACATCAATATGTATTAGCCCCAATAAATGTGCATCTCTTTCTCCCTTTCCAATAAAAGAAAATTTGGTCATCTTGTCTAATAGACATGATTCGCATTTGTCAAATGATTCAAAATCTTTTGACCCCAAGTATCCATTTCTATGTAACTTGGATATGTGTTTCTCATTTATATGACCTAGTCTGCAATGCCAAAGATAGGTATGATTTAGATTATTATTCTTATGTCTTTTATTTTCTATACTCATGATAGAAGACTCAGTATCAAGAATATAAATGCCATTTTGTAAAACACCACAACCATAAAAGATCTCATCTCGATAAAAGGAACAACAACTGTTCTTAACATTAATTGAAAACCACTCATGTCCAAACATGAAATAGAAATAATGTTTTTAGTAATGGCGGGAACAAAATAGAAATTTTCTAATTCTAATACTAAGCCCGAAGGCAATGGTAAGAAGTATGTTCCTACAGCTAATGCATCAACTCTTTCTCCATTCTCCACACGCAAGTCAATTTCTCTTTTCTGCAGTGGTCTACTTTTCTTTAGTCCCTGCACATTATACAAATATGAGATCCACATCCGGTATCTAATACCCAAGAAGCTAATGAAGTAGACATATTAACCTCAATAACAAGTATACCTGTAGATGAAGTTTCAGAAGACTTCTTTCCCTTCAAGCTTGCAAGGTAAGCCTTGCAGTTCCTTTTCCAGTGATCTTTCACTCCACAGTGATAGCATAAGTCATCAGATTTGGTATTGTCCTTGTTTGCTTTAACTGTTTTGTTATTGCTCTTAGCTTTCTTAGATGTTTTCTTAAAACTTTCTTTAATCTTCCTTTTAGTGCCCTTGGAGGATTGAATGGCTAAGACATGCCCATTTCTAGCTTTGACATTGGCCTCCACAGTCTTAAGCTTGTTCAGCAACTCAGGGAGTGTGCATTCGAGCTTATTCATATTGAAATTCATGATGAATTGTGAATAACTCTCTGGCAGAGATTGAAGAACCAAGTCAACACTTAGTTTATGGTCTATTATTGAACCCAATTTAGCCAACTTCTCAATATAGCCAATCTTCTTCAGCACATGAACACTGATTGAAGATCTTTCTACCATTTTGCACTGACACAGTTGCTTGGAAGTCTCATATCTTTCTACATGCGATTGTTCATCACACAACTCTTTGAGATGAAAAATCATAGTGTGAGCATCCATACCCTCATGTTACTTTTACAACTCAGGTGACATAGCTGCAAGCATCACACATGTTGCAGTGTTATTCGTCATCACTGTATTTATTGTAAGCAGCCACCTCTTCCACAGTTGAGTTCTAGGTAGGTACCTTAGGAAAGGGCTGCTCCAAGACATAACCAATTTTCTCATGCTTGAGAACAATTCTCAAATTGCGGTACCAATCAAGAAAATTTGGCCCGATCAGTTTGTGGCATCCAGTATGCTTCTCAAATTCATATGGTTACTAATGATTTGAAAACTGTAAATGACGAAAAATAAAGAATTAATATGTATTAAAATGCATTGCTTAAATTTAATATGGACTTTAATTAAATTAAATATGCTCATACTGTTTAAAATAAATTTATGACCCTCATACATAAATTAATAGAATCCATACTAGATTCCTAGTGGGCTGGGACCCTATTTATTATATTAAGACCTTGAGTATACTCAACAAGGCTTAATAAAATATTTGGGTAGATATTATTATCAATTATATCTCCATACAACTCCCAAATCATTAAACTGACAACTCTTTATCTTCACACATTTTATGTGTTAGTTTAACACGCCTCTAGAGTTTATCTTCTTAAGTGTATTTAACAAAAGATAAATTTTAATTAAGTCAAACCCATCATTCAGAAATATCAAATATTTCATAGTGTCAAACATATTCCTAATGGACTAGCCTTGAGTGTACTCAACATGTTGAGATCGATTTAGGACTCTCGTTTTTCACTATAATGATGGAAGACAAACAAAAATTATGACTTAATATTTTAGTGAGGAATTTATTATACAAAAGTCTCATCAATTCAATCATGTATATATGTACATATTTCATTAAGCATCAAACATACAAATAAATATACATATAAGAGTGGATGATTATAGACTAATTCTATCTAGTCTTCCAGAGCCAAAAGGAAAACTAGTTGGTCAATTCCTAAGGGGTATTACATTGAATTAATATCAATGTACCATCTCCATGGTTTCCTCATTTTCTTGCATCTTCAATCAGTCCGCCACAACCTGTATCATATACTAATTTGCACGCAAGCCTGAATAACATTGGACGCGCATGCCCAAAATAATAACAATAATAACGGACTCGCAGGTCCAGAATAAATTAAGAGTTCGCAGGACCATAAAACAACAAGAATAAAATTAATCATTCAATACATCCACACGGTTGAGTCCATAATCATCCATTAACGAAACATTTATCATATAAATGCTATCCTATATAATATCTAATATTATATGCATATATGTTTCAAGAATCTAGCAATAATTGTCGTTTAAAATCATTTAGTTAAATGGATCGAAAATAATTAATTAGTCAATTAATCAAATTAATCAATTAAATTAATTAGCGAGTCAATTTAATTAAATATCAAATTAGAGACTAACTCTAATTCCACAATTATATGCCGAAACTATTTAATTAAAATCAAATTTTAATTAAATACCAAATTAGAGTCCAACTCTAATTATATAAAAATTTTAGGGCGAGACATTTTAATTAAATATCAAATTAGAGTCCAACTCTAATTATAATTGAATTAATATTTTAATTTAGAATAAAACTCTTGAATAAAATAAAATTCAATTCAGGGCAAAAGTTTATTATTTAAGTTAAAACCAATTTTAAAGAAAATATAAAAGTCGTCAATTTTAAATAAAATTTAAATTTGAGTCAAAATTAAATTTTAAGGTCAAATTATTTGAAAATCAAATTTAAACCATTTTAATATTTAAATTCAAAAACCTTTTTTGAAAATTGCAAATTGACCGAAGTTCCAAATTAAAAACAAACCCCTTCAATTTCAAAAATTGCAAGACAAATATTTATTATAAAATTGCAACTAGGCCCCCATAAGGTAAATTGCAGACAGGGGCCCACAATTTCACAAATTGCAAGTGAGGCCCCCGCCTCCAAATCTCCTCAGCCCGACAGAAAAAATCCTAAAATTTCCCCCGTTTTTGATTAGCGGCACCGGCGACCGGAATAATGGTGGTGCGCGCCGCGAATAATGGTGGTGCGACAGCGGCGCCCACCACCGGGTATTGCAGCAGCGCACGGTGCTGTTGTCGTGTGCTGCTGCGATTTCCAGCAACAACGAGCATGCAGCGACGATGAGCGCTGCAGCGACAGTCACTGCTACAACGTGCAGTAGCGACTGTCGCTGCGCAACGCCCCGTGATGCCATGCTGCAATTCGTGGCAGTTGTCCCCACGACCGGTGGTGTCGTCGTCTCGATTTTTCAGATACAAATTTTTTTTTTTACGAAAAATTATTTTCCTTTTCAAAACAGATTTTTGAAGATGAAAAATAATTTTCTATATTACTAGATTCAAGAAAAAAAATTGAACAATCAACTTTAGAATGATCCATAGTGTAAAACAGTTTCTAACAAACACAAAGTGAGCTCTGATACCGCTATTGAGAATTTACTTAATCATTCACAGGGAAAAATAAAACAATTTCATTTCCCACCAAGGATCTGCATTTTATTTAGATAGAAATTGTGATAAGAATTATACATTTGATGAATTCTACAAACTCCTTTGTTTTTTTTGAACTCGAATAATCACGATCTACAATCCAAACTGTCCAATTGTCTAGCCTCCAATGGTGATCCATACAGAGAACATGAATGTCAACTAGGATTTTTCTTTTCTTGTACTAGCAAGAATAATGAATAATGAGAATAACACATAACTCCTAGTTTTAAAGATCACATTTCATAAATAACAAACTCATTAAAATATTTCAAAAATCAGGTGGTAAATAAATTTACTAAATATTAAAATACAATATAATATACATTAATTATTTCTACCAATTCCACCTCACATTCCCCATCCTATCACCCCACTACACCATATTCCCTCCACCTCCCCACCGGAGACAGCCATCGGCTCCGGCGATCGCTCCGGCGACTGTTCCTACGATCATTCCGGTTTCGGTGATCACTCCGGCTGCCGCTCCACCAACTTAAAAGTTTTCAAAAGATTAAAAATTGGAAATCACACCCCCACCCCATAGATCCACCTACCACCACCCCCATTTGCTGACACATGTCATCCGTGACTAATTGTGACCAAATTTGTATTCAATGTGACTAACTGTGACTAAATTTGTGTTCAGTGTAACTGTCTGTGACTAGATCAATCTCAAGTCACAATCGGTCACAATCAACACAAAATTGGCCACAATCGGTCATAATCAGTCACATACTTGATCGCATAGGGTCACCACAAATAACCAAGGGCATCGAATGAAACTGCACCTTTTGTACCATCGATGCTTCCTATAACCCAAGTCATACCTTCTCCAAATCACACCCCCGACGACTTAAAAATTTTCAGAAATAAAAAATTGGAAATCACATCCCCACCCCATGGATCCACCTACCACCATTTCCATTCGCTGACACATGTCATCTATGACTAATTGTGACCAAGTTTGTATTTAATGTGACTAACTGTGACCAAATTTGTGTTCAGTGTGACTGTCTGTGACTAGGTCAATCTCAAGTCACAATCGGTGACAATCAACACAAAATTGGTCACAATCGGTCACAATGAAACACACACTTAAACGCATAGGGTCACTACAAATAACCAAGGGCATCGAATGAAACTGCACATTTTGTACCGTCAATGCTTCCTATAACCCAAGTCATACCTTCTCCAAATCCAGAATGGAATGGATATCAGGCTGCACCCTACTTAAACATCAGAGAGGAGCTTACCTATACCCTAGCATTTTCTGAGAACGAGTTACCAACTTATATGAACTTCCCAATTCAACATCAACAGGAGATGGATTAATCGTGATGACAAAATCGGTCACAATTCATCCAAAAGGTTACTACAACAGCATAACACCAGAAAATAACTACTATTATTTTATCAAAACACAAAAAGAAGAAGAAAAATCACGTCAACGGCAATAGGAAGTTCAAATTTCTGTCCAGTCGAAATCTCATTGCACAATTCATCCGTGTTGTCACAAAGCAGGGCTGAGGCCGCGAGGCCACTAAAATCAATCTTCATCATTTTCCCTAAAAATCAACCAAGGTACCTCAACAAAAAATGCAACCAAATTCCAACAAACTCCGGTCACCTAAACCGTCGGATATAAGTACCATTGAAAAGCCCTTAACTTCCTCTTTAATTTCCACCCAACATCTACCATTATCATCCAAGAATGTGATAGAAATTAACAATCAAAATCAACTGCCAGAAAATGGCAAAACTGTCAGAATCGCACATTCCGGCCACCACCACAATCGCGGTCCTCATCTGACGTACGGTCCACAACCAGACGACCCCAACCATGGTCATAATTTATCCCAAATAGCCTTCCATAAATCTGAATTGGCCATAGAAATTCTCACAGTCACGAACTTGAAACAGCAGGTCCGAAAAAAGCCGATTCCGGTGTCGTCTGGTCTACCCACGGTTGTAGACCACCTGGGTAATCTTTCCCACCTCATGGCACACCTTGCCCAGCAATGGGTTTACAACTCCAATTTACAAACTAACAATCTGAATTTGGTCCAGAAAATCACGCAGGAACGAGGAGGAGAGAAGCCGCCACCAGATTCGCCACCTTCACCACGACCAACCACCCATCACAAGATCAACACCACCGCCACCAACACCAATGGTGTGCTATCATAGGCACCCAAAAATAGTCATTAAACCTCTAAAACTAATGTAGTAATGGAAGCAAGGGTCGATCCCATGAAGAGTGTGCACTTCAACAATTTATGCTTCGCAAAACTATTGGGGGGTTTTTTTTTATAATGAAATCAATCTTATAACAAATAACAATGTAAATTAACAAGTTGTATTAAATCAATGAAACGAGTCTTGATCAAAGTCAACTTCCACTATTGGAGATTTATAACCATTCATCAATCCACAAAGAATAATCTATCTGTAACACCCCGAAAATTTAGAATAAAATTATTTGTTTTATAAATTTTATTTTATGATTTTGAAAGTTGAGGGATTAAAATAAAGTTTTAAGTTCTTATGTTTTAAATTGGTCAAATATTTAACTTTTTATAGAATGACCAAAAGTATATCAACATTGGGCTCATTTTGTAGCTCGTATTAAATAATGTAGATTGGGCTCGAGAAAATATGAAATCAGATAAGTTAAGCCCAAGTTATTTCAGTTCAAAGAATTATGATTTATATGTATTATTTTATTTTATGAAATTGTACCCTTTTAAGATAATTAGTTAAAGAAAATAATATTATATTAAATGACCACATTTATCTTTAAAATAAGGGGATTAAACATTTTAATATTCTATTTCACTCTTCACGTGTTTTGTATATGTATTCATGCAAGATAATATTATATTAATTATTAACCATGTTTATCTTTAAGATGATTTCACTAATCAAAATTCTAGTTCCAACCAACCATTGTAACAAACTCTTACCACATTGGATAAATACAAATTTTATCACAGTTATACCATGACTCAACTATTGTATTTTTCCCTATAAATAGTGTGCCCATATCTCACAATTCATCACACAGAATTTTACACAGCAATTTTCATATAGAGAACAGCTGTAAATTCTAAGTATATTTTCATATCAAAAGCTCGTTTCATTAATCGAGGTAAGATATTTTTTGTGCAAGTTGTTTGTTTCCTTATACATTTATGTTCAGTAATTTATGCATGAATTGTCAATGGGCCTTCGGGTTCCTTAGAAAGAGATAAGAGATCCTTCGGGAATTTAAGATGACCTAGATGGGTGTTTCGCTTGGTCACCGAGATACTCCATAAGAGAAGAGTGGTATGAAGTGTTATTTTATTGCATATGATTGTATAATGGAAACTGCATGTATCTTACTGAGTGTTTTTAAAAATACTCACTCTTACAATTTCTACAGACTAGTTCGGATCGATTGGAGCTGTGGCGGGATGGTGCAGCGGAGTGCCAAGAGATTTCAACCTACGAGAATATTAAGTTTTATCGCTTTCCCTTTAAAATTCATTAGTTGTTTTGTCCAATAACAGTAGTTGAGAATATTTAAATTATTTTAAAGACATGATTTACGATTCGAATTTAAATTTATGAATGTTTTGTTTATTTAGAAAAATAGAATTTTACAGTTCTGCATTTTAAATACATGAAATTATGTTTGGTAACACCTCAAGATGCTTGAAATTTTGGGGCGTTACATTATCCACATTCACAATATTCATAGTTGGAATAAATTCATATTTCTCCTTAATTTTAGTTAATCAGAAACCAGCGTTCTAATTAACTCTAATTATCAAATAATCTCAGACCAGAGCTAAATATTCAATTTAATAACAGTTTTAAACAATAGAGAAGTCGATGAACTAGATAATACAAACACCAGCGGTTGCATTCAATCTATTTAAACATTCTTCTTAAGATTCAATAACATCTATCGCAGAAAATTATCAAATCCTAGTGCTTCACAAGTTAAATGATTCAAACAATTACGGATTTGAGATTTAACTTAGCTATAGATTGTAATATATGAAAAACTAATAGAGCTCTTGACAATCAAATATGGCAATCATAAAATTTTGCATATAAGAATATTGAATACTGAAAATATAAATTAAACAATGAAAATAGGTGGATCTCACAGTTATAATATTTTCCAAGGTTTCGGTATCCTTCAATCAAGCACCAAGAGTTAGTTACACATGATATATCTAAGAAAAATAGAGAGAAAATAGGTCGGAGGCATTTTGCTGTCTTCTGGGAATTTAGGTCAAGAAAAACGCTTCCAAAAAGTTTCCATAAGTAATTGAACAAAATAAGGAAAATTAGATATTTTCCCTTTTTAGCCTTGAGGCGCGTGCCTAGTACAACCTAGGGCTACAACTTTGATTCAGAAACTATCTTCGAATTAGATTGTTTTCCATGTCAAAAATTGGTCTCAATATGAGGCTGAAAACCGATGCAAAACTTTTCAACTTGAAAGTTGATATGTGAGAATGTCTTGCTATATTTCATCCCTTTGACTTCTTTCTTCATCCAATTGGCCTCTAACACTCTCAAGTCTTCATCGTGAGGTTCGATACAACTTTTGAATATTTGCACTTTGGTTCCCGAACTTTCGCTTTCTTTCATTTCGGTCATTTTCCCCTTATTTATTCCAAATTACGCCATATCCATCGAATTGCCACCTAAACTAAAATATGAGAATACTAAGTACATTTATGCATAAAATATTTATATGAGCGCATTAAATAAAGATTTAAAATGTGTGTTTTACATTCCTATCAAATTTTCCCACACTTAACTTTTGTTCGTCCTCGGTCAAAACTCAAATTTGATTCCCAAAAAACACCAGGTCATAATGTCAAGAACATAGAACTATCAAAATTTTTTTTTTAAAACACATAAAATATCGTGAATAAACATTCAATACAACTCATAATCAATTAGCAAGCATTTTCATATAAAGATGGAGTAAACTAAACATGTAGACCCTCACGGATATAAGCACTCAACTCTCATGTGTTTAAAAAGGTAAGCGTTTCACTCAAATTCATTCAAATAGAGATGTTCTACTATATGTTTGCATATCTTCTCATTTGCCACCACTTAGATCACATACTTTACAAGAATCATAAGGACTTTTCAAAGGTTGTAATGTAGCTTATGGTCAAGGTGGGAAATATTTGGGTATGTGACTCAAGAGCCCTCGAAACTAGTGGAGTAAAGATAAATAGATTTAGCTCAAACATATACATAAGACATGTAAACCAACCACTGCACATGATAGCTTCATCATTTTTGCATCTATTCCACACAAATCGAACTCTTTCTTGGGATGTATGAAAAGTTATGAATATAGATCTTTTTCAAATTAAATTCACTCTCCTTTATCACTTATTTTTTTTTCTTCTTCTTGTATTTTTCTTGCACAATGTAAACTCCAAATTATACACCAATACTGGAACTCCCTGAATGGACATAGAAAATTTGTTCCAATTCACCGATAATAGCACTACCATAAATCTTGATATCCCCACACTTATTTTCTTGCATACCCACACTTCTCATGACATTCAACAATACTCCACTAGCTCTAAGGTTTGGGTAAAGACAATATTTTTCCAGTTTAAAACTTGTAATGTGAATTTATACAAAGAAAAGGCAATAAGGCTCAAATGGGCTCAACAATGAAAAGTTCAAGTACAGGGTCAGCTATTTGGCTAATGAAGCTCATTTATTTGACAAAGATGACTTTAATCATGTTCATGCTTGTATGTATCAATGTAATCTTGAAGAGAATCAAGGCAAGTTGTAGAGAAACAAAACCATGGAAGAATATCACACATGAAAAAAAATATTGAGACTGTTATGGATGTATCAGTCTAAAGGCTCAAAAATCTCACCGAATTTTGTCCACAGAATTTAGTTACTACCATTCTCAAAGAAAATAACTGACTAATCAGCTCTAAGTTGGATGATTATTCATTCAATCATGTTATAAGTTCTTCAAAAGCCTAGTTAGTTTTAGCAAATAGCATACACAACCCAAAACAATCATTTAACGCTCAATTCATTTTCATGAAAAATCATGCAAAAATTTGTGAAATTAAACTCACTCAAAATTTAAATACAATAAATCTAAATATCTAAATCTCATCCCCATACTTAAAACTTACATTGTCCCCAATATAAGGTACAATATAAAGAAAATGACAAAAATAAAACGAAATAATAAAGGAATGCGAAAAAACAAAAATAAAAAGATAAATGAATGAACTCCCATTGGGTTGCCTCCCAAGCAGCGCTTTGTTTATTGTCTTTGACTCGACTTATTGCCTTTTTCTTCACCCGACACAGAATGAGTCTTCGAGATCCAATTGTGTCATGTCCTCCACCTGAAAACCTTTATAGAAAGGTTTGAGCCTATGACCATTCACCCTGAATACGTTTGAGGTTTCCAGACTTTGGACTTCTACTACACCATGAGAAAAGACATTAGTAATAACAAAAGGTTCAATCCAATGAGAACGCAATTTACCTAGAAACAGATGAAGTCGCGATTGGTATAGGAGGACCTTTTGACCAACTTCAAATTCCTTCCTAGAGATCATCTTATCATGTAAAGTCTTTGTCTTCTGCTTTTAAATTCTTGCACTTTCATAGGTATCATTGCGAATTTCCTCTAGCTCTTGAAGTTGCAACTTTCTGTGTTCTCCACTCTCATCCATCTTCATGTTGAAACTCTTGACGGCCCAATAAGCTTTGTGTTCTAACTCCACAGGAAAGTGACATGGTTTTCCAAACACTAACTGGTAGGGTCACATACCGATGGGTGTCTTGTATGTAGTTCTGTATGTCCATAAAAACTCATCCAAGCGCAAGCTCCAATCTTTTCTATTCGAGCAGACCGTTTTCTCAATGAGGATTTGACACCTCCACCTGACCATTAGTTTGTGGATGATACGTAGTTGACATCTTGTGGGTAACATGGTATATTCTTTACAGAGCTTCCACAGTTCGATTACAAAAATGAGTGCATCAATCGCTGATGAGAGCTCTCGGGATCCCAAACCTGGAGAATATATTAGACTTAACAAAATTTGCAGCAACTTTAGAATCATCATTCCTGGTGGCTTTGGCTTCTACCCATTTTAAAACATAATCCACAGCAAGCAAAATATAAAAAAAACCGAAAGAGAGAGGAAATGGTCCCATGAAATCAATGCCCTAAACATCAAAGATTTCACAAACAAGTATGGTAGTTTGTGGCATTTCAGTCTTTTGAGAGATATTACCTATTTTTTGACAGTTTTGGCATGAATTACAAAAGGAGTAGGCGTCGCGAAACAATGATGGCAATAGAAACCAAATTCAAGCACTTTTCTTGCTGTCGTTTTTGCTCCAAAATGTCCTCTACGAGCATAAGAGTGACATAAGGTGAGAATGAAGGTAATTTCATTTTAAGGAACACACCTTCTAATCACTTGATCTGCACAATGTTTCCACAAGTATGGATCGTCCCATACATAATATTTTACATCACTCTTTTGCTTATCTCTTCGAACCCTAGACAAATCAAATGGTAGAGTATTAACAACCAAAAAGTTTACAATGTGCAGAAGTCAGGGGTTGAATGATTGTCTGCAAAAGTCCTATTTCTCCTTAATTTTAGTTAATCAGAAACCAGTGTTTTAATTAACCCTAATTATCAAATAATCTCAGACCAGAGCTAAAGATTCAATTTAATAACAGCTTTAAAAATAGAGAAATCAATGAACTGGATAATACAAACACCAGTGGTTGCATTCAATCTATTTAAACATTCTCCTTAAGATTCAATAACATCTATCGCAGAAAATTATCAAATCCTAATGTTCACAAGTTAAATGATTCAAACAATTACGGATTTGAGATTTAACTTAGCTATAGATTGTAATATATGAAAAACTAATAGATCTCTTAACAATCAAACATGACAATCATAAAATTATGCATATAAGAATATTCAGTACTGAAAATATAAATTAAACAATGAAAATAGGTGGAACTTACAGTTATAATGTTTTCCAAGGCTTCGGTATCCTTCAATCAAACACCAAGAGTTAGTTACACATGATATATCTAGGAAAAATAGAGAGAAAATAGGTTGGAGACGTTCTGCTGTCTTCTGGTCGAATTTAGGTCAAGAAAAACACGTCTAAAAAGTTTCCATAAGTAATTGAACAAAATAAGGAAAATTAGATATTTTCCCTTTTTAGCCTTGAGGCGCACGCCTAGTGCAACCTAGGGCACACGCCTGGGGGGTTTGGAAGCCTCAGGCGAGGCATTTTTGGTCTGGAGCGTGCGCCTCTTTTGTTGCGAGGGCGCGTGCCTCGCCTAATTTCCGACAGCTGAACAGTTCTAAGTATTTTTGACATAACTTTCTCTCTCGCTATCCGATTGAGGCGATTCAAGATGCATTGTAAAGATAACTCGAAGAAATACAACTTTTATTCAGAAACTATCTTCGAGTTAGTTCGTTTTCCATGTCCAAAATAGGTCTCAATATGAGGCTGAAAACCGATGCAAAACTTTTCAACTTGAAAGTTGATATGTGAGAATGTCTTGGCTGTATTTCATCCCTTTGACTTCTTTCTTCATCCAATTGGCTTCTAACACTCTCAAGTCTTCATCGTGAGGTTTGATACAACCCTTGAATATTTGCACTTTGATTCCCGAACTTTCGCTTTCTTTCATTTTGGCATTTTCCCCTTATTTCTTCCGAATTATGCTATATCCATCGAATTGCCACTTAAACCAAAATATGAGAATACTAAGTACATTTAGGCATAAAATATTCGTATGAGTGCATTAAATAAAGATATAAAATGTGTATTTTACAATCCTATCAACCAACTAGGCACCACCGCCACCACTCTTCTACGCCGCTATCACTAGAGAAGTCTGAGAGAGAGAGAGAGAGAGAGAGAGAGAGAGAGAGAGAGAGAGAGAGAGAGAGAGAGAGAGAGAGAGAGAGAGAGAGAGAAGTGAACGGGTGGTTTAAAATCGAGGTGTGTGGGTAGAGTGGGGTGGGGTGTATATAAATTAATTTTTAGTTTTATAATATTAATTAATAATCCTATTTACCATCTGATTTTTGAATTGTAAAACTTTATCTCCTTAATTTTGAATTGTAATTTTGAAAAGAAGGGTTTTAGGTATTTTTCTCATGAATAATCTCTACAATTTTTAAATTCTAGTAGTCTATTAATATAAGTTCAAGTGGACTTGGCCCATCTCTTAAACTTAACCCGATCCAATATTCAATTAATTAAATTAATTAAATATGGTCCATGAATTAATTAATCCAATTAATTAATTTGGCCCTATTAATAAGTCCAACACTTGTCAACTAATTAATTGATAAATCTCATTCTTTTGATTCTCTTTTGTGTGTGACCCATTATGTTCCCGATTACGATGCCTAATGATATGAATTATTATTTTGATCTAATAAAAAAGAATAAATTAAAACACACCTTTTAATTTATCACCAATTCACATTCGTCGTCCAGATTGACATCTAACAATGTGACGGGACAATAGATGTGACGGGAAATGTCACATGTCGTGACAAAATCAAATTCATTCGTTTATCGTGAAACTATAATCATTTCGTCAATATGATCCGATCGATTATGAGATATGAATATGTGTTAATCTCAATTATTGATCATATCTTTTATCTTACTGTTAAGTCAATGTAAGTCAAAAAGGAGTTTTCGACTTATGATTTTACATTGGCCAAGGATTTCATTATTAACTTAACTGGATAAAATGTAGATCATAATTTCTTACTATTTAAGAGTGACGAATCCTCTATTGATCATTCACAACCTTTATATGATTCTTGACATACCCGAACGATGCCGTACTAGCGACCATTTGCATAGCAACATCCAAGATCACCAAAGTATGGCTGTTCTCATATAAGGCACTATGATAACCTCAAGTCAAAGAACCAATTCCACTACCGAACGTTAGAGATTAACCCTGACACTCAGATAGTTATCCTTATGGAATCTCCCCAACGGGTCTCCAATATTTTGTTCTATAACAAGATATCTACGTGTTCATTTAAGTATCATAACACTTTAGTTTGTGAGATCAGCTACCTATTTCGCAAGTAAGAAACGCCACACATGATGGTCTATCCGTAATAACGATATTCGTATCTCGTTATTATTTCGACCACGAATAATTTAAGATTCAATCATATTGTAATTTGTATCTCACAATCACAACTCCTTGTGATTAACAAATTGCAAAGACTTAAATTTACGGACTCTATACCAGAAAACAAATATATTAAACATATTAAAAGTGTTTACAGCCTAAATCGATTAGGTCTACGACATAACACTTACACTTATGGTGTCTAGGCAAGCAATCAGACAAAAGTTTCATCATAGTCAATCCTGGGCTATTGTGCATAACCTTTCATGAATAATCTTGCTTTATTTCTCTAGAACAATCCATTCGAATTGTGCTTCACCTTGTAGACCTATTTTACACCAATCACATCTTTTGTTTTTTGACTTTCAACTAGCTCCCAAGTTTTATTTTTCTCAAAGACTTTCTATCTCTTCCTCCGTTGCTTTTTTCCAACACTCATTCTTTATGGCTTCTTCAAGTTTTTGCCGCTTCTCTTTTGGTACTTGAGCATTGCAAATGCACTCGAATACTTTCAAATGCTTCACTGGCAATTTTCTTACATTCCAGGCTTTTATTGGTGTTTTGTTTCACACGGTCTCTATTGAGCATCTATTTATTAAATAAATAGATATATAAACCGCTTCAACCTACAAAACTTTTGGAAGCTTTTTCTCATGTAACATATCTTTTTTCATATTAGAATCTGACTTTTCCTCTTCAATACCCCCATTTCATAGTGGAATATAGCCAATGTTAAATGCCTTTCAACACCTTCATCCTGACAAAATTTATCAAATTATTTTAAAGTATACTCCTTACTATTATCACTTCTCAAAACTTTTATGAAATGACCATCTTGTTTCTCAACAAATATCTTGATTTTTTTACGGATTGCAAAAACTTCAAATTCTTGTCTCATAAAATAAACCTAAGTTATTCTTGTAGAATCATCAATAAAGAGAATAAAGTACCTATTTTGGGAGTAGAATGGTGTATGCATTGGTCCCATATATCCATATGCACCAATTCAGTGGCCTTTTTGCTCCTCAAGCTACTCATTTTGGAAATGGTTGCCGGTGACGCTTCCAAAGTGCACACCCTTCACAAATTTCAAAATTTTCCGCAATTTCTGGGAAGCCCTGCACCATGTTTTTCTACTATAATAATTTCAGCCCTTGAAAATTCAAGTTACCAAATCTTTTGTGCCATAACCATATGAGTCATTAGCCACCATTCGAAAAGCTTTGTCAATAAAATGTTTGAAAGTTAAGGGAAAACTTCTACTATTTATTTTTAGATTTGCTAACACAAGTATTATCTTGAAAATGTAGGGAATAAACATTCTCTAGAAGCTACCCAACACTTAGTAAATTTTGATCTAAATCCGGTACATGTACAACATCTTGAATAAGTCTTGAAACCTTCTTTGTTTAAACTCCAATTGCTAATTTTCCTTTCACACCTACTAAATCTCCATTTCATAATCCCACTTTTCAATTTGAATTCTCCATATCAATAAAGATATTTTCGTTCGAGGTCATATGGTTGGTGCATCCACTATTTGAAAAACCATTAAGTTTCTTGATAGCTGGAGCAATTTGAACTTGAGAAGCATATTTGTTGGTCCTCATGCATTCAAAGAAGCATAACATAAGCTCAATTCATTCTCCTTCACGACAGCACAATTAGTTTTTTGGATGTTCTTTGCTCTACAATCTCTTTTCAAATGCCCAAACGTTTTAAAATTGTGGCATTGTGGCTTTCCTTTGTACCAACAATCATTTTCACCACGGTTGCTTTTCTTGCAAATTTTACACGTTTGTGATAAATCTCCTATCAAAGTTGCTTCTACCTCGACCTCTTGAACTCCTTCCGCTTCTACTTCTTCCACCTCTATTCATTGATTTACCATGATATTGTTGTGTTTTAACATTCTTAGGACCAACATTAAGTTTAGATTGAAACACATCCTTAACTAAATTTTCAGAGCATCAATTTAATCTTTTTTCCAATGATTTCAAAGAACCCATTAGTTACTTCAACTTTCTACTTCTTTAAATCATTCATTTCTTCAATCATAGCCACACGTGGATCAAATTTTTCGGGCAAACTAGTCAGATTTTTTTGCACCATTGTTGCATTTGAAACCTTCTTAGCATATGATTTGATTTGATTTACAAGTTCATTAAATCTATTGAAAAATTCTCTGACTCATTTATTATCTTTCATCTTCATATTTTTGAATTCCCTTCTAAGAGATTGGAGTGTAGTGGTTCTTACCTTCAAATTTCCTTGATACTCTTTCCTTAGGATCTCCCAAACTTCATTGACCTTGTTTGCCAACATTATTCCTAGAAAAATGAATCAGCCGTTGCTCTATGTAGCATTGAAAGAGTATTTGCATCTTTTTGCCTAGATTCTTTAAGCTCCTTCTTCTTGGCACTCGAAAAATCTTCTTCATTTTTAGGTTCTTCGAAGTCATTTTCTACCTTATCCTATAGACCTACTGCAAGAAAGGAAGTCTTCATCTTCACAGACCAGAAATCATAGTTTTGCCCATAACCACTTTAACCACTTGTGCTTGCCATCTTCTTTTCTACAAAAGCCTTCATTTTTTTATAACTCCAACTACCAAATCTTAGCTGCAAATGAAAAATATGACTTGGATGCTCTCATATAAAATGTGTTGGCTGTAGTTTCAGTTGTAGGTCCCAAAATCTAATGTAAAATGAAGTAATTGAACAGAAAATGAAATGCAGTAAATGAAGAAAGGTATGCCAAAGCAAATCTCCTTAAGATAGATATCACCCCCCAATAAAGTGCAAACGGGATTATGGACATCTGTCTCCCAAGATACAACGCTATTTCGAAGTCGATACTGCACAATACTAACCTTGTCGATCGAACCAAAGAATGATCGTACTCGAACGTAATAAATACGAATATATTTGAAAGAATTTTTGTAAACAGAATTTGGAGAGAGAATGAATTTAGAAATCAATAGTATTTTAATTGATTTGGTGTATTGAAAAACGAATTTGGAGATCTCTATTTATAGAGATTGAAGTGTCTCATTGAATGGGTGTGTGACATTTCATGAACCGATGCACCACTTGGTTTGATTTATCTTAGCCATTGGATTGCACCATTTCATGATTTGACGGTCCAGATTAAACAATGAAGTGTAGTGCCCATTCATCATACCTATTCACTAATTTCTGAATAGTCACCAGCCAAGCAGATGCCACGTGTACATCCAATTGAACCAACTGCCATGCTGGACGAAGTGACGCCACATGTTACGTATGTGTGCCACCTAGGATGCCACTTATCGAGCCTCCCGTTTCTATGTCATCGAACCGTGAATCCATTTCCGAAAACTATAAGGCTTCCCAACTCCTCGCTTTGAGCGATTTTAAGGCACTCCACTCGCTCAGATCTTGGGCATCTTGCAAACTTGGGCGATGATGGTACCTTATTCGTAGGCCTCCATCACATTCATTAATGGTCATATTTGGGCTTTCATCCTAGACTTCTTAAATGTGGCTCATCCCTTGGGCTACTCGATTTGGGGTACACTTTTTGTATGTCAACAATTACCCCCCAATATAGCAGAATTAATACTAATTATTAATCTTTACCATATTCTTCCTTTGTATTTTTCGGTAATATTTGAAATTCCCAAGAATTTCAATCATTATTTTCGTTTGATTGTAACCCTTCCATAATCTAAACGATGCAACGTTGCAAACCCCCATAAACCCAAAAGACACGCCACTTTATCGCTTCATTACTTTCATGTCTTCACATCATGCGTTCTACAAAAGTTATTGTTCATTGTCTTGCTTCTCCACTACGCCTTTCAAGAACCTTCACCAAGACTATATGTTGTTGTAAATGGCGACTCCACAAACCTCTTCTGATAACAGCCTTAGTTTCGAAGATTTCCAAACCCTCCTTGCCAGGCCATATGTAAACTCGATTTTTCTCTCATTAGCTAACCCAGACCTCAATGAATTCTACATGGGTCCATCATTTAAAGACATTGAATCTATTGGAAAAGCGGCGGTTTCAGTTATTTCTTTGTACTCAAGATTCTCCTTTTTTGAATCCTTTTCCTTTAAAGCCAATTCGGGAACGAGGTATTCGTACTTGGCCTAAGTCTGATTCTACTTTTCCTTTAAAGTGATTTTTGATCATGCTGTGATTTTAGATTTACTAGAAATTGTACTCCATCCCCCAATCTGTGACTATGTACTTTTTTCGACTGCATTAAGTTTTTGGTCTTCAGAATACAATGCTTTTGTTTTTCCCATTGGCCCAATGTCCATCACCCTGAGGGATGTTGGAGCCCTTGTAAATCTTCCACCCTTGGCCGATACTATTTATCCCGATATTTTGGTCACTAGTACTGGCCGAAAGTTCGATAAAAAACTTACTGAGTCTTACTCAGGCATGCAAGGCCTTTATACTGCCTTTAGCTCTGAGCCTTCTCACATTGAGCGTGTAGCCTTTCTTCTGGTTTGGCTTTGTAAATATGTCCTTTGTGTGCCTAGCATGAAACCTTCAATGAGTTATTTACCTATAGCGAATGAGTTGGTACGTGGTAGGTCCTTGAATCTTTGTTCGTTGTTCTTAGCCGCCTTTTATAGAGGCATGACTTCCCTTCAATTTCAATATAGAACTGGTGCATCTCCCACTGGTAGTGGGCTTCTTTGGCTCGTTCAATTGTGGTTGAGGGCATATTTTCTACAGCTTGGTGCTCCATCATTCCCTCCACGATCGGTCAATAGTTACCGGCTATTTATCTATCAATTGGGCCCTGTTAATATATCCACTAGGGACGTCTTCACATTCTTTTACAATTTGAATTCAACTTCTCCTTTTTTCCTTTTTCTGCTCACCAAATTCCTATTTATGTGCGACCTCCTTCTACCATGGATGAGACGAGTATGTACTTGCCTATTTGGGCTCAATTTTTGACCGGGAGAAAGCTATTCCATGATATCGTAACTGAAACAAATGCTAAAGCTAGGGTCGAGATATATGTTTCCCAATTTTTTGCTCGTCGCTTGGTTTTGGCTAGACATGGCCTGTCCCTCTTTGTTTTTCTAGGAATTTAATAGACCGTTTTCATGTCATAAATAAAATCGAGGCACAAGCCATTGATGTTCGTAATAACCTTTTGACTAAAGGTTTCTCTTTGGTTTCTTTCAATCCTAGTTTTGTTACTCACCCTCTTTTTGGCCAACTTTGGCCGTCTGTGAAACATAGACTCTCACACCTGACGCCACTCGTGCTTTCCAAATGCTGGATCAGTTAGGGATTTCCTCTACTTTTCCCATTCTTGCTCCTCCTGTATCCATTAAGGGTCCCTCTTCACCTGTCGCACTAAACATCCGGCCTTTCCATCCGTTTCCCCTTCTACTCATCGTAGTGCAGCCAAGGGTGCTTCCAATCGTAAGCGGCTAGGCTCATCTTTACCAGTCTTACCTGTTGATGATGCTGATGCTGATGATTCTCCTCTCATCATCTGGAGAAAGGTATTTAAGTTCTTTTATTCGTAAAAATGACTCTTATTGGGTTAATGTTTACTTGAATTTCCTCAGAAGAGTTCGACTTCTCCTTCAAGGGATGTAGTCGTGAAAGCCCTTGTTTCATCACTTCCAACTGAAGCTACTTCATCCAAGTTATCTGATGCAGGGATTTTGCCTAAAGAGAAGTGCATAAACCTGGAGTCTTCACCACAACTAGCGGAGAGTTACCACTTTCTCAGGGCATCGACCCCCCGAGTGCTGAATCAGAAGGTAACACATATTTTTCTATCTTTATCCCTGATTGTATCATTTGGCCCTTGATCCATTGCTTCTTAAATTCTACAGAGATTCCCACGGATGTGCCTATTGTAGCAGAACCTACTCGTTTAGACAAAGGAAAGTCTCCACAAGTGGTTGCATCTGCCAGTGAGGTGCCCCAATTTCCAAAAGCTAGTGATGAGGTAGCTTTTGTTTTATCTTTCATCTTTACTTTGTTTACTGTCATGAAGATGCTCAATTTGCATTTCTCTTGTAGACTACTGATGCCGTTTTATGCTCAATTCAAGATGTGTTTACCTCTTGGGAACAAATAAAAGAAAGCGTTGCTTCTCGCTCTTCGTCGGCCAGTCATCCTTCTGTTTCATCTACACCCATCTCAGAGGAAAACATGAATATACTCAAGTAGTCTGTGCTTGAATATGTTTCTTTTATGGATCTGAATATCAACAAGGCCAGTGCTTCCAAACAGAAAGAGAAATTTGATCTTTTGAGTGAGAAAATGGCCAAAGTAATTGAGCTTCCTTCTCTTAAAGTCTCATCTGATATTAGGCTCACGTTGAAGATCATCCATTCAGAGATAAATTCTTTGCTGGCCAAAAATATAGAATTGAAGGCCAATAAGACTCAGTATATTTGTGCTGTAGCTGAAAAGGAGTCTTTGTTTGAAGAAATTGAGAAGACAAAGAGCAATTTATGTGAGATTTCTACTGAAGTTATGGTTGAAGACTCGATGATAGTGAGTCTAGTTGCAGAGATGAAGGCGCTTCAAGTAAGGATGGATGACCATATGGCCATATTGACTACTAAAAGGCGTAATGCTTCTTAAGAGGTTGAGCGAAGTAAATCCTTGATCGAGAGTTACTCCAAGTTGGAAGTTGACGATGGGATGATGGTTGAACTATCCACTGCTTCTGATGAGTAAAATGGAGAATGGGAGAAGCTTAGACAACAAATGCGCTCCACCTGGGGTAAATTGTAATTAAAACATTTGATGTCTTAACTTTCCTTTTGTAATTTCGCACTGGATGTTGTTGTTAATTTTGAATGTAACAGCAGCCATTGTTATTAATGAATGACTATTTTGTTTACTTGCACATTAATTGACGTTTTCCTTAATCATCAAAACCCCAAGCATTTATTCACCTTATGCTAACACTCACGTACATTCTTCCTTGGTATTCCCATCTTTTTTTCTAAGACTTTGGGCCATTTAATTTCAGTTACTATGCATGATGTGGTCGTTCATATTCCGTCCTTTCATCTTCACGCTTCTATAAATGAGTGTATATTTCACACTTATCATCTTCATTTCCATTCTTTCTTTCTAAAACTAACTTGCTGCTATTGTTTGGCACCTTATACAATTGATCAAACACTTCCATCTTCAATAGAAATGGACCAATCGATCTACCTATTTTGCTATTTGTCTTGATGTTGCTTTTGGTATGGAAAATATATGAAATGTTCTGTGGCTAATGAAGTTTTCTCAACACCTCTATGTTCTCCAATAGGAGCTCAATGATGGAAGGCGATTTGAGGATGAATTTCATGTCACTTAGCTTGTTGAGAGTGCTCCTCAGCCTTCTTGCCTGTTCTTGCAGCAATACAATTGGACAGGAAGTTTGAGAGTGCCGTTCAGCCTTTTTGCCTGTTATAAGTGCTTCTCAACCTCTCTGCCTGCTATTACAGCAGTGCGATCAGGATGGCGATTAAGGCCAATTCACCTTCTTACTTGGCAATCGACCGAAGGAATTATCTGCTCCCAATTGTAGCTTATAGAGCATTTAGTACTTTGTATCTCACAATTTGTAATGAATATTTGACAATAAACGAATTTATTTGAATGTACTTCGTTCTTGTCTTATTTATTTACAATCGCTCAGCGTAATTATATTGATTATGCTTCTATTTGTTCACTTTCCCATAAGGAAGGAACGTACTTTTTAAGTATTTGCCATTAATGAATCTCATGTATTTGGTACCATCTAAATCTTCTAATTGATAGGCTCCAATAGGCAGCACACTTTTTACTTTATATGACCCTTCCCAATTGAGTGACCACTTTCCATACTTTGGATCTTTGCTATCCAAAGGGAGTATTGTTTTCCAAACCAATTCGCCCAGACTAAAAGACTTGGCTATAACTTTTTTATTGTAAAATTTAACAATTCTTTATTTTTGAACTTGCAATCTATGTAGGACGTCCAATTTTAATTCGTCCAACTCCAATAAGTTTTGACCTAGTGACTCAGCATATTCACCATCATTTAACTTATGTTGCAAACATACTCTAATTGATTGCATGTTGATTTCGATAGGTAAAATGGCCTCCTGTCCATAAGTAAGTTGGAAAGGAGTAACTTTGGTACTTGACCGAGGCGACGTCCTATAAGCCCATAAGGCCTTGTTTAGACATTCGTGCCAATTTCTAGCATTGTCATCTATCATTTTTCTTATGATATTTTTTAGAATCTTATTAGAAGATTCTGCTTGTCCGTTGGATTGAGCGTAATACAGTGTGGAGTTTACTAACTTAACTCCAAACTCGCTCAAGAACTCCTTCACTTGATTTCTATTCAAGGAAGTTCCGTGATCCACCATCAAAGTTTGTGGAATTCCAAATATATAAATAATATGATCACGGATAAATTCTATGACACTCTTCTGGGTGATCTCCTTTAAAGGTATCGCCTCTACCCACTTTGTGACAAAATCTGTTACAACTATAACAAATGTATGTTACTTGCACGATGGGAGATAAATCTTCCCTATCAAGTTTATTGCCCAACCCTTGAACGGCCAGGGTTTGATAATGGATGTCATCTCTCTTGCTGGCGCTCTTTGTATCGGATCATGCTTTTGGCATTTTAAACAACTCTTCGCATACTGAACACATGATTCTCCCATCTTCCGCTAGAAATATCCACTCCTAATAATCAATCATCTCATCCTTTGGCCGACTTGATGAGCTCCACATATCCCTTCATGCACCTCAGTCATGATCGTTCTAGCTTCTTGCAAACTTACACATTTTAGTAATATATACCATCAGAGCATTTCTTAAATAACTCTTCATCTATCAACGTATAGTTTAACAAATGCAATTTCATTTTTCTACTACCTTTTTTATTAGATTCTTTAAGAAATCTTTTAATCTCCATTCTCCAATCTATTGCATCTCTATCTTGTATCCAATGAATTTCGATCCTTCTCACCATTCTTTGGACTACGGGTAATATTACTTGATATTCACAAGTAGATTCCCAATTTAAAACCTTTGAATACCCGAGGACATTTAAGCCAACTCATTTTCTATATCATTATATATCCTATTGACACATTGCAGCTCTACTTGGTCGAATTCTTCCAACAATTCTTGGGCAATTTCATATTGATTTATAATGGAATCACTTTGACATTTAAAATCACCAATTAATTGGTGAATTACCAATTGAGAATCGTCCCTAACAATCACATTTTTTATCTCCATATCTATTTTTAATTCTAAGCTCACAATAAAGGCTTCATATTCGACTTCATTATTGATACACATCCTATCCAAAGTGAATGCGAATTTGTAACAAATCCCTAAAGGATTTATCAATGCGACTCATACCTCTGCACCTTTAGAGGTTTTTGACCCATCAAAATTAAAAACCCAATGTTTTAATTCGAATGAATCGATTTCTAATTCAATCCTTCGGGCATGTCAAGGCATGGACGATCGGCTAGAAAATTAGTCAAAGCCTGATTTTTGACTGCCTTTTGGGGTATGTACTGTGTTTCGAATTCTGACAATGCTAAAGTCCAAATGCCTATCATTTGGTGTAAAATAGAGCGAGCTTAATCAAATTTATTCTTGAAATTAAATAAACGGTTACAGGCCGTAAATAAGCCCTTAGTTTTGTACATGTGAAATACAATGCAAGACATAATTTTTCAATAGCAGAGTAATTACATTCACATTTTGTCAACCATCTACTCAAATAGTAAACTGTCATTTCTTCTTTAAATTGTCTTCTTGTACGACCATTCCAACTATTGACTCTTGTTTAGCCGATATATACACTTTCATTGGCTGTCCTTGGATTGGTGACACCAACACTAGTGGACTTGATAAATACATCTTTAGGCTTTCAAAAGTCTTTTGATACTCTTCTTTCCATGATAAATACATCTTTAGGTTTTCAAAAGCCTTTTGATACTCTTCTTTTCAAACGAATTCATCATGATTTTTGAACTTTAAAAGAGGCGAAAAGCATTTAGTTCATCCTGCACAGTCAGAAATAAAGCGTCTTAAAAAATTTACTTGGCCTAGAAACCTTTACAATTCTTTTGTTGTTAGGTGGTTTGGCCTCTAAAATGGCCTTCGTTTTATTTTTATCGAGTCCAAATGCCTACCCTTTGATGTAAAATAGAGCGAGAGAAGATATACTTAATCAAATTTACTCTTGAAATTAAATAAACGGTTACAGGCCGTAAATAAGCCCTTAGTTTTGTACATGTGAAATACAATGCAAGACATAATTTTTCAATAGCAGAGTAATTACATTCACATTTTGTCAACCGTCTACTCAAATAGTAAATCACCATTTCTTCATTAAATTGTCTCCTTGTGCGACCATTCCAGTTATTGACTCTTGTTCAGCCGACATATACACTTTCATTGGCCGTCCTTGGATTGGTGACACCAACACTAGTGGACTTGATAAATATGTCTTTAAACTTTCAAAAGCCTTTTGATGCTCTTCTTTTCAGACGAATTTGTCCTAATTTTTCAACTTTAAAAGAGGCAAAAAATATTTAGTTCACCCTGCACAGTTAGAAAAGCTTACTTGGCCTAGAAACCTTTGCAATTCTTTTTTGTTGCTAGGTGGTTTAACCTCTAAAATGGCCTTCGCTTTATTTTTATCGAGTTTAATCCCCATTTTGTGTACTAAGAAACCAAGAAAGTTTCCTACATTAACACCAAATGCACATTTCAAGGGATTCAATTTTAGTTTATATTGCCTCATTCGCTCAAATGAACATCTCAATTGTTTAAAATAGTCATCTTCTTTAATGGATTTGACCACTATATCATCTACATACACCTCAACAAACTTGCCTATCATATCATGAAAAATCAAGTTCATTGCCCTTTGATAAGTTGCTCCTACATTTTTCAGGCTCAAAGGCATAACTACCCATTCAAAACATCCTAGAGATCCAGGGCATCTGAAGAAAGTTTTGTGTATGTCTTCCTCAATTATGTAAATTTGATTGTATCCTGAATACCCATCCATGAAAGAATATATTACGTGTCCGATAGTCGAGTCTACTAAAGAATCCACCATAGGCATTGGATACTCATCTTTGGACACGGCTATGTTTAGGTTTCTACAGTTTATGCACACCCTTAAGTTGCCATTCTTTTTTAGTATGACACGATATTGGACAACCACTCGACATATCTGGCTGTTCTAATAAAAATTTCTTTTAATAATCGCTCTATTTGTTTCTTAATTTTAGGAAATACATTAGGAGCAAAATGCCTAGGAGGTTGCTTATGAGGTTTAAAATTTAGCTTGGTTGGCAATTTATGTTCCACCAAATTTCTATCTAAACCAGGCATATGTTTATATTCCCAAGCAAAACAATCTTTATATTCCTTTAATAAAGCGATTAATTTATCACTAACCTCTTTATCGAGCATCTGGCTGACGAATGTTGGGCGATCTTCCCCTTCATTATCAATATTCACTTTAATCAGAGGGTCTTGTACTTGAACGTATCCAAGTTTGGTGATCTTCATTACTTCATCATCAATGTCCTTTATAGGCACTTCTTCTTCTAAACAATCCACATTGTTGACTTCTCGGCCAATACTTTGTTCCATGTCGAACACTGCCAATTTGTCTCCCAATACTTTCAAGGCTGCTTTTTCTTTCGTCTTGTCTTTACATTCTTCATTGAAAGCCATTAACTTGACTTTGAAGGCCTGAACTTCGGCCATTTGCCCTTATTGTTTACAACTCAATTAAAACTCCTTGATTACCTTTTCGCCAATTACTGGCTCCTCCAGAGCTACTATGTTTGGCCTCATTTGACTGAACATTTCAGTAAGTGCATCTACTGAAAACGGCTCTTCGCTCTGTGCAACAATTTGAGTTTTTCCTCCATCTTGGACTACCCTGACAGGTCCATAATTTCCCTCATACACGAACCTTTCCACTGAGTTTGCTTCTACGACAAAAGGTCTATGATCTGCCTGCACCACTTTTGCTTCACCTTTGTCATTCTAGAAAACCAGGCATTGATGGAGCGATGAAGGTATGCAGCGACTTTCGTGCATCCAATCCCTTCCTAGTAACACATTGTAACTAGTAGGACCATCTATTACGAAGAAGACTGTAGTCCTAGTGGTTGTCCCTACAGTTATGTCCAGTGGCATAACTCCTTAAGCTGAAGTTGCTCCTCCATTGAAACTTGTGAGGATTACTTCTGTTGGAATCATATCACTTTGTCTTTGCAAACTTTCTCATCATTCTAGACGAGATAGTGTTTATAGCTGCTCAGTTATCAATAGGTACTTTTGCCACATATATACCGTTGACCAAGGCCTTCACATACAATGGCCTTAAATGCTTAGTCAATTTCATGGCTGATCTCTTAAATATAACATTCTCAGCAGCATCTATTTCCACTTCCTGTTTGCCCTCTGTTGAATCATTTTCTCGTGATAGTTCAACATGCAATATTCTTGGAGGTAATCCATACTTCTCAGAGCGAGGTAATCTCCTTTTCCTCTTTGGCGTCCCGTATAGCACATAATAATTGAAAGAGCGCCTAGATTAGGGGTGTCCAAAAGTCCCGAACCCGAACCGAACTCGAACCCGAACCAAACCGAACCGAACCGAACCGAACCGAGCCGTTCTTCATAAGTTAAATACTCGAACGGGTACCCGAATCGAGAACCGATGAGTTTGGATCGGGTCTCGGGTCTAGACCAAGAACCGAAACTAAATAATTTTTTTTATTTTTTATATTGAATTAATTAAATTATTTTATTTTTTTTAAACAAATTAGAAAATTAATTAAATAAATCAGATTATTTCATAATTTTAATTTTAAAGCCCAAATATTTTTAAAGTTCATTAGCCCATTTTAATTTGCTCATGACTACATGACTATTCGAATTTGCTCATTAAATTTAAAACCTTCAAATGAGATAAAATTAATTTTATTGGACGGCTAGTTATTTATATGTTTTTGAATTGTGCTACATTAATTTATAAAAGTTACGAATGAAATGTCATTAGTTGTATTTATGTAGTGTTGCTGTAAATATTAAAAAATTTAATTATGGTACGGAACCGAACGGAACCAAACTGAACGGAACCGAACTCGAACGGTTCCATTTATTAAATACTCGAAAGTTTTGGGTCGGTTCGGTTCTCTTCAGAACTGAGCCCACGGACAACCCTAGCCTAGATGGTTCTCCTAACAAGTCCACTTCACGAACTCCCTCTCGATGTAGTTGCTTCAGCAGAGTATTGCGCGATACTCCTTTTTTTTCTCTCTGCTTCCAGATCAATCTTCTCTTCAATATCCGTCATACCATCATCTTCTTCCTCATTGTAGGCCCATCTAGAAGTTTGACCTTCTTGACATTCAAGCACACATGCTTCCTCTTCGTATCCTCCATTTCTCTCTCTTATTTCTCTTTGTTCTTGAACTCATTAGCTAGTAAATAGTTATTAGCCATGACAGGAGGTAACGTACCAAACTGAATAGTAAGGGCTGATCTGGATTTTTTTCATCCCTTCTGTCTCGCTCAAACTTTGTTATCCCAGAAGAGCTTTTTGACAATTTTTCCATCGATTCACCTGTACCAGTCTCTTTACTGTCTTCGAGAACATTTTGATTGGTCACCTCAAGTAGTTTAGGCACCTTAAGACGTGGCAATCCCTGTTGTTGCCTCATCATTCATCTATAATTCCATTGAAAATGCCTTTGTTGGGTTCTTGTCATCTCATTGAAGGGTATCACCCTTCTTGCATTATATTGGAATGAATGCCATACATTTGGTTGGCGAGGTTGCGGCCTAAATGTCCTCACGTTATTTATTGGCCTGGACTGCCTTTTAAAAGGTGGTCCTCTATAGAATGATATACCTCGCCCTTTAACAGGCTGCACATTTGGGACAAAATCGGGACGATGGTGATGTTGCCCTGCTCCTGACTTCCTTGTTTTCTCACTCACTTCTCCTTTACACCTTACACAGAAAACATCTTCATCCTTTCTAGGATCCTTCCCTTTGAAACGTTTAAAAACGTTGAGATATGGCCCAGGGTCTTCTTTCCCGTCATCAATAACCAATTTGAATCTTGCAACTTGTTTTTGAAACCAGTCGTCACCATGTTCACCCCAAGTGGCTGTGGAAAAAGGTTTTTATCCACTGCTATCTTCTTCTTATCCTCGAACGTAATTCGTCCTGATTCAATGGCATATTGTAACACATGGCGAAAAATCAAACAGTTGTTAGTCAAATGTGACTATGCATTATGCCACTTACAATATTTCTTGCCCTTAATTTGTTCAGGGCTTGACAACTTATGTTTATCGCTCAACTTTATCTGTTTATCCTTATATAGTTTATCAAATATAAGGTGAGCTTTGATTACATCGAACGAGAATGTTCTAACCTTTTTGTTTTCATCTTTTATAGGCTCGTCCTTGCCCAATGCTCTAGGTTTTCCCATTATAGGACAAGTATACGCATCTCCTTTGATTAATTTGGTCAAACATACTTCGGTTTGATCGTAATATTCGTCATTAATGGTATGAACATCAAAATTTGGGTCTCTATAGTAAGTCCTCTTGCTAGAATTTTTCATCTGCTCTTCTTCTTTTATTAATCGTTCATACCTAATCACGTTTACGCTCAATTGGAAAAGATCAGGAAATTCCCTATCTTGGAATTTCTTTTTTCAAATCAAAGTTTAGACATCTTTGAGCAATTTTGACAAACTCCATTTTGGGCAAAGGTGCAAAACATTTACTTCTTGCTGTCTTGAACCTTTGAAAAAAACCTTCTGCCCATTCGTTTAGGTAGATTCGCCAGAACGGCTAAAGTAACTTCATATTCAGTCTTGTAAAACTGAGTATGGAACAATTGTTCCAATTGTTGCCATGTTTGAACAGAGTTAGCTGACAAATTGATGAACTGGAGAAAGATACTCCTGTTAATGAACTAGGGAATAACCTCATTTTATGGTAGTCAGTCACTTCACCACTTTGTAGTGTGAATTGCCCTATGTGTTCTAGAGTAGACCTTTCTCCTAAACCATGAATAATGAGAATTCTGGCACTTTATACCCTCTAGGCCATGGATATGCTTGGTCTACCCAATTAGGATATGGCTTTGTGTAAGTAGGCCTAATGATAGGATGTACCCCAAAACCTATTTTATCTTGCACTATTTCCATAATTTGATTTCTCAACATGACATTGGGGTCATATGGAGTTCTTACAGGTTGGTTGACCGGTTGAGTTACCTGAGGCCTAACATTTGGTCCTTGGTTGGCGACAAAGTTGCGGTTATTTGGGCCATTGCTACCATTAGCCCGAATATTATTCCATCATTAACACGTGGGGTATTCTGTCCGTTATTCGAGACATTGTCTCTTATATTTAGGTTACCCCAAGTTTGATGTACCATTACCACTATTTAGATTTGGCACTACACTACCCACTGGTTTGAAGTAGACGAACCAAAAGGTGGTTCTATCCCTTGATTTAGACTTAGGACTGGGGAATTATGTCCTACAATCGTCCTAGTTTGAAAGTGATTTGCGATAGGCATAACTGGCTAACAAATTTGGCCTACTAACTTGTTCATTATTTCATTTATTTAGTTGTTTGGCCATGTTATCATAATGTGCATTCCCATTTTGGGTAAATCTTTCCATATTATGAACATTTCGTAGATTTACCTGTTCAATGACATCTTGTGTGAGTTCTCCAAACAATGCACGCATGGTTCGAGGACTCAACTCCGTCATTGGTTCGTAACGACTGTAACTGCTCTGACTCTGTCCCTCTGTTTGTGGAGAGCTTTGTTGTTCCTCATATCGCTCGATCACAGATTGGACTACTCCCTGACTTGCTGGTTCCTTATCAGACTTATGAGGCTTATTGTTTTACCTTTTGAACCTCAAACACCAATGTTCCACCGGGCGTGCCAAATTGTTTCGCTCGAGTTGTCGCTAACAATTAAAAAGGGATTCAGACGATTGTGTAAGGAACAGATCTCTTGAGACAAAGTCCCAAAAAGGGGTGTTTTATTGGCGATGGTTTACAATTGGAAATAAACAGAATGCCTCCAAGAGGCGCAAGCACACGAGTACTAAAAGAAGTGTTTAAAGTTAAACTAAGGAATTGAAATTACATATACTCTGTTTGAGAGTGTTTGATTCGGGGTCTTTTTCTCTATGTCTTCTCTTCCTTTTATACTTCCTTGATAATTCTTTCATGACAAACCGTTTGAAAACTGCTTGATTGCTCTATAACTACCCACTTTCTTCATGATGGCTGACTTATCATGGAACTACCTTCTCTAACTGTTGCCATTGTTCTCGTCGTTCAACCACCTACAACTATGATTCTTGGATTGTGGGGTGTGGTAAGGTTGCTCAATAACTACTTCAATAACTGCTGCTCTGGATAACCATATTTCCTCATGTTTGCTAAAATCCTGGGGATTCGAAGGTTTGGGCGAGAATAGGCTCGTTCGCTTTGGACGATTTTAAGGCACTCCACTCGCTTAGATTTTGGGCGTCTTGCAAGCTTGGGGGATGATGGTACCTTGTTCGTGGGCCTCCACCGCATTCATTAATGGTCCTATTTGGGTCTCATCTCTCGGGCTACACTTTTTGTATGTCAACAGTTGATAAGACGAAGATCACCTTCGGTTATACATTTTTCATTGGTTCAGAAGTATTTTCGTGGCTTTCCAAGAAGCAACAATCAGTTGCTCAATCCTCGGCAGAGGCAGAATATATGCAACCTCAATTGCAACCTCACAAGTCATTTAGCTAAGAAGAATTTTAGAAAATATTAGGAAGAAACCAAGAGAGGCCACACAACTATTTTGTGACAACAAATCGCTATTGCTATGTGAAAAAATCCATGTTTTCATAGTCGGACAATACACATTGCAATCAAGCACCACTTCATTTGAGATGTAATTGAAGATGGAGAAGTTGAACTCAATTATTATAAATCCGAAGAGAAATTGCTGATATCTTCACAAATGCACTTTTAACATCAAGATATCAATAATTAAGAGAAGCAACTGGAGTACAAGAAAAATACATTAAGGGGGAGAATGTTAATGTGTAATGTGTTTTTTATTAGAAAGGTCAAAGAAATATTGTCAAATAATTGAGGGCAAAAATATAGTTTTGTATTGTTCTAAAAGTCCATTTATGTAGCATGAGTGAAAAAAGATAGATTTTGAGCATGAAGAACAGGGGAAGGAAGAGATAAGGGAAAAGATATGATATTTGCTCAAAATCAATCCTTTTTTTTTTTACATAATGCGACTTTTTACAAGATACAAAATTACATTTTTGACCTCAATTGTTTGACAACGTTTCTTTGAATTTCTACTTAAAAACACTTTATACATTAACAGACTATAATACAAGAAAAATTTCTCAAGTACAGGTGAATTCTTCACAGAATTCCTACAGGTGCTGTGGTGGCAACGTCTAATTTGCAGGTTTTTTGTCAACTGCCAATGAAACTATGCCAAGTGTCACCCTGTATAGATTCTATGAAACTTTCCATGTGTGTGTAGCATTACTCATAATACAATTACGTAAAAAGATAAGGAAGAACGGAGACTTTTCTAAAGGTAGAAACGACAGAAAAAGACACTAATGCAATATTTCTCTTCTATAAGAAAATGACCAATGAGTGGCAATAAATAAGGAAACATAACCTTTTACACACTCGACATCAGACCAACTCCTGAAATTCATTAATCAAATCCATCAATGTATTAGCAAATATAATGTATTACACATGTACGAATCTAGTAAAATAAGATCGATAACTTAGTATAATCGTCCTACAGTGCTCATTCTACTTATATAGAATGGCTCAACTTGTTTGGTGCCGTCCCTGCATAACAATCTCCCGTGAACCTATTATTGGCCATTGGAGTTTTTCATTGTTAAGGAAAGTGAAGCTTAATATTGGTAGATGTTTCAAGTAGTATTGTATAAGAGCTGGTGGAATAGTACAAGACCATAATGAGAATACATTATTAGCATTTTATGAAAATTGACGTGGTGTAGTCATGGCTGGAGTTATTGTTCTAGCCTAGATGTGAAGAAGGATTGAGTTTTGAAGGAGAATGCACTTTGATTAATATAATCCCAGGGTTCATTTTACTTCATCCCCTTTCTGATTTTGATAAAAATTGATGGATTGTGTGGTTGAAAAGTTGTGGATCTCATGAAATATGTAGTTAAAATTTATTGTTGACTTTGACATAGTTTTTAATTTAATTTTTTGTAGAATCTGGAAGAGTCGAAGCTCTTCCATTTGTGCGGAATATTGTGCTCGATGGTGTGAAGAAATGAGAGGTTCATCCTTCTACAGGATGACCATCTTCAGTGATGAAGAACAGGTAGATCGAGGGGGAGATGGAGCTGATCTTAGCTCAACAAAATAGAGTATAACAACTCAATAAAATGTGGTTTTGTGTGGGGAAAATGTGGGGAAGATGGCAGTGTAAATCAACATTAAAACATAACATAAAACAAGTATAAAACATAAATACAAACACTCATCACTCTGCTGGTGTAAGACCAGAACATAGGAGAGGAAGACAGCTTCTGGAACTACATTTTTGGACGGTTTTTGTGCTGTATTTTCTGTCTATTTCCTCTCTATGTTTTCCTGGTAATACATGGCTATATTTACAGCCAAAGTTAGATAGATTTTACAAGATATATCTACCAACTATCCTATCAACTCTTACACAACCATACTACTAACAACTCACATGCCACTCCCCTTAATTTAAGGACAACTTGCCTACAATTTTCACCATGTCTTAGTTGGTTTTCAACCAAACTAGACTTACATTTTGTACCACAATTACAATATATAATTTGATTGACAACAAAGTGTCAATACCCAACATTTTTTAGTTGAATCAAACGAGGCTTAATTATTTTCTGTTTTATAATTGGGGTGTTTCCGTCTTTTGTTAGATAGGGTTTCATTTATAGATTGTAGGTTTGGGGTATTCAAATGTTGTTATGAACTCCATCCTTTTTCGTGACTATTGTTAGTAAACCAGAAAATTAAACAAGTTCTTCTTCAATTCTTGATCTCAATTTCATCGGCATTCAAAGGAATCAATGAATTATTGATCGAAAGTTCACGTGTTTTGTTTCACGTCCTACAACATATTGGATTCAGATAGCAGACAATGTTCCCTAGGCCGAGAGTCGTTGCTCATGATGTCTATATGGATGAGGTTTGATGACGAGATATGATGGCACAACCCAGTCAAAAAATTGAGGGGTTGACATAGCAAGTGGTGGGAATTGTGACTCATCTATTGGAATAAATTGAATCTGGCCATCATATTTTCTAGAATAATTGATGTATTTGAATCTAGTCGAGCGTCTCATAACATTCCATTCATGTATGTGAATGTAGTCAAGAGTCTTATAGAGTCCCACAGATTGAATTGGTTAAGTGCATTAAATATTTTGTTGGTTCGTACGTCATCTTCACATTTATAAATAGGACTACATGTTGTAGTATTTTTCAATGCAAATAAGAAGAAAGTTTTGAAATTATATCTCTCCAATTTATCCAAATTATATTTCCTTCAAACTAAAATTTTCAGTTTATGTCTCTCCAAATTAAACAACGAAAAAAACACCTACCGTACGACCTCACGAACTAGCATCGGAGAAATACCTCTCCCTAGCTTTCAGAGTGGAAGCCATAATTCCTCTTGATATGGGAGTCCTCCTCTCGAACTACATTTTTGTACGAAGAGAAGAATGAAAAAATATTATGTGTACATCTTAAGTTGTTAGAGGAAAAAAGAATGAAGCCGAGCTTAGGACAACAATTTACAAATAAAGGAGTGCAAGATTTTCTGGCCACAAGAGAACTTAATACAGGATCATTAGGTCTTAATTGGGAAAGACCCTACAAAGTTACCAAAATTCTTTCTAAGGGATCCTATGAGCTTGAAGACTAACAAGGATATCCTTTCTAAAAAATATTACCAGTGAACTGCTAAATTTACTGCATTAAGGCGTTCGAATAAATGAAGATTTATTTCAACAATTTCGAACTTACACAATTTGTAAAAATTTAAAAGCTTGCTCCCAGTATAAGCTAAGGTTGTAAGTACTACAATACTTGGACAATAAATCTCATTGAAATAGGATAGCCGAACTAAGTGTGCACGTGCTGCAACACTTAGGGCTTGTTTGGCACCCATTCTTTTGAAGAATGAGTTTTTGAATAGTGATTGATGTAAAGAATGTGTGGTTAAAAAGTAAGAAGAATTTTTGGGTTTATGTGTAATATTATTTTATTTGAAAAATGTGTGGTTAGAAATGAGTACTGTAGAAAAATGAGAATGAGAATGAGATAAAAAAAATGTGTCAAATGGGGGCTTAGTCAAATTTCCTTCATGAAATTTCAAAGCCTGCTCCTCAACAGTAGGAGCTAAGGTTGTAAGTGCTACAATACTTAATTAGACAATAAATTTCATGGAAATATGACAACTTTTCAGCTCTATCCCAACTAAGTGTGTCCGTGTTGCAACACATAGTCAAATTTCCTACGTGAAATTTCAAAGCTTGTTCCTCAATAGCGTGAGCTAAGATTGTAAATGCTACAACGCTCAGACAATAAATTTTATGGAAATAGGATAACTTTAGAGCTCTATCAGAACTAAGTATGTTCGTGTTGCTGCAACATTTAATCAATTTTCATACATTTCAAAACCTTATCCTCAATAGCATGAGTTAAGGTTGTAAGTGTTACAATACTTAGACTAAGTTTCATGGAAATAGAATAGCTTTCGAGCTCTGTCAGAGCTAAGTGTGCTTGTGTTGCAACACTTAGTGGGTGTTTGATGGAGATTAAAATTAGATTTTTAATAGATTGTGATAGAAGTTTTTGAAATGTGTAGTTGAAAATCTGTGTGACCCATGAAAGATGTGGTTAATATTGATCGTGTGACTTCGATTTAAATTAAAATCTGATTTTAATCCGAAACAAACATGACCTAAATAGTCATATTTCCTACATGAAAACTAGGTTTTTCCAATTTATTAACCTTAAGAAACTAAAGGTGCATTTGATTGCGATGGTGGAAAATGGGTGGAAAGAAAATGATTTCCAGGGAAAGTAATTGTCTAGAAATTGTTTTGTAGGGAATTGTTAATTAAGCGTGTTTGATTGATATAATTTTCCACCTGGAAAAAAATTTGAAATTTTGGATTTTTTTTGTTCACATTTGGCTTTATTTTACATAGAAATTATCCATTAAAATGATTTTTTTTTACAATTGGTTATGAAATTTGTTAACATTGCCAAAAAGTAAAAAAAAAAAAAAAAAAAACTTTTTGCTCGAAAACTATTTTTTCACTATTTTTTATCAAAATTTAGTGTTTGTTTGGTTTCGTTTTATATGGAAATTGTCCATTAAATTGAAATTTTTTTTATAATTGATTATGAAATTTGTTAACATTACTAAAAAGTAAAAAAAAAAAAAATGGCAAAACATGGAAAATGCTTTCCCACATCAATTTGAAGGAATTTGGGCAGGTGAGTCATCATGTGGGAAAATATTTTCTAGGGAAATTATTGGATATCAAACAAGCCAAAATGGAGAAAATGGAAATTATTTTCCTAGTTCCAGGTAAAATAATGCCTATCAAACATAGCCTAAGTAAAGTATAGGGAAACCTGCAATAACACTCGCAAAGTGCAAGGGGTCGTATTATACCAATTCAAAATGCTAAAGACAGTTTGGCTTGAGATAAAATGAACAAAAACATTCATATATTAGGTAAAAAGACTTGTCATTTCATTCATAAAACCTTCTCAGGTTAATAAAAAAACAGATTAAATCAACCAAAAGGATCACAAAAAGGAATTATCAGATTATATAGTAGGAGGAAGGTTTTCTTCAGGGTTGATGTTGTCTTCAAGGTCGACGTGCTGATCTCGAATAAGAATCACCTCTTCATCTTGAACCCCCAAAGGACCAGCCCAGTCATGTTCGCTAAAAGCTCTTCTTGACACTCCAATTGCTGATGAAGAAAATAGGTGTCAAGGTTAGATACTTTTACCTCAATAAAGTTAATCACCTCATGCAACGCCACCACATAAACCTCTTGGTTCATAGCTTCAGCTTCTGGAGATGACTTATATTCCTCTACAGCTCTGCTTATTCTACTACTGCTTCGTCAGATGACTTATATTCCTCTACAGCTCTGCTTATTCTACTACTGCTTCGTCAGCCCTGTTGGAATTGTGACATTTTGTTGTCACACAAATTAGTATATTTTGGTTTGTATTTAGTTAGACAAAAGTTTCGTTAAAGTCTAACTATATGATGATGTGAAATTAGGCTAGTTGTGAGCTACTACAAGTGGATATATGGTCTACAAATGAAAAATGTGGGCTGTCCATATAAGGTAGTAGTAGTAGTAAAATTGAAATTGGGTTAAGTTAGATATTTGGTAGAAAATATCTTCTAAATATCTTGTAAAAATCTATTTATGTTTGGCTATAAATAGAGCCAATTTGTATATATGAAGGAAATATAGCATAAAAACGTTTAAGGAAGATGTAGTCTCAAAAGATTTTTCATTTCCTCTGTTCTGCCCAGAACAGAGTGATTTATGCTTATGTTTCATATGTTTTTTATGATGAATAACCGGTATGTTAAATCTAGTATACACTTCCTCCATACACAATCCAAATATATTTTTAAGAGCTCTCTTGATAGAGCTTTAGATCAATGAAATTCCCATCATGGTATCAGAGCCCAAATGATCTTAGAAGGGGCTAGAAAAATGATGAAAGAACAAATCTGGAAACCTCAAAAATCAACAGCAGCCTTGGGAAAGAAAATCTCAGATGGTGATGAAAATGGTTGAGAAAAAGGAGTGAATCCAGTTTGTTAAAGAAGCTGATGATAGAAAAATCTGGTGTACTGATGAAAAGAGCTGAAAATGATCTTGGAAGGAACCTGAAATTCAAAGAAAAGGAGAATAAGAAGCTGTCAAAATGCTGCTGAAAAAATAGAGAAAATCGGTGCAAAAATGAAGCTTGGATAGGTTGAATCCGGGTGTTTTTGCAAGGATTTAGAGTTGAAAAACTAATTTTTGAAGATTAGAACTGAAAAACTAATCCTTAGCATCAAAAAAGTGGAAGAAATCAGCTGGAAAATGGTTGAAAACAAGCTAAAAAGCTGAAGAAAAACAGAGCAACACTGTCAAATCCAGTGAGTTCATTGCATATACGGTAAGAGTATTGCAAATACGGTGAGCTCCTTGCAAATCCAGTAAGTGCTCTGTTATACTTCAAAACCAATAACACCCTTGCAAATCCGGTTAGCTTTGTGCATATACGGTATGGGCCTTGCATATCCGGTAAAAGTCTTGCAAATCCGGTGTGTTATATAAAACGGTAAGGAGTGAAAAATTCGGTATTGTTTGAGTAAATCCGATAATCTTGATTAAATCCAGTTAGTTCATTCATTTTTAGAAAACTGTTAAATCCGGTAAGCAAGATGAAAATCCGGTATGTTGTGTGTAAAATCAGTAAATTCAGTGAAAATCCGATATCTTCAAAAATCTGAACAGCAGCTTCACTTCAAATCTTCAAGAAATCAAAAGAAGAAATGCCGATGAAAAAAAGGGAAGAAAAAATGTTGTGAAGAAGCAACAGACCAGAAAGCAACCAACAAGGAAAACAGAGTGAAAACCCAGCAAGCTCAGCTGAAAAAGAGTGAATCCGGTGTGCAAAGTTGAAAGTTGGTGAGATGAAAATTTCAGCAGCAGATTCTTAAAAACTGAGGAATGATGCAAGATAAAGTTTTTGGATGAGGTTGATCTTAGGTAGAAAGAGTTGACACCTATGATGTAGGATTGCAACCAAAGAATGCCTTGATCAAATAGAAAACAAAAACGTCAAAACTTGTAGTTAATCCAGTTTGATTGAAGAAAAAGAATCAGCAACAGTCCTTAAAAATCTGATGAGAAGATGCAAGAAGAGAGTTCTTTGAGTAAGGTTGATCCTATGCTAAAGAAAGTTGATCAACTATGAAAGAAGAGTTGCAACCAAGGGAGCTTGGATCAAGTAAAAAAAAAGACTTCAAGACTTGCAGTCACAAAATCAGAAGTGCAAAAAATTGAAGAAAAACAGTAGTTGAAGGTGCTGAAAAAGCCAAGATGATGAAGAAGATGAAATGGCTGAAGCATGAAAAAGATTTGATTGAAAGGTTCCAACAAAAATGTCATGGGGGAGTGTTGGAATTGTACATTTTGTTGTCACACAAATTGGTATATTTTAGTTTGTATTTAGTTAGACAAAAGTTTGGTTAAAGTCTAACTATATGATGATGTAAAATTAGGCTAGTTGTGAGCTACTACAAGTGGATATATGGTCTACAAATGAAAAATGAGGGGTGTCCATATAAGGTGGTAGTAGTAGTAGTAGTAAAATTGAAATTGGCTTAAGTTAGATATTTGGTAGAAAATATCTTTTAAATATCTTGTAAAAATCTATTTATGTTTGACTATAAATAGAGCCAATTTGTATATATGAAGGAAATATAGCATAAAAACGTTTAAGGAAGATGTAGTCTTAAAAGATTTTTCATTTCCTCTATTCTGCCCAGAACAGAGTGATTTATGCTTATGTTTCATATGTTTTTTATGATGAATAACCGGTGTTTTAAATTCGGTATACACTTACTCCATACACAATTCAAGTATATTTTTAAGAGCTCTCTTGATAGAGCTTTAGATCAATGAAATTCCCAACAAGCCCTCTCCTGCTCCATTTCCATTACCTTAGCTATCTCTGCATTTCTGACCTTCTCCTGATGTAGCTCCCCCTTGACTGACTCTTCCCTTATCTTTATCTTGAGTCATTAGTGAAACTTCACTATCCAGACAAGCTGTCAAGAAGCTCTCTCCTCATTCCATTTTGCTTCTACTTCCATATGATGGGCCTTTTCCTCTTTAGCAATCCTGTGCAAAGTAACATATCTTCACGAATTTTGTTAATGGCATCTATCTCCGTTGTGAATGAAAGAATACCAATTAAAGGAAAATGTTTAACCTATTAGAGATTGGCATCAAGTGAATGATAGAGCGATGGGCATAAACTGCTGCAGTGATGCAGGACGCCACTATACTCATTTGGTCCAAGTATCCTTGCTTATGATCATTCCAACTTCTGGTGAGAAGACGAGCTGAATTTTGGAGAGGGGAAAAATGACAGATGTATGGCAGTGGAGATAGAGCCCTGTAGAAGTTTATCAAAGCTTCAGGCTGGATTCAACTGGTTCATCCAAATTGGGTCTAGGTATATCAAGATAAGTAGAGTCAGATGGAACAGGAGAAGAGGTCGGAGGGAAGACCCTTAGAGAAGATGGAACATGTTAAGCAAATTTGTTATCAAATGACCTCCTTGGGCGATGATGTAAGTATTGTGTATTTCAGTCGACATTGACCAAATGACTCAACGAATATCGACACTACAATTTGGTAAACCAATCAGATAATCACTTGGACCATTTGAAGCAGCCAAATTTAATTAGTGCTGCTCATGGCCCAACCCAAGACCTGGATGGATTTTTCGGTTTGATAGCCCACCAACATATTCCCTATTGGGCCCTAATCTTTGTAACCTAAAGCCCATACCTAATTTCTTATATATTTACCATGCACATTACTGTGCTTGTGTGAGTGAATATAATTTAGCCCTTTACTTGAGAAAAAATATCGGCGGTCTCTTGGCTTTGCTTTGTGCTCTCTGCCTCTTGCTTCGTGCTTTCCACTGTGCTATTGCTTCTCACTTTTCTACAGCCTTAGTGGCTGTTTTCGGTGGCTATTATAACCTCCATTCTTAGTCCTTGTTTGTGGGCAGATTTCTTGAGCAACCCGTCGAGGGGTCTTGAGTTGGTTTGTGATTGGATTTTCTCTTTGTGGTGTCGATTGATCAATATTGAGCCTAGTTTCCTTGGTACAATCGGTGAGTTTATTCCTTACATCTGGTATCAGAGCCAGAGTTGGATTGAAATCTGATGAAATTGACGAAAGAGAAGAAGAGAAGCTCATGGGTTTTTCACAAGAAACCGAACCTATCTTTTCAAATTTCGGCCAAACTATTAATCGGCTGGACAAATTGAAGGCAGACCCATTCCCTACAGACTGAGGCCCACCTAGTGGTGGTGCGCGTGGGCTCCAACGGCGGCGCGTGGCGGCAATTTTCGGCCAAATTTTTTCAGGCAATTCATTTTGTTTTAATTCCTGAACGTACTAATATTGTTATTTTAGTGTTTCAGGATTTGCAGAAAATTTTGGACGATTCTACCCTTTGGTGAGTGAGGCTACAACTGCAAAAAAATTTACTGAATTACTTTAGGCCGTAAATTGTGGCCTAAAGCAATAAATTCGCATCTCTCGTAAATTACGGACTCAGAAAGGTCCACTATGGTAAATTGGCTGATCCATTTAAATTTCAGCACTAGCGCGTCATCGTGTGAGGGTGACAATAGGATTGGGATTACCGTGTGGGGGTAACCATTGCTTGTGCTAGAGATTATGAACTATTTGCTCTTTGCTGCTACATGATTGAATTTTTCTCCTTTGATTAATTATAGCATATTATCTTTTGTGATATATATTGTGAGTGAAACTGTTTTGTTGATATATCTCTGGTTGCATTGATAAGTTGCTAGAATACCTAGACCTTATTCGTTTGAAAATTTCCTTGATCTAAGATCGTGAACCTTACGAAATCCTGGGAATCTAAAACGGTGTATATTTGCGAACCTAAGTTTGCTTTGTGTGGCTTAATTGTGACTTTGTATTTCTTGTTTTGAAAATGACAACGCACAATTTTGATTTGGGAACTTTTAATGGAAAATGTGATTTTTCTATTTGACAACAAAAAATGAGAGGTATTTTGGTCCAACAAAATGTTTCAAAAGCCATTGATGACAATTTTTCCACTGATTTTTCAAAAGAACAAAAAGAAAAGGCTGATGAGCTTGCTTATACCTCTATCATTTTACACTTGGCTGACGCAGTTTTGAGAAAAGTGGGTAAACTGAAAACCACTGAATAACTTTGAAAAAAAATTGGAAAATCTATATTTGCTCAAATCTACTCCAAACAAGCTTTACTTACTTGAGCGTTTTTTCAGTTTCAAAATGGATTTTTCAAAAGATCTGGATGACAATTTAGATGTGTTTAACAAATTTGTTCAAGATATTGTTAACTGTGGAGAGTCGGTATCTGAAACTTACAAGGCTATTATTTTGTTGAATGCTATACCTGATACTTATCGTGAAGTAAAAAAATGCTATTAAGTATGGTAGATACACCTTGACGCCCAAAATTGTCATTGACTCACTTAGAAGTAAGGAGATGGAGATGAAAGTTGAAAAACATGATAGAAAAAGCAGTGGGATTCACACGATAAGGGGTAGAGCCCAATTTAGGCAAAACGGTCATGATGGTTACCAAAGTAGTGGTGAGTCTAGTAGTAATGGAGGTAGAAGGAATAGCAAGGGTACGCATAGATCTAAATCTAGGACCAAGGTTAAAAAATACTATGGCTGTGGGAACACGAGGCATTTTATGAAGGATTGCTATAAAAAGAAAAATAAGCAAAAAGGTAGAGATAGAGACGAGGTGAATGTGTTTCTTCTATTTCTGATGATTGTGATTGTAATTTCTATATGATTACAAGCCATGTTGTTTCTCCTGCTGAATTGAATTTAACTGCTAATTCTCGTTTTCATAAATGGATACTTAATTTGGTGCATCTTTTCATGTGACATCACGTAAATATTGGTTTGAAAACTTGCATGAATCAAATGATGGGCATATTGTGTTGTGTGACAATTCTGCTTATAGTGTTGTTGGCATGGGTGATATTACTTTAAAGTTTGATACTGGTTTTGTGCATACTTTAAAAAATGTTAGATACATTCCTGAATTGTCTAGAAATTTAATTTCAGTAGGAAGACTTGAGAAATCTGATTTCACAGGTAAAATTGGAAATGGGATTTTGAAATTGATTAAGGGTGCACTTGTCTCTATTAAGAGAATTATGAAAAATGATATTTACATAATTACTGGCTAAGTGATGAGAGGTTTAAACGCATCTATCTCTTTCACTAAGTCCGATCCCACACAAAAATGGCCCAATTGACCCGCACATGTGGGTCTTAAGGGATAAGCTTCTTAATGAAAAATGTGCTCTTGGAAATGACCGTGTGTCTGATTTGTCTTTCTGTGACTATTGTGTGTTTGGTAAATATCATAAAACTATTTTCTCCATGAGTGTTCATAATGTGACTATAGTCAGTGTCTTATAGAGTTCCATAGTTTGAGTCTAGTCAACTGAATTAAATTTTTTGTTGGTTCCTATGTCATCTTGATGTACATAAATAGGACCACATGTTGCAGAATTTTCCAAGGCAAAAAGAAGAACATTTTCTGATTATCTTTCTCGAAATTATTTAAATTATATTGCTTTCAAACTAAAAATTTCAGTTTATATCTCTCCAAATTATCCAAGTTATATTACCTTTATCATCATCACGAGATGGTTGGCCATAGGCATGGAAATACTCATGCACCGAGTAATTTTGAACAGGGTATGGGTGACCGTGAACAGTGTTACCCCCCAAAATCAGAGGCTCCAAGTCCACATGGACTGTTACGTACACAGCATACCCACGTGGACAACCAGTATTCCCTATAGCCAAGTGGATGTAGAGCCAGTTGAAAAGCCAACAGGGGAGTCAACATAGTCAAGGACAATGGAGAATGCCACTGTCTGAAGTCACGCGAGTGCCGAAGCTATATTTGTCTGATGTCCCCTTCAGCCCAAATAATGAAGGTCTGCTTAAAGCCCTTCCCTACGATGCAGAGGCTCCTTATGTCCGAAGTACTAAAGCACCGAAGCTTAACTGCACCAGATGTCCATAAGCCAGAAACTCACCTCAACACATGCTAACGCCGACGCTGCCTCTCAACAGATTCGAAGATCTCATAGAACTGATTGATGGGACGTCTATAATAAAGTGCCTGTAGGTTTAGTGTGTCAATGTGTCAGCCTACTGCTGGCACGACTGACCCTTTGTCAAACATTGAATATGATGAATGGACAGTGATGTAAGTCTTCGATCTAGGAGATGTCGTCACGTGGATCTGATCCAACGGTCCTCATGTCGGCTAGATTAGTATAAATAGCCTCTCTTTGTACTAAAAAAATGATGGTGCAATCAATAGAGAAAATAACATACTTGCATGCTTGGCTTTGTCTCATAAAATACAAGTGAAAAAGATATATTGAAAATTTCAACAATATACAATATATTCTCATATCTATCCCTCCACATATTCTATTATAGAACAAACGATTTAATTAAGGAAAACGAATCGAGCACTTGTTGATAGCGCGAGTACTGTCAAAATCCAACCATCGGAGCCTGAACATTTCCACATATTCTATTATAGAACGAGCGATTTACTTAAGGAAAACGAATTGAGCACTTGTTGATAGTGCGAGTGCTGTCAAAATCCAACCGTCGGAGCCTGAACATTTGTGTCTCTCATCGGAAAGTACCTCCCGCATCTGAACCAACCAGCTTACCGCTCCTTTTCCGATAAAAACACGTTGGATTAGTTCTTGACGTGGCAAAAGTGGGCCCGACATCTATTGAGTTCATTTTTTAGGGTCAACAGATTGGCACCGTCTATGAGAATACTTATACTTAACCACGATCATGCGTGGAAAAAGCCAACGTTACGTTTCTAAGAAGTTTGGCAAAGAAAGGTTCTTGTCCTTGAAAAAGGAACTTTCTTGCAAAAGGAATCATTAAGAACTTGAAGCCCTTGAAGAAGGGAAAAATTTTTTATGTTAAGTAACTGAAAGATGAGTTCCACTGACGAAAATGTCTCTAGAAGAATGAGGGAACACCCTGAAGAAGTAGAACCCTTACAAGCTGCCCTAGCAGCCCAACCGAGACCTCCAATGCGTAGAAGAAGAGGTCCTAAGGGCGGAGGTGGAGTTGCAGCCAGGCTAACTAGGGAAATGGCAACGATGGCAGCCAACATAAGGAACATCACTCAGCAGAACCAAGTCATGCATGAAATGTTGATGAGCATGCAAGGAAAATGAGGCTATTAGGCCCCTCAATATACAGCCCCCAAAGATGTCCTTCCAGATTTTCAAGCATATTACTACGAGGAAGAAGAGGTCCAGAGTCAAATGGCTGGACATCGCTATTATGGGATGGAAGCTTATCAGGAAGGCGAGGACAAAGTAGATTTATCAACCAATCACGCCTCGGAAAGCCCACGGGGAAGATAAACCCTAGAGATCCGTAAGCATTTTTGACAGGATAAGTCCGAGAAGGCCTAGAAATAGGTAAACTAATCCACCTCATGTACCTATCAATAGGTATGACAATGAAGCGCCTCCCGTCCGTCCCCCTAGAAAGAGACATGAAAGATGAGAACAGGCCAGGAGCGAAGTAGAAACCTCCTAACAACCCCCCCGACCAACCCAAGGGAAGATGAAAACCCAGATGGGCCTCAGAGGTCTTGTGACCTTGACGATGATAATAAGCATTCTCCTTTCTTCGAGGCCATAAGGAGTGTTCCCATGTTAAGCCACTTCGTACTCCCTAAAATACAAAAATATGATGGGAGAGGCGACCCTGCTAAACACATGGACAATTACAAAACACATATGAATCTGAAAGGGGCCATCCCAACGATGAAATATAGGGCCTTCCACTTGACCCTGAGCGAAGGAGCATAAATCTGGCATGCCAGGCTACCTGACGGAAACATCCAAAGTTGGCCAGAATTCAAGAGAACTTTCTTGAAATGCTTTGCAATCAGCAAGGAGTGAGAAAGACCCATCCAAATGTTGCAAGATATGAGACAACAAAAAGGTGAATCGCTAAAAAGTTTTACTTCGCGCTTTATCGATAAAATGATATACTCTGTACAAGTCACAGATAAAGAAGCTTTGACTGCCTTAAGAGGAGGTCTAGACATGAACTCTCTTTTCTGGAGAGATGTGTAAAACAAGGACCCTACCACCTATGATACGCTGTTAAAAATGATAAGGCGCGAAATCCTGAATGAGAAGTTGAAATATCATAATAATAGGGCCAGTCAATGCCTGTCGCCTACGCAGATCGAAATGGGAAGGGGTCTCACTTCCTATTTGATGGATAATCAAGCCCCAATAAATTATGGACAGGAACTTCCTGATGCGACACTCAATGCAGTACCTACCCTCGCCTACGAAGAAGTCAATCCTAGCGCTGGAATGTGCCAACGTCAACCCAACCCAACCCAAGGAATTTACAAAGCGGCCGAGGTAGGGGCGATGTGTTGAGACTAGAAATAGGAACGAGACACCACAATATTGCTCGTACCACCAATCTAATGGGCATCTGACAGAGGATTGCCAGGGCGCGGCGAGATTCCTCCCAAGAAATTTTTCTAATAGGCAAAACTCACAGCCTCGGAACAATGAATAGCGTCGACCTGACAGGAATGACCCTCCACGAGGAAGGGATAATGATATTGAAAAACCCAGGGAGGGCCATAGATAGCAACGATACCCCCCAATCAATGTACATGAACCTATCTGAGAGATCGACACAATCATTGGTGGTCCTCACATAAGTGGGGATTCCAGAAACTCTCAGAAGAATTATGCCAGGGAAGCAGTCGACCCCGCTATGACAAGCTACATAGTAAATCAATCTGCAAGATGGGAAGTCTCACCTCTAATTACTTTTACTCAGGAGGACACGATGGGTGTACATTATCCTCACTATGACGCCTTAGTAATAAGGGCATCGTGGCCCGCAATGGCCTGAAAAGAATGTTGGTGGATAATGGAAGCTCAGTTAATATTTTGTTTGGTACCACCTTTGACAAGATGAAGGTTGACCATGAGCTTACCCCAGTAAGTATCCCCTTGTATGGCTTCACAGGGAAAAGTATCATCATAGGGGCAAGATCACTCTAGCAATAGAGATAGGGGTAGAACCCCTGGTCGCTCGCCATTTTATGGAATTCCTTGTGGTTGATAACCGATCTGCCTATCATGGGGTGCTTGGAAGACCCACCTTAAAAGAATTATGGGCGGTCACCTTAATCCACCATTTGTGCATGAAGTTTCCTACCAAAAAGGGCATCGCCATGGTTCGTGGGGACCAGAAAGGAGCCAGAGAATGCTATTCCAACTCCCTGAGAAAATCTGAAACAAGAACATACGTCATCTTCGTTGGCGTTGATATGGACAACCTCCTTGAACAAGGGGAAGACGTCCTTATGACCTAAGCTCCTAAAAAATGAATAGTTGCTGAGGAAACAATCAATCTGGAAGAAATGGACCCCCGCATTATTGATTGTGAGCCTCAAATGGCTCCAATGGAGGAATTGGAAACCTACCTAGCTGACCTGATGGACTCAACAAAATGCCTACAAGTGGGAAGCAATCTGCCACGAGAAATGAAGGAGAAGTTGAAAAACTTCTTGTGTAAAATCCTTGATGTATTCGCCTGGAAGCACGGTGACATGATAGGCTTCAACCCCAAGCTCAGCTGTCACCACTTGAATATTGATCCAAAAGACATGACTCATGGACAAAAGATGAGAGCCCTTAACCCGAAAAGATATGAAGCCCTAAAGGACGAAGTTAAGAAACTGATTGACAATGGCTTCATTAGGGAATCCGTGTGTCCGAAGTAGGTCTCCAACCGAGTTCTGGTGAAAAAGCACAGTAGGAAGTTGACGATATGTATTGATTTCTCGAATTTAAATCAAGCATGTCCAAAGGACAGCTTCCCACTCCCTAGGATAGACCAACTTGTAGATTCAACTGCTGGACATGAGCTCCTTAGCTTCATGGACGCCTACTCTGGGTACAACTAAATCCCCATGTTCCTACCGGATGAAGACCACACTTCCTTCATCACGGACAAAGGACTCTATTTCTACAAAGATATGCCCTTCGGATTAAAGAATGCTGAGGCAACATACCAGATGCTGGTTAACAAAGTGTTTGCTGACCTCATCGGTAAATCCATGGAAGTGTATGTGGACGACATGCTAATGAAAAGACAGAAATCAACAGACCACATTGCCCACCTGGATGAGGCTTTTCAGATCCTGTGAAAGTATCGAATGAAGCTCAATCCTTTAAAGTGCACTTTTGGGATATCGTCTATCAAGTTCCTTGGCTACATAGTTAATCAAGTAGGGATCAAAGCGAACCCTAAAAAGGTCAGAGCTTTGATTGAAATGAGGTCACCACAAAAGTCAAAAGAAATGGAAAGCCTCACTAGGAAAGTAGCAGCTCTAAATCGCTTCATATATAAGGCGACTGAAAAATGTCTCCCATTTTTCAAAGTTCTTAAGGGGGGAACAAATTCCAATGGACAGAAGAATGTGAGGTGGCCCTGTAGGAATTAAAGAAACATCTAGGACATGTGCCTCTTCTTTCCAAACCAACGGACCATGAGGTATTGCACCTATATTTGGCGTTAACCTTCGAGCCAGTGAGCTCAGTTCTAATAAGAGAAGAAAACAACCATCAGCTACATGTTCACTATGTCAGCAAAGCGCTCATCGCCGCTAAAACATGATATCCTGACATGGAAAAGCTGGCCTTCTCTCTAATAACAGCCTCGATGAAACTGAGACCCTATTTCCAGGCTCATAGGATATACGTGTTAACCAATTACCCCCTCAAACAAGTGCTTCAAAAGCCTGATGCTTTGGGAAGACTACTTAAATGGGCCATGGAGCTCAGTGAGTTCGACATCAGTTACAAACCAAGGACGGCTATTAAAGGGCAAACCCTAGCTAATTTTGTAGCGGAATTTACCCCCGCGCCAAATAACGAAGAAGAAATGGAACCCACCGAACCTCATATATGGAGGCTATCTATGGATAGATCTTCTGGAGAGACTAGTTCAGGAGCAGGAATCATATTGGTCAGCCCAGAAGGGCACAAACTTACTTGTGCAGTAAGGTTAGGTTTTAAGGCGACCAATAATGTAGCTGAGTATGAGGCTCTTCTAGCTGGCCTCCGACTGACGAAAGAATTACAAGTAAAGAGGCTCATAATCAGCAGTGGCTCCCAATTGGTGGTCAGCCAAGTCCATGGAGACTTTTCTACTAGGGACAAATCTATGGTAGCCTACCTAAAGCTGGTAATGAGCTTCGTCCCTTCATTTGAAAGGTTCAAACTAATGCAAATATTGAGGTCCCACAACGCTCACGCTGATGCACTGGCAAATTTAGAAAGTAGCAAAGACTCAGAACTACCCACTGTGGTTCCCATTGAGTATCTCCCTAGGCCTTCGACCGAGGTCAGTGGAACAGTAATGTGGATAGATAATACACCTCTCTGGATGAAACCCATCATATCGTATCTAAAGGATCGGATCCTATCCCATCAGAAAGAAGAAGCTCAAAAACTATGGAGAATGGATGTCCACTTCATCCTCCAAGATGATGTGTTATATAAATGTGGGTACGCGCTACCCCTGCTGAGATGCATTGGAGAAGAACAAGCAAACTATGACTCAGAGGAATCCATAAAGGTGTCTGTGGCAATCACACTGGAGATTGGTTGTTGGCACAAAAAAGTACTTAGGCAAGGGTACTACGGTCTACCTTGAAAAAGGATGCGCAACAGTTCATCCAGAAATACGACAAGTGCCAACATTTTGCCACTATACAGAGGCAGCCTTCACATGAATTGAATGTGGTCTCCAGTTCTTGGCCATTTACGAAATGGGGGATTAAACTGATCAGACCTTTGACCAAAGGAAGAGAAAGCTTCAGCTTCGCCATTGTCGCTATTGATTATTTTCACAAAAAGGGTGGAAGCTGAACCACTTATAAACATAACTGAGGCCAATACCTCCAAGTTCCTCTGGAAGAACCTCATTTGCAGTTTTGGTATCTCTCATTCAATTGTATCAGACAACGACAGGCAATTTGATAACAAAAGAGTCAGGGAGATGTGCGATGAGTTGGGCATCAAGAAATATTTCTCTTTCCTACATCACCCTCAGACAAATGGGCAGGTTGAGGCTGTAAATAAAAAAATCAAGTACACCCAGAAAAGAAAACTTGATGCCTCGAAAGGGGCTTGGGTGGATGAATTACCCCAAGTTATGTAGGCTATTAGAACTGCTATTCGAACTGCCACCGGGAAAACCCCGTTTTTCATGGCATATGGGGCAGAGGCCATAAGCCCCGTCGAGGTGGGTCTCCCGTCCCCCAGGAGAATATACTTCAACGAGATAAGTAATGACGAATAAAGAAGATGTAGACTAGATCTCCTTGAAGAAAGGATTGATGATTCCCAAATCAAAATGACCATGTACTAGAGGAAAATGACCCAGTATTACAATGCCAAGGTGAAAAAAAGATCCTTCCGGATAAACGATCTGGTGCTGCGAAAAGTCTTCTTGTCCTCCAAAGAGCCAGGAGTAGGAACTTTGGGACCTAATTGGGAAAGGCCCTATCGTATCGAGAGAAAAGTTCAACCTGGAACCTACTGGATCAAAGATGTGGATGGGAAGGTTCAGCTTCATCCATGGAATGTCGAACACTTACGAATGTATTACCAGTGAATGTTAACCATGGTGGGGGTCTTTCTCAGTCCTTGTAAATAAATAAAAACCTTTTGTGCAAATGAACCATCCACCGAGTAAGGAAGCGTTGGCGTCTCGGAAGAGAGGTCGACATTCCCAAATAGGGATCACCTCGCTTGGATTCTGAGGCGGACACATATGTCTTCCTTGACAGTCAAACGTCAAAAAAGAAGTATTTGCATGGATGAATCATCCACCATGCAAGGAAGTGTTGGAGCCTCGGAAGAGAGGTTGACATTCCCAAATAGAGATCACCTCGCTTGGATTTGGAGGTGGACACACATGCCTTCCATTAACAGTCAAACGTCAAAGAAGAAGCCTTTGCATGGCTGAACCATCCACATGCGAGAAAGTATTGGCGTCTCGAAAGAGAGATCGACATTCCCAAATAGGGATCACCTCGCTTGGATTCTGAGGCGGACACACATGCCTTCCTTTGACAGCCAAACGTCAAGGAAAAAGCCTTTGTATGGATAAACCATCCACCATGCAAGGAAGTGTTGGAGCCTCGGAAGAGAGGTTGACATTCCCAAACAGGGATTACCTCGGTTGGATTTCGAGGTAGGCACACATGCATTCATTTGACAGCCAAACGTCAAAGAAGAAGCCTTTGTATGGATGAACCATCCACCATGCAAGGAAGTGTTGGCACCTCGGAAGAGAGGTCGACATTCCCAAACAGGGATCACCTTGCTTGGATTTCGAGGTAGACATGCCATCCTAAGACAACCAAATGTCAAAGAAGAAGTCTTTGCATGGATGAACCATCCACCATGCAATGAAGGGTTGGAGCCTCGGAAGAGAGATTGACATTCCCAAATAGGGATAACCTCACTTGGATTCCGAGACGGACACACACGCCTTCTTCTGATAGCCAAACGTCAAGGAAGAAGCATTTGCATGACATTCCCAGGAAAAGGATCACCTAGCTTGGACTCCAAGACGAGTCGAAATCCTTGAAACGAAGAGACAATTTTTGACCAAAAGTGGACATTGGAAATCCCTTCACTAAGGTTCAGATCGTTCTAGCTAAGGTCTACCCAATTATGACTCAATAAGGGTTAACATTTGATTTAGTATATTAAAATCAAGGCAAGACTAAAAAAAAGTGCAGATTCACTAAAATGTAAAAGATTGAGATCAGTTCAACACGCAGTTAGGTTATTGCTAATACGCACCAATTTAAAAATAAAACTAGAAGTAATAAAAGATGGAAAGTTGTATTCAATGGGTAAATCATTACAATAGGAGGCTCGAAAGCTTTACAAATGATAAAATTTATGTAAACCTATGCCTATTCAGGTGGAGTAGAAGAGGTTTGATCGCCAGTTGTAGGTGGAAGAGTCACTTCCTCCACTGAAGCCTCTTAGGAATCACTTCAACACAATCATCATCAATAGGAGTTTGAGGCACTTCGTCTTCAATAAACTCCCTCTTTAACTCAGAGGCATCGAGGCCAGGGAATAGCTGCTCCGCCTTGCTAACCACATCGTTGTAAGCATAATTCATCCAATATGAGTCAAGGCGTCGATACTTTTCAGTGTTATGGAAGTTTACAATATAAGTCCTCAAGGCAATTTCGCTCGTCTCGAAGACATCTAGCTCATACTTCCTGCATTCATTAGCATACCATTCCACCTGTTTTTCCATATATTCTCGAGCACATAGGCTAGCTGTCAGCTGAATGTTTGTCTTCTCTAGAACCTCAACAGTTAACTTTTGGTGGTTATTGAAATCATCCACCTTCTTAGTCAACATGGCCACCTCACTTCGTGACTCATGGACTTCTCTCTTTATGGCCTCAACCTCAGCTAAGGCAGAAGTTAATTTTGCCTCATCTTTAGCTTTCTATGTCTTCAGCTCATAAGCCTCTGTTCTTCCCTTCTTTAGCTCAGCTTCTATAATATTCATTTGTTTTGTTATATGAGGTCTTGTTCCTCTCCTGAAAGTCAGCTAGCACTCCCTAACATTCAAGGGCTACTTCAAAGGCCCTGGCAGTCTGGCTCACGAGAGTGGTAGTAAGATCCACTGCATCACATGTAGCCACATAATCCTGCCATCTCTCAGTTCAGAATTCATTGAAAGCTTCGGTCGTACTTCGAACCTCAGTAGGGAGCATTTCTACCACAGTTGAGTCTATCTTGCTATCTCGCCCTCCCAGGAAGTTTTTGGACTTCCCTGGGGTCCTTTACATTGGCACCTTGGATACTTCGTTGGCCTTCCGAAGCCCCTCATCGATAGCAGTATCAATGGAGGGTTGCAACAGCTTCGGTTGTTTGGGGCCCCCTTTGTCATGATGGGTCAGCTTCCTTTTCTTTTGAGGCTTTTCGGCAACCCCTTCGCCCCTATCATTTCCAAGTTGAGCCCTTGAGGAAGGCTTCAATACCTTTACACTCGTATGAGCAGTAGCCTAGAGAATGGTAGCCATGTTAGGCATAGGATACTCTATCTTCGGAGGCTTAGGCTAACCCCTCTTGGGAACCTCCCATTCAGCCTTTTTATCACGAGAACACTTCCTTGCGTCTATTGGTTGAGCCCCAGAGGAGGAAGGTTTCAGTACCTTGTTGCCGGTACCAGCAGTGGCCAGAAGAATGGTGGCCATATTAGGTTGAGGGTATTCCCTATTCGGAGCTTTGTCTGCAATTGTTGAGATAAACAATCAGAAATTGCCAACAATCAAAACTCAGCAAAACACATGAACTAAGAAGTCTCTTATCCTTGGATGTTTCGGCAGACATTCTCATTCAAAAAGTGGAGAATTCTTGAAAAAGAAATATATATCTCGATAAGCAATAAAAGGAAAAACTTGGGAAAATCAGCATGAGTTTCGCAAAGGTAAATTCTCAGAGTGGTAAGATCTTTGCTTTTATACAAAGAATAGGACAAACCCTAGCCGTCAGATTAAGGCTGAGTTAATCAAGAATGTCCAAACTTTTGAATAAATCTGAGCCACAGAATTCAAACGGTTTCTCCTTCTAACACCTCAGATCAATGCGTGTGACTCACAGAAAAATCTCGGTACGTGGTTGTGCCCAGGAATCACGCATGCCAATGATTTGCCATCATTGCGCATTCAATACAAACGGCTATACGTGTATTGAAAACTGTTTCAAAAATAACTACCGACTTGGAAATATGCAAAGCTATCGAATCACGCACGTGAATATGTGTATAAATTTAGTTTCTTTCAAAATGGCTTACAGCTTCGGCCAGTTCTAGAATGAACTCGTCTCAGCTTCAAAATGGCATACAGCCTTGACAGTTCTAGAATGAACTCGACTCAGCTTCAAAATGGCTTACGGCCTCTGCCAGTTCTACAATGAACTTGCCCCTCAAGAAGGGACCTACCTTAGCTATGTAAGAGTATGCGACGATGTGCTATGGACCAGAAGAGCTAAATTCACCCATAACATGAATGTCCTTGCCTAAAGCGAAAGGGCTTCATGGCTAAAAAACCTCAAAGCGAACGTGTCAACATTCCAAGTTCGAGTTGAAAGGTGTTGTATCTCCAAACAATTAGAGCAATGATCCTATGCTAAGGATACTATAGTTACTATCTGAAATGCACCCAAGGTCAGTCGAGAACTAGGATGAACTGGATGGTTTAAAGGGTTATAAGGACTAGAGTTGTTTAGACCCGCTGAACTTAGTTATCTGCATGGGCCACTCCCAAGCTAGGCCCTTAGATGCTGGAAGGCATGACATCTCCACAAAGTGTGTGAAAGTTACTGAACCCATCATACTTCAGACATCAGAACGTCCGTTAAAGCTTGAGGAAAAAAATGCTTAATTGTTCTGAATCTCAACGTTCAAATGTTCCAAAGAAAGTCTTCTTCATTCATTTAAGATTCATTAAGCTATTGTACTCCAGATGATAACAAATTGTTTAAAGATAGAAGCCATTAACATGCCCCAAGGTCAGACGTTATCAATACATAACGTTAAAAGAACAGTCTTGGCCGCATAAAGAAAATGAATAGATTTCACTTGAATATGAACTGCAATACAAGGTAAAAGAGGCTTGGACCGAAGCCCTTACACTTGAATTATAATACAGCAAGAATGATCAAGACTGGAGAGATGAGGGTTGAGGGGGTTCAAAGGGCACAATAGCTCCAGCTTCGGTGGGGCTCGCTTCTTCAACGTTACCTTCTGTGACCTCCGCGCCTTCATCTGGAATTTGAGGCTTTCCACCTTCCTCCTCAACCTCTAGAAACTCCGTCCTCAATTCAGAAGCCCTGGCCTCTGGGTTGTGCTCCTCAAGCCACTCAATGACTTTGGTATCAGCGTACTTCCTCCAATACGCGCAGAAGCACTTATAGTGTTCGGTAAGGTAAAAGTTGGCCAAAAAGCACTATTCAGCATTCTTGAGGTAAGTTCAGCATCAATACGCACGCTCTCAACTTTCCCGGTCAAGCTAGACACTTGGGAGGTTAGCTCCTCCACCTTTTTCTTCAATGTAGCATTTTCCTCATTGGCCTTCTCAAGAGCTTCAGCAGCAAGTTTCTGATGGGCATCAGAGGTCTCTACCCTCTTCGTTAGAGCAGCTACTTCATGCTGGGAGGTGTGGACTTCCTTTTTCAAAGACTATATCTCAACCAACGTGGAACCCACTTTTTTTCTTGGAGGCCTCAGCCTCGGAACACTCCGTTTTGGTACCTCTTTAGCCTGGGAAGCTTTGTTGGCGAACTCTCGATTGTTTCGTCACATGGATGTAAAAAGAGCCTCAACCTCAATCATCATCTTGTAGGACCTTGTGGCTTAGGCCAAGGTAGTGGCCACAACGTCTACCGCGTCGTTGGTCTCCATGAAAGACCGCCACTTCTTGGTCCAAAATCGGTGGAAAGTCGCGGAGGCGGTTTGGACTTCAAGGAGAGGAAGGAAAGAAGCTCAGATGCAAGCTCCCCTGTTTGGCTCACCAGGCCAGCTTTCCCTTGAGGAACCTCGGAGACGGAGTCGTCACTGGCACCTTTGGTTTTCTTGGATGGTGGCTGGCCCTCAGACTCAGAAGCCCCTTTTGGGCCCTGCTGGCAGCCATCAGTGAACTGCCCAACAGCTTCTCCCTAATGAGAACTTCGAAATGGGGAGGGGGATATCCCTAGAGCTGCCCGCTCCACTGGGAGTCGGGACCTGGTATCTTTTCTTAGGCTCCTCCACCAACACGTTCTTTTCCCGATCCGGTAGAGGAGGTCGACCCTCCTCCTAAGAGGTAGCCTCTTTGCTGACCATCTCCAGCTTTGCTTTATTTGCCTCACCCCGGCAGACGTGCCCTTCACCCCCTTGCCGCCTGCAGTTGAAGTCGCTGCCAAGATAGTAGCCATGTCAGGGATAGACACCTTCCTCTTCACAAAGTTTTCTGCAAACATAAATGCCACAAAGTGAGACGCGAATAAGAGGTGATAAGTACATGGGTGAAGAGAAAACATCACAGAAGTCAAGCTTACCTCTGGAGCACATAAGAGATAAGTTTTGGTAAAATCGCTGAGGAGTGACTAAATTGTCAAAGTGTTGAACTGGGGAGGGTTGGAGATAGATGTCGGATAAGATCTCTCAGTGACTTCGGTCTAGCTCAAAATGATCGACGAGGTCTGGGAAAGTGAAAGATGGTGCATTAGCAATAAGGCTCGGCAAGAAAGTTGAAAACAAAGCTTAGTAGGGGCACTCACTGGGCTCGGAATAGGAGGTGGAACCTTAACAAAGGGGACAATGTCACCCTCACACTCCTGTCACTTTCCCTGAACCCAGAACCAGGTTCCCTTCCACCCTTTAATGGAAGAGAGAAGGCATGTTATGAAGGGAGCATGTCCCACAATGGGCACATGGAGTACCAACCCTTGGAGTCCTCTTTGCCTAACGACCTAGGCTGATAGACAGTTTGGAAAACGTAAAGGGGCATATCCTCGCCCAGGGAGGTCTGTCTCCAGAGAATGTATGACCCAACTAAATAGGCTCAGGCATAAGGGAAAAGTTGGGTAGGAGCTAGTCCGTATAACCTAAGGACAGCTCAAACGAATGGGTGGAAGGGCACACAAAGTCCCGCTTTAATGGAAACGCACCCTTGCCTAGGGTAGTAGGCTCACTCACTAGGAGATGGGAATAGTAGCTCGATATTGTAAAGAATCCTAAATTTCTCCCTAAGGTCAGCTAGCTTGGTTGGGTTGGCGTTAGAAGGGATTTTGGCTGCCCCCCAAGCCATTCACTCACCTTCATTCTCCGACCCTTCCGCCGAAGCGTGATCACAGCTACTAGCTTCAGCAACTCTAATTGGGTCAGCGGTACTTGCCAATTCACCCCCCAGCCTAACAGCCAGCCTATCGATGCCTACACTATCATCAAAGGAAGAAGAGGAAGATGCCATTAACTCGGAAACTTAAAAGAAATTCTCTGTAAAATGCAGTGGAGATTCGCAACACTTACAGAAATATCCTGACAAGGAAGGAAAGAAATCTCGAAGAAGATACGGAAAAAAGCTTGTGAAATGTGAAGAGGGCTTGTGGACTTGAAGAAACTTTGGGGAAGATAAAGCTAGCAGGCAGAAATTCGAATTCGCGTAGAGATAAAGGGAAAATGTTTTTTTCTTGACAGCAATCTCCTTTATAGGCGGGAAAACTCGACCCCAGCCGTTGGATCAAGGTCTAAAACTATCTAACCGTATGTCTAGAGACTAAAATGGAGCCACACACCACTCCAGATGCTTCGGATTCTACATTCCATATCAATACGTCGGATGCACGCGCCCTCTCGTGGCTAAAAATTAAATAGGTGACAGAAGAGACAACTATAATGGCATATTAAATATGAAGGCTGTTGCGCGTATTGTAAATTGAACCACCATGATTACCTTTCCTTGGAAATAGCCAACAACGACAAATCATTGAAGCGCCACCATTAAGGACTCTTCGTACTTCTAAAATATCATTTAAATGACAAGCCCCTCGTAATTATCGATCCGAGGCAGCTTTGTCAATGATAGACGCTCCCAACCTCTGAAAGAAAAGCACTATAAACTTTGGTTATTTCACTCGCCTCGAACATTAGAAACAAAACTCGCAAGGTGAATCACTTCGGAAGATGCTGGTAGGAAGGTCTACAAAGATTAGATCCTCTTTCCTTCAAGAAATTACATGACATTTGAAAGTCCATGCATTACATGAATAACCATGCATAGACTTGGGAAACTATTGTTACCCCCAAAAATTAGAGGCTCCAAGTCAGCACTCCACATGGACTGCCACGTACACAGCATACCCACATAGGCAGCCACGTATTCCCTATAGCCAAGTGGACGCAGAGCCAGTTGAAAAGTCAACAGGGGAGTCAACATAGTCAAGGACAACGGAGGATGCCACTGTCCGAAGTCACGCGAATGCCGAAGCTATATTTGTCTGATGTCCCCTTCAGCCCAAATAATGAAGGTCTGCTTAAAGCCCTTCCCTGCGATGCAGAGGCTCCTTATGTCCGAAGTACTAAAGCACCGAAGCTCAACTGCACCAGATGTCCATAAGCCAAAAACTGACATCAACATATGCTAATGTTGACGCTGCCTCCCAACAGATTCGAAGATTTCATAGAACTGATTGATGGGACGTCTGTAATAAAGTGTCTGTAGCTTTAATGTGTCAGTATGTCAGCCTACTATGTTTAGTTTTGTTATACCACATGACACTTCTTGTCACATATATTCTCCTGATATATTTCTACATATCAATTTGGGACAACAAATGTGAATTAATTAATCTAAATCAATTAATGATAAATTTCAAAGGTATTTTCATTTATCTTCTTTTGATTATATCAAAATAATAATTTACGTCGTTAGGTATCGTAATTAGAAACCTAATGAGTCGTACGCAATAAGGAAAACTAGAAAATGATATTACCAATTAATTAATTGACAAGTGTTGAATATTTGTATAATTAATTAATTTGGTTGCTTATTAATGAGTCGAAGTTAATTAATTAGATTGATTAATTTATGAATCGTGGTTAAATAACTAGATTAATTAAACATAGATCGGGTCAAGTTTAATGGATGGGTCAAACCCACTTGAACTTCTATTAATAAGATGTTAGGGTTTGAGAAATCATATTAAATGTTCATTGTCTTGCTACCACAAGAAAAGAAAAATCATAATTCTCTTATTCTTGTTCTTTTGTATGGATTACTATTGAAGACTGAACAATTTGACAGTTGTACTGTGGAGATCGTGATTGTATTTGTTTTAAGATTGTCAAGAACTTTGCAGAATTAATTAGAAGTATAATTCTTGTAACAGTTTCTATCAAAATACAAAGAACATGCTCGATGGGAAATGAAATTGTTTAAATTCCGTTATGCATGATTAAGTAAAATCTCAACACAATATTCAAATTTCATATATTTGAATCGCAAAATTGATAACCAAGTTGTAACGTATCATAGTACTGCTCGCATATTTATGCCTAATTAATTTCGTTTTTTCTATTCTTTCTATAATTCTAGAGATAAGATTTTAGATCTTGTTTGTCTCCCATTATTGGGAGAAAATTAGTGTAATGAATAGTATTTTTTGAAAAATGTGTGGTTGAAAATTAAAGTAACTTTATTGGTTTGTGTGTAGAATATTTTATTGGATGAATGTGTGGTGGAGAATCTTACTGTAGCAAATAATTTTTTGGATTAATGGTAGACAAACAGGGGCTTAATGTCTTTCTCTAATTATAGAACTCCTCATCTCTCTCTCTCTCTCTCTCTCTCTCTCTCTCTCTCATAACATTGGCTTTGATTGCAATTTATGAAATTACGAGTCCTTGCTTGCCAATTTGATTTAAGGGTCAAGTTGCAAAATTTTAAAGGGGACCTTTTCTTCAATTTAAGAAATTGAAAGGTTCAGTTTATAACTTTAAATCAGGGGGCCAGAATGCAATTTTCAAATCGAGTTTTGAATGCAATTTTTTTTAAAAAAAAAAAAAGATTTAAATTTGATTTTGAAACAAAGTTGGACCTATATTTTTAATTTTGACGTGAAATTTAATTTTAACCAAAATTAAAATATTATTTAAAATTTATGAAATTTTAAATTATCATTAAAATTGGGTTTTAACTTAAATATTAAATTTTGACACTAAATTGAATTTTACTTTAATTCGAAGTTTTATCCTAAATTGAAATATTGATTCAATTGAAATTGAAGTTTGACTTTAATTTGATATTTAATTAAAATTTGAATTAAATTAAATTGTCATGTCCTGAAATTTTCTTGGAATTAAAATTGAACTATGGTATTTAATTAAAATCCCGTCCAATAAATTTAAAATTAGAGTTGAATTCTAATTTGACATTTAATTAAAATTTGATTTTAATTAAATAAACCAATTCTAAAATATTTGTGGAATTAAAGTTGGACTCTAATTTTGTATTTAATTAAAATTTAATTTTAATTAAATAAATCCGCTAATTAAATTAATTGATTAATTAATTCTTTAATTGATTCAATCCATCTATCAAAATTAGTTTAGATGCTATAATTTCTAGAAAATTTAAACATGTATGCTTGTAATATTAGATATTATATATAAATCCATTTATATGATAAATATTTAATTAGTAGATGATTATAGACTCGACCATGTGGTTGTGTTAATTGGTTAGTTTTCATTCTTGTTCTTTTATGGACCCCTGTGAGTTCTTATCTATTATGGACTTCCAAGTTTGTTATTATTTTTATGGGTATGTGTGTCTAATTCTTTTGGGCATGCGTATCAACTAGTATAGAATACAAGAAGAGAAGGAGACCATGGAGATGATGCGATGCACAAGTCAATTCTATACCCTAGGAACTAAACAACTAGTTTTCCCTTTGGCATGAGAAAGCTAGATAGAATTAGTCTATAATTGTCCATGTATGTTTATTTTCATACTAGATGTATGATAAAATATATATAATTATTATGATGAGACCTTTGCAAAAATTCTTCACTAAAATAATAAATCAGATTTATTATTTATCTTCCATTGTTATGGTGAAAATGAGAGTTTTAAATCGATCTTAACTTGTTGAGTACACTCAAGGTTGGTTTATTAGGGATATGTTTGACACTATGAAATATTAGATATTTTTGAATGATGAATTCGATTTAACTAAAATTTATCTTTTGTTAAGTACACTAAATGGGATAAATTATAAAGGCAAAGTAAACTAACATATAAGATGTGTGATGACGAGTTGTCAACTTAATGGTTTGAGAGTTCTATGAAGATTTGTTGAGTATACTCAACATCTTAATTTTTCATTTCTTTTTATGCTTAATTTATCTATATCAATTTTAAAAGAGATATATTTTTGAAGAAGATATTTGTACTTACATTGAATAAACTTTTTTCTAAATCTTCATATTGAAACTTTGATCGAATCAAACTTGTAAACATCATATTCATCAAAGTTTCTAATTTCTCTCTTAGTACTGAATTTATCACAAATTATTCATTGAAAGATAGATATATTTTTGAAAAAAATTTTAGCACTTAAATTGCATAAACTTTCCTTCTTCATATTGAAACTTCGATTGATTGAACTAAACTTGTAAAATCATCATATTTATCAAAATTTCTCATTTCTCTCTTAGTACTTAATTTATTACAATCATCCATTAAAAGGGAGATATTTCTTGAGAAGATTTTTGAACATACTTTGCATTTATTTCTTCATCTTCTCATTGAAACACTTTGATTGATTGAATCTAATTTTTGACTATCATATTCATCAAAGTCTTCCATCTAACACTTGAGCTATCATTTATTACTATTCATTGAAGTGTTAGCATATCTTAGTACTTCATTTGTTTGTATTATTCATCAAGAGAGGAATTTCATTGTAAAATCACTTTGATAAAGTGTGGGTCGTGTTGAAAAAAATCCTTAAAGATCAACATTGTATAAGAATATGTGCTATTTGTTGTAAGTCACCGTATGAGTCATATTGGGGTCTCGTAAAACTCAACATGTATAAGGATTGGTGATCCTTGTTTGTAAGTTACCGGAAACATTGTAAAGGGTTAGTTTGCATCATAAGTCAATCAACATAGAGAAAATACCTTGCTCGTGCCAGAGAGCTTGGTAACGGAGGACGTAGATCATTGCTTTGGATCGAACCTCCATAATTATATCATTTGCATCCACTCTCCCTTTTACTTATCGTTTTTATATTCGTACTTACTATTTGAATTAATTTATGTAGTCTTTACTTGCTTGAATTTGGATTAACTCTTCGAAAAAGTTTTAAAAATCAATTCACCCCCCCTTCCCCCCTCTTGGTTAGTTATTCTTGGGTTATCAAAAAGTTCATGCTAGGATAGTACAGTGAGACCAAAATAGAACTTGAAGGAGTTAAAAAACAAATAGAAATAGTTTGGCCTCCTAGAAGGTACAAACTCATGATTACTAATCGAGGATGCACTTACTAGTTCACAAAAAAAAGTTAAGTGTTGACTCAAAGAGATGGCATGAGGCCTAGAATCCGAGATGAATTTAATGTATGTAAACAAGTTTTGGACCTTGATCGACCTACCTAATAGGATAAAACTCATATGTTGTAAATGAGTTTACAAAAAAAAAAAAAAAAACCAGAACGACATGGATGGAAATATCCATACATACAAACCAAGGTTAGTAGTAAAAGGTTATAAACAAAGACAATGAATTGACTTTGATAAAATCTTTTCACATGTAGCCATAATAAAGACCATACGGGTTTTTCTTGCAATAGTTACATAGCATGACTATAAGTTATAGTAAATGGATGTCAAAATTGCATTCTTTAACATGAACTTGTAAAAGGAAGTGTACATAACACAATGCGGAGGTTTTGAATCCAAATATGCTTACAAGCTATGCAAGTTTGATTGATCCATATACGAATCAAAGTAAGCCTCAAGGAGTTGGAATCTTCGCTTCGATGAGATAATAAAAACGTTCGATTTTATAAAAAATAAAGATGAATTGCGTGTTTACAAGAAGACAAGTGGGAGCATTATTGTATTCCTAATATTATATGTAGATGAGTATTATTAATAGGAAATGATATGCATATGCTTCAATTGGAAAAATTATGGTCGTTAAAATATTTTTCCACGAAAGATATAGGAGAAGCAACTTGATCTTTAGAGTTAGATTTAGAAAATTGCATGGCTTATCCCAACCTACATGGATAAAATCTTAAGATTTTATGTGGAGAAATTGAATTGAGAGTAGTTCCTAAAATTGTTGATCTCGTACCTCTATATTGTGATAACAATGAAGCTATCATGCAAGCAAATGAACTAAGGTCTATTAATTATTAAAACATGTGTTAAGGTAGTATTATTTCATTAGAGAGATCATTCAAACAAATGATGTAAAGAAATAAAGGATTTCCACGAATGATAATATTGCAAATCCACTGACAAAGCGTTGTAGCATAAACGTAATCATCATGTTGACTCTTATGGTATAAGATATATAAGTGATTAGATCTAGCACAAATAAAAGTTTGTAAGTGTTATACGCCCTAGATCCGATCAATTTTGGACGTAAACACTTTTAATTTAATTAATGCATTTTATTTATGACAATATCTATTATTTATTTGAATTACTATTCTAATAAATTATACTAAATAGAGTTGTATATTCAAGTTTCAGTAACTTGTTAATTACAAAGATGTGACAATGAGAAATAAATTACACATAACTGAATCTTAAATTATCTGTGGTCGTTAGAGATGGCAAAATGGCCGAGCAGCTTGTCGGCTCATACTATTCATGCCCATGAGCCGCTCGAGCTCGTCAAAAAACGAGCCCGAGCCCGAGCACGAGCCGTGCGGGCTGGCTCGCTAGGTGAGCCGAGCCGGCTCGGCTCGTACTATTCACGAGCTGCTCGGCGAGCGGCTCGCCGAGCAGCTCGTGGGCGAGCCCAAGAGCCAAGCTCGTGGGTTCGTCTAAGACGAGTCCACGAGCCGCTCGGCTCGTGGGCTCGTGTTATATATAAAAAAATAATAATAATAAAATAAAATAAAAACTAAACTAAGTGACCAGAACGGTCACTGATTTTCAGTGACCGTTTGGTCACTATTTTTTTTTTATTTTTTTTTTATTTTTTATATTATTTTTCTACTCCTATAAATACCTACCTATTACAACAATTTTTTCTCACCAAACTTTTACAATTTCATTCTCTAATCTCTACTCTACTCTACTTTCTACTCTCTACTACAATTTACAAATCATTATCAACCATTTCATTCATTTATTCTATAATCCTCTTATACATTTTTTTACATTATTATCTTTATTTTACAATTCAATTTCTATTATCACAAATGGATCCACGAGCATTTGTTGAAAATTTGTTCGGTATGGAAGACGAAACACATGCCCAAAATCAATTTGGGAATGAATTCGCCGGTCTAAATGAGTTACCAATTCCAGAAAACATTGAAAATTTCGACGTTCGTGAAGGTAGTCATCCAAATTCAATTGATTTGGATGACATTGATGTTGATTCTAGTGTTCCAATTGATTTGGAACAAGATGAACCTACATTAAATATTCCCGATGCAAGAGGGAAGAGAAAGGGGAAGAAGCATGCAAAATGTTGGGACCATTTCAAATTGGTTCAAACTGGTCGTGTGGTTGATGGAATTTCGTAAAACCAAAGCAAAGATGTAAATACTGCCAACAACGACTGGCATGGCAAAGAGGTATTGGAACCACCCACCTCAACCGTCACTACAAAACATGTGCGGCCAAACATGGGCTTCTTCCAGCTGGTCAAACGCAACTACAGTTTGGCATTCCAAGCGCCGGTGCTACAACTACGCCACTTTCTACATGGATGTATTCGGAGGAGGAAGCTCGAACGGGAATGGTGAAGTTCGTTGCCGCGGCGGAGTTGCCACTAGCAATAGCTGACAACCAACATTTCGTCAACTACGTCAAACAATATCTTCAACCGAGGTACGTTGGGGTAAGTCGAAATACTCTTCTCCCCGATACAATTGAATATTTTATGAATTCAAAGAAACTATTAATTTCGTATTTAGAAAAATATGGGGGTGTGATATCGTTAACTTCGGATATGTGGGAAGGATTAATAAGAGGGGGTTATATAAATCGCAATCGCACACTATATAGACCCACTTTGGGTCATGCATAAAAAAATTATTGCTTTTAAAATTGTTGAGTACCCGCACAACGCTCAAACAATATTTAACGCTATTATGTTCATAATTAAAGAATATAAATGTGAGAGTAAAATTCGTTCTTTTACGTTCGACAACGCTACTGTAAATAAGGTTGTTATCAATAAATTGCATAGAGTACTTCAACCTGATTTTGGTGGTTATTTATTTCATATTCGATGTGTGTGCCACATTTTTCATTTAATAGTACAAGACGGGTTAAAACATGTGAATGATGAAATTAACCGAATTAGGAATGCACTTATATATATCACGATTACACCTAGTAGGAAACAAGCATTTGAGGAATTTTGTGAGGAAGGTGGGAATACACATACTAAAACATTTATTACTGACGTAGGCCATAGATGGAACTCAACGTACTTATTATTAAAATCATGTGAAGGTTATGAAGCGTTTATTATCGAATTTTATAACAATATGCATGTTAGAGACGAAGACGATACCATCTTGAATGAATCCGATTGGAATGTAGTTTTTAAAATTAAAAATTTCTTGACAAGTTTTTATGAGTCTACAAATATATTGTCTGGTGTTTATTATCCCACTAGTTGTATAGTTCTTGAACGTCTTTATATAACTGTTAGGGCTTTTAAAATATTTCAAAATGATCCCGATTTTGAAGCAGTTATATATTCGATGGAAGTAAAATTTAGAAAATATTGGGAAGAATTGCCTATGTTATTTCCTTTAGCATGCGTCATGGACCCCCGATATAATTTATCGGGTACTAAATTTGTAATTGATCAAATTTCAAATACTTTAACTTTTAATATGCCTATTACTTATAAGAATTTGGAACAAACGTTAACTGAAATGTATGAATTATATGCTTCACGAATGGGTACACATATTACTTGTGTACCTCCAACCGTTCATCCCACTAATATAACAGATGAAGATGATGAAGTTTTAAATTTGTTCGAAAATATGAACTCATATAGATATGATTCAACTGCATATGCATTTGGTTCCTCTAGTAGTAGCAGTAGTTTGACTTCCACTGCATGTACTCAAACTTCGAGTACTAATCCGTCTAATCCAAATGCATCGCCATCAGAATTAATTGATTATTTTAGTCATACTTTGCCTAGTAACAAATCAGTTAGGAAAAGTTCAGAAGAGGTCATTGAATTTTGGTGAAATAACGAACGCCGATGGCCAATAGTTTCTGCAATGGCAAAAGATCTATTAACACCTCCGGTTAGCACTGTAGTTTCGGAGTCTGCTTTTAGTATAGGGAAGAGGGCTCTCTCCGAGGTCAGGAATCGACTAAAAGAAGATATTTTGGAAGCGTTAATGTGCATGAAGGATTGAGAAGACGCTAATTATCGAATTCAACATAAATATGCCGAAATTGCATGTAATCAAGTAAGTGATATTTAAATTCACTGCATTTATCACAAAATTTTATTTTCATTATTTCATACCTTTATAATTTTTTTAAAAAAAATTGTACACGTAACAAGTTGTTCGTGTACAATTTTTAACTCCGCCTACTCGAAATTGAAGTAGCCGGTCCCAAGCCCGGATAAAGGAGGAGGGTTTATTTTTTTAAAAAATTGTTTATAAAATGTGTATATTTTATGTTTAATAAAATATAAAAGAGTAAACAAAAAACAAAACTCAACAAATAAAATTTTGTTCTTATTATTTTAAAAAAAATGTAGAAGGGAATTATAGGACGAGCCCACGAGCAGGCTCGGCGAGCAGCTCGGCGAGTGGCTCGCCTTGGGCCAGCTCGAGCACGAGCCGAGCTCGCCCAAAATCCAACGAGTCGAGCTTCAGCTCGGCTCGTGCTCGCACGAGCCGAGCTCGTGTGGGTATGGGCCAAGCCGGCTCGGCTCGGCCCATTGACATCCCTAGTGGTCGTAAGTAATGATAAGATACGTATATCGTTATTATGGATAGAGCACTACATGTGACATTTCTCACTTATAAAGCGAATAACATATCTCATAAGTTAAAATGTATTGGCATATAAATGGACGCGCGAATGTTTTGCTATAAGAACAAAACATTAGAGACTCACTCGAGAGATTCCACATGGATAACTATCTGAATGTAAGTATTTAATTTCTAATGTTTAGTAGTATAATTGGTTATTTAACTTGAGGTCATCATAGTACCTTACGTGAAGACGATCATATTTTGGTGATGTTGGATATTTTTCTGCCAAAAGACGCTAATACAACATCATTCAAATATGTCAAAATCATATAAAGGTTGTGGATGATCAATGGATGATTCATTATGTTAAATAGTAAGAGATTATGATCTACATTTCATTCAGTTAAATTGATAATGAAATTCTTGGCCAAGATGTGCTCATAAATTGAAAAGAATTTTTGACTTATATTGACTTAAGAGTGAGATGTCGGATATGATCGATGATCAAGATTGACAAAATTTCATATTTCGTAATTGATCGGATCATATTATTAAAGAGATTATAGTTTTATAGTAAACGAATAAGTTTGGCTTTGTTACACTTCCAATCAAGTGTATTACATTGACACATTGCTCGATGTCATTATGGGACGATGAATGTGAATTAATTAATTTTGGTGAATTTATGATAAATTAAAAGGGTATTTTAATTTATCTTATTTTGATTAGATCAAAATAATAATTCACGTCATTAGATATCATGATTGAAAACCCAATAGATCACACACAATAAGGAAAATTTGAAGAATGATATTACTAATTAATTAATTCACAATTGTTGAATATTTTGTAGAATTAATGAATTAATTAAGTTGCTTATTAATGGGCCTAAGTTAATTAGAATATTTTCAAAAGACTCTCTAGTTTTAAAGAGCATATTCTACAATTTAGATATCATCTATAAATTTAGAGAGTAAAAAAATTTAGTATTCCAATAAAATCCTTATTTTTAAACTTAATTTTACTAATCCCAAAAAAATATTTATCATTTTTTCCTATCTTTTATTTTCACTATCTTTCCTCTAAATTATTGGATTATTTTCTTAATTGAAAACGAAATATTTTGAATACATTAAATTATAGAGAGTGTGTTTAGCTCTTCAAATTTAGATAGTCAAATTCATTTTCTAAATTAAAATGTTAATTTAAAGAGTCTCTTGGAGAGCTAAAATCATTCTCTAAATTAAAATGTTAATTTAAAAAGTCTCTTTAAGTATAATTTTAAGGATTGATTCTTTAAAATAGAGAGCATCTTATATTTTAAAAGTCTATTGAAGATACTCTTAATCAGATTAGTTAATTTATGGATCAAGTTTAATTAATTGGATTAATTAAACATTGTACCGGATCAAGTTTAATGGATGAGTCAAACTCACTTGAATTTTTATTAATAACCTGTTGGGGTTTGAAAAATCATAACACAAATTCATTATCTTGCAAGCATAAGTAAAATGAAATCATAATTCATTTATTCTTGTTCTCTTGTGTGGATTATCATTGGATGCTAAATAACCGGAGAGTTGTGATATGCAGATTGCGACAGTACGTGTTCGAAAATTGTCAAAGAACTTCGCAAAATTAACTAAATGTATAATTCTTATCACGGTTTCTATCTAAACAAAAAGAAGAACCACTATGTGAATTAAAATTGTTTAAATTTCGTTGTGTATGATTAAGTAAATTCCAATATACTATTCAAATTTCATATATTTGAGTCACAAAATCGACAACATTATATACTATTTAAGAACAATTATGCTAGTTGTACATTCGAAATGCACAATAACGTTGACAACGTGTGATGCGCCAAAATCTATGTCATTAATTGTTGAAAGTTGTTAAAATCAATATATAAAAAGCTACATCTTCACAACAACGTCAAACTTGATGTACATATAGCAAGATTGATTTAAGAATTATCCAAGTTGTAAAGGATCGTAGTAATGCTCGCATATGTATGCTTAATTAATTTCATTTTTTCTTTTCATTCTATAATTCTAGAGGTAAGATTTTAATGTCTTTCTCTAATTGTATAACTCCTTGTTAGCATGGACGAGGATGAAACATGTTGTCTACTCCTGTCAACATCGAGCCTGCAGGGTAATAGTTCCTCCTATATTTGTCCAATATGGTCCAAATGCAATTTAAGGCTACATTTTTACATACAACCTACTGTCATCGAAACCTTGACGAAATGTTACATCAAAAACAACAAATTCTTCGAAGCACCCCTTTTAATTCTTCAAAGGGAGGAACTCAAAAAATTGGTATTGAGCACCGAAATCAGAACTTATGGCTGCAGCTGAAACCTCTATGTCATTGTCAAAAGCACCTTCATTTTCATGGCAGCTTTGAAGTGGAAACAATAGGAGGGTTTCGGATTCCCTACAATTGTCAGAACATTGTACACTACAGGGCTCGTGCTCGTGCACCACAGAATTCCGCCACGGGATCTTGTGGTTTGAAATGTTAAAATCTTGAAATTTCATGCGATTGGGATCCATTGGTGTATGAGTAGAGTTTATTAGCTTAGTGTGAGAGGATGAACCAGACAAATTCATCATTTGCAACCTGTTTTTTCTTTCTACGAGGTTTCTCCTTTGCTGTAATTCTGTCTCCTCGAACTGTAACCATCCATCTGCTTTACATTCTGCATTTGCTGCTTCTTCTGCCTGTTATGTAGAAGCCGATTAATTTCTGATAATTAAATACATGTTAACAAGAACACTAGATAAGAAAACTCAATAATTACCCCCATTACATTGACTAATGTCATATATCTTTTTCCCCCTCCAAAGTGATCAATATTCAATACTATTGATGAGGAGTGCATTTTTAAGTACGTTTAATTGCCTTTTAACTTAATGTTAATAACATCATAATCAAAGATATTTTCTTTTCCTCTCGTTTCTTTTATGAAGAAACCGATGTCCCTAATGGATCGAACTCATCCTTGAAACAGAGTGATCGAATTGAGTAATTGTCGCGGAAGCTCGCTCCAAAGATCTCCAAAACGGTGTTTTCCGAACTCTGTTTCACGTTAACTTTCTCTGCTGAGCAACCAATCCAAATGGCTACAACCCACAACTAATATATTCACCTCGATTGCTCCTCAATCTCATCCACAAAAGACAAAATAACAATGATGATTTGTAGCCACAAAGCACGAAGAAAAACAACGAAATAAGGCAAGAGAAGAGACCAAAAAAATCAAAGGGAAGTAGCCGATTTTTCTTCAACGGGTAGCCGATTTCTCTCTATGGGCACATTTTTATCTCTTTTCATACAAAAATCACACACTTAATAGCTACGGCAAAGACAACATATTATATAGACTAGGTTAGGCTTTAGTTAAACCAATGAAGGACTAAATGGGCCAAAATTCAAAGTTATCCAAGAGATAATATATATGGGTCGTGAGCAATATTAATTACTTAAACTACTTTCAAAGGCCAGCGTTGTTTTCGGGTCGAGCATTTAAACTTGATTGTTTGTAACAATTTAATTCATTGGTCAATGCCTATGAAATTCAATCCAACGTTTGCATCATAGCCTGATATTCATTGGGTATCAAAACTCAATAGTAATGCTATTCATAGTAAAAACTTTCAGTAGTTGCCATACGGAATATACATATGACAGTTTGTTATTTGATACATTAATATAATAATTTTTTATTGTCTCATGCATTAAATAATAAACTGACACATGTATGTTACGTAAGACGACTACTTATAGTTTCCACTATGAATAGAACTATTCGATCTATTTAAGTTGAAGTCAAAATATCACTCTTCCAAATAATTGCGTGAGCGCAGCTTCCAACAAACCCTAGGTCCTCCCTAGCATTGTTTCATAACAATATATAGCAGCCTCGACAGAAAGGAAGATGTGCTTCTTTTGGACCCTTTACATTTCCCAACAACAAAGCTTTTGATGCTTCTTCTCCACCTCTAAATATTATCTTTATTCAATCCTATATATATCCCAATTCTTGCATGATCATGTAATCATGTGCTTATTATTAGCTGATCAATAGATTACTGATGTTGATGTATGATTGCGTTTTTTGGGAGGCTGTTTATTTGTATAAACTAACAAGAAAGAAGGATTAAAACAAACGTAAAAATGACCTCTATTTATTATATACTCTTCATACGACTAGATTGCAAGATCCCCGCTTTAGGGTAAGGCAAATTTATTCTCTTTGTTTTTCATATGTTCAGCTGAACCTTCTCCTAATTTGTACTTTATTTATTTTGTTATTAATAAAACTTTTCATGCGAAATAAAAAAGAAAAAGTAAATAGACCTCTGCAATTGTACTAGAGTTTGTAGGAGATGCCCAGTTTTTTGGCTGTTCAACTTCAAATATTGTCGTATTTGCTCCTGTAGACAAAAACAAAAACAAAAATAGAATGCAAACTTCACACCTCAAGAAACAATCTGAATAGAAAAAAGTATCACAAATCAAACATCAATATAACTTTACGTGACTAATAATACTAACTTACAAAATGGGATAAAAAAGGAGAATCGTCTATACTATCAAACAACTCTTTCTCTTTCTGTCTCTCATTACTCATGCATGATTTTTTAACTTTCAGAAAATTACAGAACTTCAAAAGAAATTTAATATTCTATTAAGATAATTAAAATTTTTTTACCTGATTCTTTCCTTTTACCGTTATTATGTGGCTGTTCGTGGGATATGGATTCGTGCCGACGCCTGCGTTTTTGCCTTTCTCTAGCCTTATGATTCTGAAACCAGTAAAAGACATTCTTCCCTTCAATCTTGCCATATCGACGAAGCTGTGAAGTTATGAGCTGAATTTGTTCTGCTGAAGGAGTTCGGATTCCCCTTCGATACAGTTCTTCGAGGGTTTGAAGTTGTTCCGGTGTGGGATTCCAGCGCGAGCTCACCACGATCTGCTGTGTGTTAAACTCCCTCTTATTTTGCTCTGCCATTGCTGCTGAAATAAATAGTCGAAACCCCATGAAAAGGATTACGTAAAGCACCTCATCTAAGGCCTACATGTACAATTTTGGCTCGACGACTTATCTAAAAGCTTAAATGGATAGAGGTTTTTCAACAAACACACAGATGGTGGAAACAAACTTACCAAGATGGTGATGATTTAGAACAAGAAGATCAGTGTCACGATTAATGAGGTTTATAGCAGCAGCAGAGGCTGGTCTTGGAAAGATGGGCCGAAGTTTTCGACCATTAAATGGACTTTGAATGCTATTGAACTCTCCCCTGTCATTGTATCCCATCATCCACATCTTGTAATGCCTTGAGAAAGACAAAATTCCTCTCTATAGAGTTAATTTGTTGATGAAAAATCAAAATGGTTTGAAGAGAAAGAGATAGAAGATACGAGGTTGACTGCAGCTGGGCTACATATTAAGGCATACGGGAGACAGTCCCAAATGTTGAGAGCGAGAGAGAGAGTAAAAGAGGATAAAATCAGAAAATAAAGGAGGGAAATGGAAGAAGAAAGTAGAGGAGAGAGCGTGGAATTCTGGGAGTTCTGGGAATACGTGAAGGAAAAACGACGTGACGATGATGAATGTTATCATAAGGCTCATCACCTCATTTATTGTTGTTGGTTTCTCCTGCATCGTCTCGTGCTTTTCACACTTATTCTCAATCCGAACTGCCCCTCTCCATCCTCAGGCTCAATAACCTTTTCTTTGTCTCTTCTCTATCTCGCACACAAATCCAAATGATGAATAAAGTATAAGGGTTATGCTACGTGTACATTATGGTACACATAATGGTGTCCATAATGTACATGTGGCGCCCCCCCTATTGGGAGGAGCACCTGGACCACATGCAATCCCCCCAATATGGGTACATTATGGACACCATTATGTGTACCATAATGTACATGTAGCATTATTCTAAAGGATAATGAGTGACTTAAGCGAGTGAATAAAAATGGATTTTGTTAGTTGTACATAAAAATTGTACCTAAAATGTTACATAATATGATGTGGGAGAAAATGATTGGATGAAAAAATTGACTATGTTTAAAACTGACAAATGATATAATGACATGTGGCATTATGTAACCTATTATGTAATTCTTGATGTACATGTAGCAAGATCCAAAAAAAATTAGGAGCCGTTATTTTTCTTATATATCTATTGTTGAAAAAATATATTTTTACATATTATTTTTTACTTACTTAATATAAATTGATTTTTAAATATCAAGGACAATTGTCAAAAATGTGAAAACAAGATACAGGTCCAAAGCTATTTAAACAAAATACTGTGGCTACGAATTTTAGGGTTTTAATACACAAAACAAGACACAATTTTTCTGTTGTCATATTGTAACTAATACAAAATTATTCACTTAACATCTTAGATATTAATTTAAAGGTTAATTAAATCAATATCTCCTTAAAATTTATTTATTACCATATGATAAGTGTATTTTATACGCTTATTCAGGTTATAAAATATTGACATTTCATAATTATTTTAAAGGAATTATAGCCTAATTTATTATATAATGTGTTATTAGGTGAAACTCAATAAATGGAAGTGAAATTGAAAAAAAGAAGAGAAAAATTGGCAAAAAAAGGGCAATATCCAAAGTTTGTGGGGCTAAAGTGCAAATATTTAAAAGTTGTGTCGGAGCTCACAATAAAGATTCAAGAATGCTAGGGGGTCAAATGGATACAACTAAAGGTCAAAAGGAGTTAAAATATGGTCAAAATATTTTTACAAATCAATTTCCAACCGCACAAAGATGTCCAAACTTTTTGTTGGAGATTGAGACCCATTTTTGGCATAGTAAACGTTCGAATTGAAAAGGAGATATTTCTAGCAAAGTTATAGCCCTTTGAGTTATCTTTCCATCGCATTTTGAATCACCTTAATCGAATAACGGAAGAAAGGTTATGACAAAAATACTGAAGCAGACGCAGAAGAATTTCAGCAAGGCAGCGCCCACCGTAGCGCGAAGCGCTGCCTGGACGGTTTATTGTAGCATGGCAGCGCCTGGGCACCCTTCGCGGCACCTGGACGCTGCCCCCTAGAGCCTAGACGCTGCGTCGCATGATTAGGTTTTTATTAAATTGGGCCGTGATAGGCCCATAAAAAGACTCCAATTTTCCCAAGGACGTGGGGAGAACCATAAATATAACAAAAAAAAAAGAGGCATGTTTTTAGAGGTTCCAAACATTGAAAAAAGAGAGATACAAGGAGAAATCGAAAAGCAATATCAAAAGATGAAATTCAGCACGAGATTCAAGATTGAAGCGAAGATTGGAAGCGAAAAAAGACCTTGGTGCAAGAGTTGATTCAAGATTAATTCAGTGATGTGCTTCGATTTAGAGGAATCTGTCTTATGAGGAGACGCATATGTGCATTGTGGAGAGAAAAGTCCATATCTTAAGAAACAAAGAGGTTCCTTTAATCAAAGTTTAATGGGGTAGACAAGGTAGCGATGAAGCTACCTGGGAAAGAGATGACGAGATTCTAGCTAAGTATCCAGATATTCTAGATCGAGTAAGTTTAAATTTCGATGACGAAATTATTTTAAGGGGGTAAAGTAGTAGCAACCAAGAATTTTAAATTTTATAAAATTATTTTCTCAAAAAATGTGTCGCTAAATTTTAAACCCTAACGTTAAAGTGAAAGCGTGTTCATCTAGCCATTATAAAATCAATTTTAATCCATTCAAGTTAAGCTCAATCCCGAATATTTTAAAAGTATCCAATTACTTATCGTTTTAAAGTCCAATTATGTTAGTCCAAATATTGATCATTTTAGGTCCAAACCACGTAGGCCCAACTAGGAAAAACTCTCACAGCCCAAGTTCTTGACCCACTTAACACCTAGGGATTTGTGCCCTAGAAATTTTACTATTTCATTTATCCCATTTCCCTCCACTCCTTACATTTACAGCAGCCATTTTTGGTAAGTTTCTCCCCTCAAATTTGGAAACCTATGTTGATGCTATAACATCAATTTCTAGCACCAACAACATTAAATTTGGAGACCAATGTTGAAGCTAGGACATCAATTTCTAGCTCCAACACCGCCACCTCCTTAGCTAAACCACCACCAGCACCACCTCAAACCACCATAACTCCCGAGACCAAGCTCACTGCCCAAACTATCACTAGCAACACCACCAACAGCCCTACCTAAAACTACCAAGCTCACCCACGAGATCAACACTACCATCTCCTCAACCACAACACCACCTACACCTCACCACCTCCAACTCACTAGACCAACGTACATCAACCAACAGACCTCCAACCCAGCTCAAACCCAATGCACCCACACGCGCTGCATTCAAACAGTCCAGCAGAAACCATCCAATCCACATTCCAGCCTCAACCCAAGTTTCGAATCCAAGCTGCAGCCTCCAACGCAGCTGCCACAGTCACAAATTCGAACCACCAAGAAACCGAACGCCCAAAACCGACAGCCATCATTTCAACCCAAAATTTACACCCAACAAACCAAGCAAAACCAAAAACCCATGAACATACTTTAATCCCCAACCCATTTTTCAACTGTGTTCCACCAAGAAGTTTGAAATCGAACCTCCAAGGCTTCGGTTCTTCGACACGTACGCCAAAATCGCTCCCAGCCACCCACCCTCACACCAGCGCCACCACGCGACGGTGGCACTGACGCCGCTTCGCCGGCGGTTGGGATGGAAGAAGGGGCAGAGCCCCTTCCCGTCGAGAGCTATCTCTCTCGCTCTCTCTCTGGTTCGAAATATGAGAGAGAGAGAGAGAGAGAGAGAGAAATAGATTTTGTTTTATTTTTTATTTTTGAATTTTAGCCCCAAGTCCCAACATTTTAAAAATGTTCAATTAAGTCCGTAATTTATAAAAAGTCTATTTCAGCCCTTTTAGTTTTTATTTTCAGCTTTAATAAATTTACAGTTTAGTCCCTAACTTCTAAAAGTTACTATTTCAACCCTAAACTTTCATTTTCTGTTTTAATAGATTTTCAATTAAGTCCCTGATTTCTAAAAGTTTAATTTTAGTCCTTAAATCTTTATTTCCAATTTTAATAGATTTTTAATTAAGTCCCTGATTTTTCTTAAAAGTTCAATTTCAACCCTTAAACTTTTATTTTCAGTTTCAATAGTTTTCAATTAAGTCCCTAAGTTCTTATTTCCCACTTTTAGCCCCACTACTTTGAAATTATTATTTTCAGCCCCTATATTTGTCAAATTCAGTTTTAATGAATATCCAATTGGGTCACTAAACTTTATTTTATCGCTTTAAACTTTAAATTTCGGAATACTAATTTAAAACCTAATTTCTATTTTGGCTAGACGAAACGTACGGACGATTAGGAGATTGAGGTTACGTCCTGCTCCACTTTTTACGAGACTCGAGATAATTTGAGGTAGACTCGTCACCATTAATTAGTTTAAATTATAATTGCATGTATTATGTGAATTTACGTGATTTATATGCTTTGATGCATGAAATGAGAATATGAGATATATGATATTGTTATGCTTGCCATAACTTATATGCTTTATTGCATGAGAAGAAGACGAGAATCTCTTATGAGATAAGATGAGAATGTTATGTATAACTTATGTGCTTAAAAGCACGAGACGAGACTACCCACACCCTATGTTTTAAAAAGCCTATGATTTTTAAGAAAATGAGCATATGATGATGTCACGATATGAATTGCATGATTATGTGTTCAATTACTCCGTAAATTAATTATCGGCGATGAGTCTACTGAGTATTTCATCGAAATACACATTCCGTTATTTTAACAATATTTACAGATTTCGGAGACGGTCGAGTGTGATGGGCAGTGGTGGCATAAATTAATAGTCGAAGTTATTTACATTTGAAAAATTACGTATTTGAACGTTATTAATGTACCTTGTTATTTCAAAAACTCAAGATTTAAAATTTAATCAAATTTCTTAAGTTAATCAAATGAGTTTTGTTGCCGACGAGATTTTACCGTTATAAATGTGATGTTTAAAATTTAGTTATTTTTCGCAAATCTTTTTAGTTAGTTCAGTTACAAAAGACGATGATGTGGTAATATAGGTTCATGGAACTCGGGGCGTTACACAATGTAATCTTTTGTGACCCTTAAGCCCTTGTTTGACATCCATTTTTTTTATTTTTCTCTTTTTCTCTTTTTTTCTCTTTCTTCATTTCAACCACACATTCCATTAATAAAATAATATTACACATAATTCTCCTTACTTTTTAACCACACATTCTTCCATCAATCATTATTTCAATCAAATTCTTCTCCAAATTGGGTGTCAAACAAGGGCTAATTCTTTAATTCAAGACTTCTGTAGTTTATTCTTCCATGTGTTGATTTTAGGGCTTGTGTGGGAGGGATTAAAATCAGATTAAAATTGAAAATATAGCCGTTATTGTTGACTTTTATTAGACGAGTGGGGCCCAATAACGGCCATATTTTCAATTTTAATTGGCTTTTAATCCCTCCCGAACGGGGCCTTATTATGATTTTAATGCTTTGAATTATCTGGCCAAAATTTAATGATCAATTGAGTTTCTTACTAATCGAGATGTGAGTTTGAGACTTAGAACGTGTAATAAAATTCGATAACGAAGTATAATGTATAGAGATACCTATACTAAGTATTGTGGTCGTTATAGGAATTTCTAGAACTAAAATTCATTTAACTAAGAGTAATTCGCATAGAGATATGGAACTGAATTGGTTGAATATGCTCAATGAAAACTCGAGAGAGGTAAATTGAATACCATAGGAGAATTCGACTGAACACTACATTAAGTTAGAATCTTGGATTAGGAATTAAAGTGATCATTAGATGAATTTGTTTTGCCCTAAGATTTCTTACATATGTGAATCTTTGATCAATCATTGTTTGACATTTTCTCATAACTTCCATTAGCTTTAGGTATTTAGTTCATTATAGAAAATCATTAGTCATAACTACATATATTCTTTCTTTGTTTGCTTTTATCGAATATGAGTTAAAAAAAGTAAATTAAGACTAGACTCGTGGGAACGATAATTCGAACTCAAAGGTCCACTATATACTTGTTACGATATCGTACACTTGCGATAGAAAAAAACACAACAAGCTTTTTACAAATAAATCTTGTATAATATGATTGTATACTTACCTTGTTTACTTATTGATTTTTAGGTAAGACTTAATTCGAACCTTGTCCATAGATTTACGTAAGTAAATAAAGAAATCAAGAAACAAATTAACTGCTTTGAGAAAATATTCAATCATCCGATGAACCAATAGCAAGGTGTTCTGCCATTCTCTAGCAAGTTCAACCGGTGACATGCTTTATTGACTAATCTTATAGTCGACCGTTCTTCTTCAACTTTATTTGAAGAAAACAAACAAGAGCGCGAATGTACAATCCTATTCAAAAATGAAACTGCTTGGTGTTAGTTGAGAATGGTGATTTTTAGTTCAAGTGGTAGTTACATCTGAATTACTAAAGTGGCGATAAAGTAAAGACCGAAGTGTTTGATTATAATTCTACAAGTCAAAAGAAGAAGAAAATGAGGGAATTGTTCCTAAATTTCTTTTGATTGTTATTTGTTAATTTTACAAATTACCATTGCATTTTTTATCGTTTAATTTAGTAAATTATTTTACTTGTGGTATGAGGGCTCGTGGATGTTCCCTTTTGAGGTTTACCACATTACATATGATGTTCATGTTTTAAAATGTTAGTTAATTTTCGCAATTAATTAAAATATTAGAACACAAATACAATATGCACAGTGTAGTCAGAATTACTACAAAACTGGTTATATGATATTCTAAATGCTTGCTTTTCGCTTTTTCAACTGAATAATTAAGATGAATTTCTAATTTTCTAGGTTTAAAATTTACACTTGGTACTAAAGCGGGTCTTTTAAAGAGAAGTACGATGATCAAGAAGATAAATAAAAATTATATTTAAAGGTTATAGCAAAAATTCTACTTTATTTTTCATATCAAAAAAAAAAAAGGTTCTACTTTATTTTACTTTAGATAACAATGAATTTAATAGTATTAGTACATGTTATTCCACTTATGATATTTAGCATGCTCTAGAAATCAACAAAGTGAAAGAAACTAATATCAATGTTTTGATAAAAAAAATTTAAAAATTCTTTATGAAACTAAATGAACTCATTATTGATATGATTATTCGTTTTACTGATATTGTTAATGGCTTTGATCGAAAATTTATTTACAGTAAACTTGTGAGTAAAATGGTTGGTTCTTTCTCACATGATTGGAGCTTATTGAGGATGTAGATAGAAAATAGCAAAAATATCTGCACGTATTCATTGGAAGAATTCTATGGAATTTTAATGACTTATGAGCTAAATCACGTCGAGACAAATGTGTGTATGTGTGTGTGTGTGTGAGAGAGAGAGAGAGAGAGAGAGAGAGAGAGAGAGAGAGAGTCCTAAGCATCAAATTACTTTAAAATCTACAATTGATGAAGCCTCTTCAAGTATGAGTGATAAAGAACTTGATGACTATTCTTAAATTCAATTCAAGTAAAAATAATTAAATTTGATTTCGAATTGAGAGTGCGCAAATAAACAATTTAGAATTATGTAGGAAAATTATTAGGCCCTATTTAGTTTGGATTAAAATTCAATTAAAATCTCAAGTCAAAGTCAACAATTAATTTTAACCACATATTTTATAGGACCCACAATTTTTCAACCGTAAATTTCATTAACTTTTATCAAAATTTACTAAAAACCTGATTTAATCTCTACCAAAAAGGGGGCTAGGACTCATTATTTCACCATAATTATTAATTTAATCTTAAAGGTATATTTAGTCGATTTCATCAATTGAATCAATTTATCTTTCTTGAATTCAAATCAATCTTATCTAGACGAGTCAATTCACTATATATGTACGTGAATGAGAATAAGCATCGACCATAAGCATTAAATAATCTAAAAGTTCAATTAAAGACCACATTGTATCTCTAACTTTTATTCAATTGATGAATTCTACTACATGGTTTAAATATATAAACTACCTCTCGATTCATTACGGATTCACAAACCAATGAAATGGTGGTCAATTACTTTAAAGATATAAATAATAGAAGTAAAATCAACACATGAAATTAAAGTTTCAAAAGTAGGTGTCACCGTTTGTCCTAATTTTGAATTTAGTTACACATCATAAGAAAAGAAAAATAGAAGAAAGAATTTAAGTACATCACTTTAGTTGAAAAAAAAAAAAATGTATCGTCTTGCACCAATAATCCATTTTCTCCACGAGAAGAACTTAAAAATCTAGCTTTCTTGATTTTTCATTTATTTTCTCTATGTTTCTCTCTAATTTTAGGTTGTGGATCACTTCTCCTCTTTAATTGGACATAGGCGAGATTTTTATAAAGTAATAGGAGTGCATTGGAAGTTGATTTAAAAAATGAATCAAGAAAACTAAAAAATAAAAACAGCCACAATAGCTCAGATCGAACCGACCGCAGTTGATCACGGTTTGATTGCCGATTTCAGCCTCAATTCGATTGTTAAATATTTGAGCCTCCCAACAATGCAATTCTTTCCTCATTTTGTCAATTGCCTTTCTTTTCTATTTTCTTACTTTTGAACATTAAATATCACATCAAGTCCCTGAACTTTTTGCCTTGTTAATTTTGGCACTCCAACTTTTTCTTCTTATCAATTTCACTTTTCAACGTGTCCAAGTCAATCTCTCATCTTTCATATTTATGAAAATCTAGATCCTACAACTTCCAAAACCTACCACATTGGTCCCTGAACCTTCATAATCATCCGAAATAGATCCTTTGTAAATTTTTAAGTGTACATTTTAGAGCCTAAAGTTTCCAAATATTTAATTTAACTCTTGAAACTTGTGAATTCTCTTATTTTTCTGTTAATACTTCTTATTTGTCAAATAAAATCCAATTGTTCCTACTCAACTTTATTTAAGCTCGAAATCCTCCATTTTGCGACAATGTTCATTTGAATTTGGATTTTAACTTATTTTACACTAAATTAGATAGCAATTAGCAGATTTTTATTTGGGACCGACCAACTTTTTAACCATGTGGAAATTGGGTTGTTGGGAACAATTTTCTATTATATTGGTTGGGGCCTTGGAAAAAAAAAAAAAACTAAACATTTCATTTTGACTATAATCCAACCACTCTATGCAAAATATAATAAATTAATTAAGAAGTAAAGCATTTGTATTGTTCATTTAAACTCCACTTAATATTGATCATTCAACAACTTTATTTTCTTACCAATATTCTATTAAAACAAAAATGATAAATAGTAATAGAAAATCTGCAAACCGATGAATATTTGGAAAATTCAAGGGTTATCTAAAAAAAAATCGATAAAAGTTTTAGTATTGTTGGAAAGTTAATAAAATTTGAGAATCTCATAAAATATATGGTTAAAATTAATTTTTAAATTTGACATCAACATTTTAGTAACTTTTTAAGATATCCCAAACAAGCACTCAATTTTTTTTTTTTTATTTATCACCTTCAAAGAAGTAAGTATTTTCCTCACAACTATAAATATTTGAATTATCACTTAAGATGAAATTAAAACTAGAATCCCTCAATCTTGTTTTTTCTCAATATAATTATTCAAATTAATTAAGTGTCAAAATAATTTTAAAGAATATTTTTCAAACATTAGCACTATTATTTATACTAAATAAGTGAAAAAAATTAGTTGAATGATAAGTGTGTTATTAAAAATTTTGGAATAAAAATGTTTGTGTAATTTTCAAAAGGGTAGGGATGGGAACAGGGCGCGGTGGGGCATGGTTGGGGCAATCTCCCCTGGGCCCCGCACCCACCCCTTTACCCATTTAAGGCAAGGGGGGACGAAGCGGGGACCTTGTCCCGTTTACTATCCGTTTAATTTTTTTTTTTTTTTTTATGATTTATTTTATTGCTTACATTCAATAAAGTGAGACAGTAATATATTTTTTTATCTTTTTATTTATTTTTAAAAGTTAAATTATTCAAATATATTTGGTAAACTAAGCCTCCGTTTGGTGTACATTTTGAAGGTAAGAATGCATTTTTACTGTTGATGTGATGGGGAATATGTAGTTGAAAAAAATGAAAGTTATTGATGTGATGAAAAATATTATTTTATTGAAGAATGTGTTGTTGAAAATGAGTAGAAGAATGAAAATGAAAAAAATAATGTGAACCAAACAGGGTCTAATGTTTTTATTGTTTGTCATATTTCTTATATACTCTTAGTTTCCATTTTCTGTTAGAATTAATGAAATTTTGTGGAGTTTTCCATTTAAAGAATTGAATTCTAAAAAAAAAAAATTAATTAATCGGGGTGGGGTACTCGTTACCCGTATCTATCCCAAGACGAAGTTATCCCCCTCATCCTCGATCTGAATACTCGATTAAGCGAGTAATCCTCGTTTCGTTCAAAATGGACCTCTTGAATATCCCTAAAAAAGGGGGAAAGTAATTTGTTATATTTTTAAAAAAGAAAGATGTCACTAAATTATTAGAAAGAAGCTCTACAAAATTTGCTCTTTTACTATTCATGTAACAGTCACCGTCCATTGTGCCAGCACGTGGACGATTATCTATCATTCTTCAATTGTTTTTCTTTTTTTAAAAAAATTCATTTTCAATCCACTTGAAATAAGGGTGCGTTTGATTGCAAGGGTGGAAAATGGGCGGAAAGAAAATGTTTTACAGGGAAAAGATTTGCCTAGAAAATGTTTTGCAGGGAAAATGATTTCAAGTGTGTTTGATTGGTATAATTTTCCACCCGGAAAATTTTTAAATTTTCTATTCGTTTGACTTTGTTTTACATGAAAATTGTCCGTTAAAGTAATATTTTTTTCCACAATTGGTTATAAAATTTGTTTCCATTGCCAAAAAGTAAAAAAAAAAAGAAAAAAAAATTATTTCCTAAAAAATAATTTTTTTCATCAAAATTTAGTGTTCGTTTGACTTTGTTTTACATGGAAATTGTCCATTAAAGTAATTTTTTTTTTACAATTGGTTATTATATTTGTTTCCATTACCAAAAAAAAAAAAAAAAATTTGCATCAGCCCGGTTGGAAAATATTTTCCCAACAAAATGTTGGGAAAACATTTTCAAGGAAATCAAGGAAAATGCTGACGTGGCGGGTGGGGTGGGAAAATATTTTCCGGGGAAAATTTAGGCTATCAAACAGCGCAAAAGATGGAAAATGGAAAATATTTTCCTACTTCCCTGGAAAATATAGCCTATCAAACAGGCCCTAAAATATTTTGTACATAAATTCAAAATTTTTCATATTTTTAACCGCTCACAATAATATTACTTGTACATAATGAAATTACATGATAATTTGATGAGGTATCAAAATGAGAGGATTTTTTTTTATGGTTGAAAAAATTCTGACCCAATCATATTTCACTAAATTATGTGTATACAAATCATTGTGTACATATAGTACATACGCAATCTTTTTCCAAAATTACTATTCCAAAATTCATTTAAAAAAAAAAAAAACCTTGTTAGTGGGTTATCAAACATGGGCTAATCAAATTTTGTCAACAGTTCGGACTGCTCAATATTTCATTGTGCTTTCACCATTTTTTTTTCTTTTGTATCTTAGCCCCCATTTGATCTACGTTATTATCTCATTAAAATAAAAAATATGACCGTTATTCATCACATCAATATTTAAATTCAAATTTTCTATTTCTTATATGGGTCCCAATAACGACGATATTTTTCATTCTCATTTTACAATAATTTGGCTCAAACAAAGCCACCATTCGTATCATTTTCATAGTCACTTTCATCTTCAATTTTTTTACGATAGACCATAATTCTAAGAGTATCTTCAAAAGACTATTTAAATACAAAATATTTTTATTTTAAAGAATTAATGCTTAAAAGTAAGTTTCAATATATTCTCTATTTTAACTTTCTAAAATATAGAGTGGGTTCGGCTTTTTATATTTAGAAAGTCAAACTCACTCTTGATGCAGGACAATAGCGGAATTAGAATTGTAGGAAGAAAGTAGCAGTAGAAGAGAGGGAGAAGAAGCCGTGAAGAAGAAGAAGAAGAAGAAGTGAGAAGAAATGGGGGAGAAAACAGCTGCAAGCCAATTTTTAATTCATCATATTCATCAACTGTCTGAATTACAATATGAAAATCATATAAATAGCGAAAACCTAGCTAGTAACGGGTTTAGGCCAACCCACTACTATAAGCTCAATAACAATAAAAAATAGAAAACATAAATGATAAAACCCAATAATAATAAAATTAAGTCTCGACTGATAAAGCCTAATAACAATTGTTGACCCCAAAAAATGTTGCCAACAGATGCCGGGCTCACTCGTGCACACGTAAACTTTATCCAACACGCTAATGCCGATCGACGGTCATGAAGACTCCAGAGAATGAGCGTGGGAGTAACAAAAAGGCACGAGACGTCTCCGTTCAGGTCACCGGCATAAAAGAAATACGATTGTATAAGAAACCAATCGGTAGATGACAGGATTATGTTGTAATGAAAAAAATGTTGTAAAAATGATGTTGAAACGAGAGATATGGCTCCAAAAGATTCAGTTTATTCTCCAATTTTTCATTAGTCCCTTTCTTGTTACATGGTTGGGGTATTTATAGTGTTACAACTCAAATCGTGACCTTTGGATCAACTTACACGTGGCCTCATCTCCTCGACCAAGGCCTCAAATCCTAGCAATCAAGTTGACTCTCCTAGTCGTACTAACATTAAATGCTCGATATCGACGAGACAAGACACAAGTAAACTTTACACAAAGGTCACATCAATCATTTGTTAGAGATTTTCATCATAGCCGAATCCTCGCAAGTGGGCCTTTGATGGACCCCGGACGTTAGAAGGAGGGGCCTCGGAGTAATAGCGAGGGCCTCGGACTAATAGCCGTGGCCTCGGAACCCACAACCGAAGCTAGAGAATTATAACTCGATCGAATTAAGCTGGTCCCACCGTCGTGATGTGACGCCACGTGTCCGTCTGGCCCTTTAACCCGTAACAATAGTCCCCAAGTCCATGTGTGGTCATTTATGCCAGGCGTGGACTTTCAAAGTCCGAATTTTCTACGTAGCTTTACGCCATTTCTAAGTAAGTCGCTTTGTAAATGAAGTTCCTTTGGAGCTACGTCAAGATGAGGTGAGTTCGTATTCGAACCGGGTCGAAGCCGATTTCCTTTCGATGAGGCGAGTTCACATTCGAATCGGCCGAGTGATTTCCTTTTTGATGAGGCGAGTTCATATTCGAACCGGCCGAGCTGATTTCCTTTTGATGAGGCGAGTTCATATTCGAATCGGCCGAGGCCGATTTCCTTTGATGAGGCGGGCGACGTTCATAGAAATTGATGCCCGTGATGCGACGGTTTCTTATGTTTCCAAGGCCAATGAAGCGCATCGAGACGAATTTCAATAGCCGTACATGTTTTATTTAATGCACAATGATGGCTAATTATCGGGATGCGTAGTTTCGAGGACAAGTTTACGCGCGAGGCGTTGTCTGGTCTGTGCACGCACAAATCTGAAGCGTTGATGCAGAGAAAACGTTTGATTTCGAGGGTCAGGATTTGTGCACCTTTGAACGTCTCAGATTAACTGAGATCTGATCCAACGACTGGGGCTGTGTCCTCTACTAGTATAAAAGCCAGGTTTTTGCCATTTTCAAACTTTACTTTCGCTAAACACATTTAAATCTCTGAAACTGTCTTGTTGCTAAACACTTCCCGGCGAATTTCCGGCGATCTCTCTGAGTCTTTCCTTCGCTCTAGGTACTCTTTCCTTACGTAGTTGTCTTTCTATTTCCCTTAAACACCCTTTTCTTGCATTATTCATCTTCCTCCAACAACAATGTCTTCTGAGGCGTCTCTAGCCATGACAGTAGTTAGGAGTGGGGAGGAGTCGTTGGTTCTGGGCCTCTGGTGAGTGGTATAGTATGACCGAAGAGCCCATAGATTATGAGGCGGGATGGGGGGCAGCAAGAGTTCAATCAAACATCACTTCTGCCAAGCTAGACTAACTTAGGCAGACCTATAACATCCCCCATTACGTCAAACTCCTAGTTCCTGATGCTCATGAAAGAGCCTGCTTTCCGAGGCCCAACTGTGTGGCCTTCAGTGAACACCGTTTAAAGCGGTGTGCGTCCGCCTTTGCACCCTTCTTTAGGGGCGTTGTCGAGGACATTCATGCTATCCCCCACCCAAATCCTTCCTAATGGGTGGAGCCAAGTCATGGGGACCTACTTCCTGTGGAAGGAAGTGTCTCTGGGCGAGGACCTCCCACTTCACGTCTTCGAGTCCCTCTTCCATGCTAGGGTCGTGGGAAAAGATGACTCAAAGGGATGGTATTACATCACTCCCTGGGGTTCCCACGCCCCTTTTGTGGTTGGGCTCCCTTCATCCATAAAGGGGTGGAAGGAGTCGTGGTTCTGGGTGACGGGTAGGTGGCAGATGGTGGAGGGAGATGCTGTCCCAGCTGTTACCGCGCCGACCCAGTACTACGAGGCTTGTGAGTGTCGTCTTAAGTTCTTATAGCTTCACCATGCCTGCTTCTGATACTGATAACTGCTCGTTTTTGCGTATTGTAGCACAAGGTACGAGCTTTGAGGCCGAGTGGGCTGTTGTGAGATATCTACCAATTGTCTCCCGAGCTCGAAGCTTTTCTCACTTAATCGAAAGGAGCAGATACTTCATCGATTGCGGTGATCGATGGCCCCCAAGGGTAAGAGGCGCCTTTACTTTTAACTAATCGCCCTTTAATGATCCGAACCGACTTCCCTTCGTAATCGCGCAGATAAATTCACCAAGAAGAATTATGCCTCGCACGATATGGCCGCATAATGAAGGCCACCTTCCACCGCGGGGCGAAAGCACTAAACCCGGGTCCTTCCGGGGCGAAACAGTAAAGTCCAAGTCGGACCGCCTCGCAAGAGCAAAAATGAGAAGAGGTCGAGGAGGAGGTACAAGAGGAGGCCCCAAAAGGTGGCAAGCCGCATTGGCGAAGGGCAAGGGGTGGGTCGATGAGCCACAAAAGAAGAGAAAAGCTGGGCCCTGTGTGGGGGGTCGTCAAGTTTTGGGACCACCGTGTCCTTTCTCGAAAAGGGGGTTCGGCGCCCGAAGCTCCTCCAATCTTCGATTGATGCCGCCATGGTGGCCCAATCTAGGAAGATCGTCATGGATGACGTGGCGAGAGCAGAGGGGCCGCCAAGAAGAAGGTTGTGGAGAGGACCCAGGAAAGTCCGGAAATTTCCTGGGGGCAAAGGGGAGGACACAATAGCCCCCGCCGTAATAGAAATGTCGCCTCCCGGAGGCGAGGGCGGCCACCGAGGGCTTCAACAAATTCTGGACGGAGAGGTGGCAGTATGTGGCCACCGTGATGCGGTGGACCTCACCACTACTTTGGTGAGCCAACCGCCAGGGCCTTCTGAGTTGCACCGGAATGCCAAAGCTTGTTTTGGCGTATATTCAATCAAGGAATAGAGCCTCGCGCGATGAACTCGGAAAAAGTGAAGGCGAGAGGCGGCGGAGAAGAAGGAGGCCAACATTGAACCGAGAATTCGAGAGAGATGTTGATGATTCAAAACGCGATGCTCTCCTCGGCAGCAGATTGAGGCCCCGAAGAAGGAGGTTCATGAGAGCCGGTGAGGTGGTCGCCTCACTAAAGGTGGAGATTTCGACAACCACTGAGAAGGTCACCGCAATCGGAGAAGGCAAACCTTGAATTAATCGCAGGGCTAGGGATGTTGGGCAGTTCATGGAGAAGGAACTGAGGTGGCTGGAGGCCGAAGTTAAAAGATACGAAGCTGACGTGGTCGAGGCGGGCGATATTGCAGTGAGAAACTACATAGCCAACTTCCATCATACTGAAGAGTATCGACGCTTCGGCCTATATTGGAGCAAAGTGGCCTATCAGGAGGTCTTTGAAAGGTTGGGAGAGGCACATCCAGAGCTCGATATTTCTGAATTGAGAGCTGAGTTCTTGGAGGAGGAGGTTCCGCAGACACCTGCTGAAGAAGGTGAGGTGGTGGAACTCGATCCTGAGGATGTGCCTACTGAAGGGCCTCAACCTGTTGAAGCACCTCCAGCTCCCCCACCCCCTGCTCCTTGATACATTTTTGTAATTTTAACTTATTACTTTGTAATTCCTTCAGCATATCAATATAACACAGATTTTGCTTCATCTTTGTGCTGCCATTTATCTTTTCTACAATGAACTTAACTTAATGCAACAAAGATCATGCCTTGCCATACTTAAATAATTAACTAGAATGGGATAACCGAGCAAACTATTCAAAGCAAAGCAACCAAGCAAACTTAACAAATGCGAGGTAACTTAAGCGAAGCTCCTTTATAAAACTTTTGACAACCGGCTTTCCTGTGGTATCATTGAAACTACCTTAACTTAATCCTTGATCCCGCGTTCCCAAGTGATGAAACTGTTTTTAACCTCTTGCTTGGTGGATGATTCATCCAAGCAGAGGCTTCTCCCTTTAGCGTTCAGCTTCACCAAAGGGAGGCTTGTGATGTCCGCTTTGGAGTTCGAACGAGGTGGCCTTCTTTTAAGGTTCCATCCTCTCCTCCGAAGCGCCCACGCTTCCCAGCTTGGTGGATGGTTCATCCAAGAGGCTTCTCCCTTTAGCGTCCAGCTTCACCAAAGGGAGGCTTGTGATGTACGCTTTGGAGTTCGAACGAGGTGGCCTTCTTTTAAGGTTCCATCCTCTCCTCCGAAGCGCCCACGCTTCCCAGCTTGGTGGATGGTTCATCCAAGCAGAGGCTTCTCCCTTTAGCGTCCAGCTTCACCAAAGGGAGGCTTGTGATGTACGCTTTGGAGTTCGAACGAGGTGGCCTTCTCTTAAGGTTCCATCCTCTCCTCCGAAGCGCCCACGCTTCCCAGCTTGGTGGATGGTTCATCCAAGCAGAGGCAGGCTTCTCCTTTAGCGTCCAAACCACCAAAGGGAGGCTTGTGATGTACGCTTTGGAGTTCGAACGAGGTGGCCTTCTCTTAAGGTTCCATCCTCTCCTCCGAAGCGCCCACGCTTCTGACTTGGTGGATGGTTCATCCGTTGGAGGCTTCTCCTTTAGCGTCCTTCACCAAAGGGAGGCTTGTGATGTACGCTTTGGAGTTCGAACGAGGTGGCCTTCTTTTAAGGTTCCATCCTCTCCTCCGAAGCGCCCACGCTTCCCAGCTTGGTGGATGGTTCATCCAAGCAGAGGCTTCTCCCTTTAGCGTTCAGCTTCACCAAAGGGAGGCTTGTGATGTCCGCTTTGGAGTTCGAATGAGGTGGCCTTCTCTTAAGGTTCCATCCTCTCCTCCGAAGCGCCCACGCTTATGATAGTTGACGAAGACTGGAGAAAACTTATTTATTTATAAAGGCTGGGGAACAACATCCAGCTACTGATTACATTCATTGATAATACATTCTCAGATGCTCAACATTCCACGGGTGAGGTTGAATTCTGCCATCCATGTCTTTTATCCAGTAAGTGCCGGGCCGAATTTCCTTTTCAATTTGGTAGGGTCCTTCCCGCTAGGGTCTCAGGGTGCCCACCCCCGGCTCCTTTGAGGATAGGAAAACCCTGCGAAGGACTAAGTCATTTATGCGGAAGGACCTCCTTTTCAACCTTGAGTTGTAGTATCGACTCATCTTCCTCTGGTACGTTGCAAGCCTCAGCTGGGAATCATCCCTCCTTTCTTCAAGGAAATCAAGCTCACACCTTCGGAGTTCCTCATTGGATATCTCATTGAAGCTTAATCTTCTGGGTGAGGGTAATCCTACCTCCACTGGGCTCATCGCTTCAGCGCCATAAGTCATGGAGAAAGGGGTTTCCCGTAGGTGTTACGCTCGTCGTTCGTATCGCCCATAGCACCTGGGGTAATTCATCTACCCAAGCTCCCTTAGCCGTATCAAGCTTCTTTTTCTGTGGTGTGCTTGATGGTCTTGTTGACGGCCTCCACTTGGCCATTGGCCTGGGGGTAATGAGGCGTAGAGAAATGCTTTCTGATTCCAAGTTCTTCACAGAGGTCCCGGACCTTCCGGTTGTCAAATTGTTTGCCATTATCAGAGACAATCGAGTGAGGGATGCCGAAGAGACAAATGATATTCTTCCACGTAAATTTGGAAGCATTGGCCTCGATGATCTTTGCCAGAGGCTCAGCTTCTACCCATTTCGTGAAATAATCGATAGCTACTATGGCGAAACTGGCGCCTCCTCTGCCCTTAGGTAATGGGCCAATGAGGTCCACACCCCACTTGCTAAAGGGCCATGGGCTGGTTACTGTAGTAAGCTCCTCGAGAGGGTTGCCTCCGCACGTTGGAAAACGTTGGCACTTGTCACATTTGCGAACGAATTGGAGAGCATCTTTTTTCATTGTAGGCCGCAATATCCCCGCCTCAATGCTTTATCGTCAAGGCTAATCCTCCGGAGTGATTGCCACAAATGCCCTCATGAATTTCTCTAAGTGCATAATCAGCTTCTCCTTCTCCTACGCACCGAAGGAGAGGTGCAGAGAATCCACGTTTATATAGAACATCGTCCACTAACAAGAAATGGGCAGACCTTCTACGTATTTTATACGCATCTTCCTTATTATCAGGTAAGGAATGATCTTTGAGGTAAGATATGAGAGGTTGCATCCAAGTTGGGGTACCTTCTACCCACATCACCACCTCTCGCGGAGGTGGACGGCCCGGGGAGGTGTTCAATTGGGACCCGCGCCGCAATTCGAATCTTTGTCGCTAGCAAGCTTTGATAAGGCATCGGCGTGTGCGTTTTCAAGGCGTGGTATACGGCTTAATTCAAATTTCTCAAAGGAAGGAGTAGGCTCATTATCAATTTGAGATATGAGGCCATGGCTTTGTCCCTTGCCACGAAGTTGCCGTTTACACGTCCCACTATAAGCCGGGGAATCGCCGTCGATGTGAAGCCTCTTTACTTGCATTTCCTTGGCTAGCCCGAGGCCGCCGAGGAGGGCCTCATATTCTCGCAAAGATTGTTGGTGGCCTTGAAGCTGAACCGTCTTGCACTATTCAACATATGACCTTCAGGGACTTATAAGAACTACGCCGGCGCGAGCCTCGTTTCCCCGCCGAACCGTCTATGAACAAATTCCATGTTGGGGGCTCGGAAGGCTCCGCCTCCCCGGCCGACTTCGTGAGCGTTGGTAATTCGCCACAAAATCTGCTAAAGCTTGCCCTTTAGCCAGCGATTACGGCTTTGAAGAGGATTTCAAATTCGCTCAACTCCATCGCCCACTTCAGTAGTCTACCCGAGGCATCTGGCTTTTGCAAAACTTGTCTGAGTGGAAAGTTTGTTAGTACATGAATGGTGTGGGCCTGAAAATAAGGCCTTAATTTACGAGAAGCGATGATCAATGCCAAGGCTAATTTTTCCATGTGCGGGTATCGCGTCTGTGGGGTATCAACGCCTTCGATATAATAAACAGTACCGGTGAGTTGAATTCTCCTCTCTCACCAGTACCGCACTTATAGCCTCGAGGGAAACTGCTAAGTAAAGTTGTAGCACCTCGCCAAGTTTGGGTTTTGATAGGAGGGGGGCCTGCCCTAGGTGCCTTTTGAGCCCCTGGAAAGCCTCTTCACACTCCTCAGTCCATCGAAACTTCGTCCTCCCTTTAGTATTCTCGAAGAATGGGAGGCACTTATCGTGGGATTTCCGATATAAAGCGGCTCAGCAAACCTACACGACCACAAACTTTGCACTTCTTTTGGTTTCTGGGGGGATTTCATCTCAATTAACGCTTGGATCTTTTCTGGATTTGCTTCGATGCCACGTTGATTGACCATGTACCCCAAGAACTTGCCTGACGCTACCCCAAATGCACATTTTAGGGGATTCAATTTCATTCGGTACTTTCGCAGAATTTCAAAGGCTTCATGGAGGTGGGATATGTGATCATCCACTTTCAGTTTCTTAACAAGCATATCATCTACATAGACCTCCATAGTTTTCCCAAGCAAATTAGCAAACATCTTGTTTACTAACCTCTGGTAAGTTGCTCCAGCATTCTTTAATCCAAAGGGCATCATTCTGTAGCAATAAAGGCCTCGGTCCGTTATGAACGAGGTGTTTTCCTCATCGCCCGAGTACATGGGAATTTGATTGTAACCGGAGTAGGCATCCATGAAACTCAGGGACTCGTGTCCAAGAAAGATGGAGTCCACCACCGATCAATTCGGGAAGTGGGAAGTTTGTCTTTTGGACATGCCTTATTGAGATCGAAAAATCAATGCATACCCTCCACTTCCCATTGTGCTTTTTCACCGCACGGATTGGATATCCATTTTGGGTAGAGGGCCTCCCTTATGAAGCCATTGTTAACAAGCTTCTGCACTTCCTCTTTCAAGGCCTCATACCTCTCTGGGTTAAGGGCTCGCCTCTTCTGTCTGTGCGGGGCAACTTTGGGATCAATTTGTAGGTGGTGGCCGACACCAGGGTCAATGCCTACCATATCCTCATGCCTCCAAGCAAAGACATCGTGATTCTTGCACAAAAATTCTTTAAGCTCCCCTTTGAATCTTGGGGCTAAACTTCTTCCAACCTGCAGCAGCTTGGTTGGTTCCTTTGAGTCGATAGGAAAGCTTTCTAACTCTTCCATGGGGGCTGCCTGGGAATCAGCCTCGGTTATTCGTGGATCGAGTTCATCAAGTGCTAGTAATCCGAGGCTACTGGTGCCCGCCACCATGTGCATATCCCTAGGCTCAGCCTTCCTCACAGAATTAAGGTAGCATTCCCTTGCCCCTCTTTGGTCTCCTTTGACCGTTGCCACCCCACCATCAGTTTGGAACTTCATGCATAGGTGATGAATGGAGGTGATTGCTCCCAAATCCTTCAATGCGGGCCTCCCCAATACCCCATGATAGGCTGACTCCGTCGTCCACTATCAAAAATTCCATAAAACATGTGGTTGCTAGGGGTGGAGCTCCCATTTCTACGACAAGGGTAATTTTGCCCTTGGGGATGATACCGTCCCCGTGAAACCATATAAGGGAGTGTTGGTAGGGGTTGACACATGGACCAGGATCATTATGTCAAAAGAAGATCCGAATAGAATGTTCTGAACCGCCATTGTCTACCAACATTCGCCTCGCATTCCGTCTCGGCTACCACAGCTCTTACTACCAAAGCATCACAGTGAGGGTAGTGAATACCTTCGGAATCTTCATGTGTAAACATAATCGGAGGCGACTGGCTCCTTCGCGAACTACTGCCCACAATGTAGCTAGTCAATGGAGGAGCCCTTGCCTCTCGCACATAGTTCCTTTGAGAGTTTCTGGTGCTTCCACCAACATAAGGACCCCCAAAGATAGTGTCGATCTCGTGAACAGGAACATCATCAGGTCTACCTCGATGATCCCTTCGTTGCTGTTCATTTGGGTTCCTATTCCTTTCTCTTTCTCTTCCGCGAGGAGATGCTTCCCTGTGATGGGAAGGGGCCTCGCCTCGCCTAGATCGTGAATCTTGCCTCGGCGGGGGCCTGCTCCTCGATCTCGAGGTGTTCCGATTGTTACTCCTGGAATCCGAATTTCGGGGGATGCAGGCTATGTCTCTCTGATCAAGCAAGTGGCGTGGCTGTAGGAATGGTGATAAGTGCAATATCCTTGGGAGTTGCCTCTGCCTTGATTCGAATTCCTTCCCCGGCCTCGTCCTCTATGGGGGCCTGTTGCGTTCGCGGGTTTTCAGGGTACCCGTAATCGGTACGTCCTCGTAGGCTAAAGTTGGCACAAAGCATTCAATGGGGTCATGCCGGCAAGTGCTGCCCGAGCCTTGGGCGCTTCCACATTGGGTTGACCCCACCTGTCGATCCATCAGCGGGAGGTTGGACCTCTACCACGTTGCCTTTGTTGGGGTTGTGAGACCCCTACTTGCCCTGTTTCGATGTTCTATCGAGTTCCTCGTTGATGATTTCACGTCGCATCATCTCCAACAAAGCATCATAAGTCGGGGATCTTGATTCGCACATCTCTCCAAAACGGGGTGTTCATGTTGAGGCCCCCCTAAGGGCGGATAGAGCCTCGCGATCGGTGACTTGGACACAGAAAGTCATTTCGTCCGTGGAAACGGGACAGAAAGCTTTTCAAAGTTTCTTCGTCGTTGTCTCATATCTTGAGGCTTTGGATTGGGGCCTCGCCTTCTTTACTTACTCGAATCTTTTCAAAAAAGTAGTTTTGAATTCGGCCAACTTCGAATGCTCCCGTGGAGGTAACCTACTATACCAAATCTCAAGGCTCGCTTAGAGTCAAATGGAAGGCTCGCATTTAATACCGGAGTGGCGCCTCTCGTTTCATGTGTGTTTTGTAGCTATTCAAGTGCTTCTCGGGTCGCCTCTCCCATCATATTTGGGTATTTTGGGCATAGTATAATGGTTCGGGGACCTGGGCATTTCTTAACTCCCTTGAAAATGGCGATTGTCATCGTCATCATCTAAGTCGCGGATCTCCGGGGACCATCCGAATCATAATTAGCCTCGGCCTTCATATCCTGGTGCATTAGAGTAGGTCCCGCTTGGTTGCGAGCCTCCTCATCCCTCCTAAGGCGTTCATGACGAGGTGGCATAGCACGGGGGCACGTTCTTACCTTTCCTCCGCCGCCGAACCTCGGAGGTGGGGGCCGTGGCCTATTCCTAGAAGCGTGGGCTGCATTCCTTTGTCTTCGCCTCGACCTATCGGGCTAAGCCTATCAAATACACCGTGCACCCTGCGGGCCCCGTCTTGGCTCATATTCGGGAGAAATTATCCTCCATGTTGAACGGGGCCCTGAGGGTCGGCCGAAGCATAATTGGATGAAATATCGACTCCAACTTCCCTTTCTACTGGGCTTCCTCCCCTATACTGCCTGGAGGAATAAGTTCTTTGACTCTGAACTTCGGCAGGTTGATATGGCCCTTGCGTGGAACAAAGGAGGGAGGCGGGGGACCTCCCCGGGCCTTGCATTTGCCTCAATGTGCCTCTTGCATCGCCAAGTTTTGATTAGTAATGCTCCTCATATTGGCTGCCATGGTTGCCATTTCCCTAGTAAGCTGGGCCGCCAACCTCCTACCACCTCGCCTGTGATGGTGGTGGGGTCGGCGTCGGACCGCAGGGGCCTCATTGTCAGCTTCTCTAGTTCGTCTGGGGGGAGCCTCTTCTTCTGAACTCATGTCTCTTGAAACTTGAATAAACTTGAACTTCGGGGGCTTCCTCTTATTCTTCCTTGAAGAATAAATCCTTTTTCAAGGGGGATGCCCAAAAATGCTTCAGAAAGCTTTTTCCACGGGGTTGCTCGTGGTTATAGTGTGGTTTCCCACAGACGGCGCCAATCTGTTGACCCCAAAAAATGTTGCCAACAGATGCCGGGCCCACTCGTGCACACGTAAACTTTATCCAACACGCTAATGCCGATCGACGGTCATGAAGACTCCAGAGAATGAGCGTGGGAGTAGCAAAAAGGCACGAGACGTCTCCGTTCAGGTCACCGGCATAAAAGAAATACGATTGTATAAGAAACCAATCGGTAGATGACAGGATTATGTTGTAATGAAAAAAATGTTGTAAAAATGATGTTGAAACGAGAGATATGGCTCCAAAAGATTCAGTTTATTCTCCAATTTTTCATTAGTCCCTTTCTTGTTACATGGTTGGGGTATTTATAGTGTTACAACTCAAATCGTGACCTTTGGATCAACTTACACGTGGCCTCATCTCCTCGACCAAGGCCTCAAATCCTAGCAATCAAGTTGACTCTCCTAGCTGTACTAACATTAAATGCTCTGACATTGACGAGACAAGACACAAGTAAACTTTACACAAAGGTCACATCAATCATTTGTTAGAGATTTTCATCATAGCTGAATCCTCGCAAGTGGGCCTTTGATGGACCTCGGACGTTAGAAGGAGGGGCCTCGGAGTAATAGCGAGGGCCTCGGACTAATAGCCAGGGCCTCGGAACCCACAACTGAAGCTAGAGAATTATAACCTGATCGAATTAAGCTGGTCCCACCGTCGTGATGTGACGCCACGTGTCCGTTCTGTCCTTTAACCCGTAACAACAATAAAATTAAGTTTCGATGATATCCACATCAATTCTCCCGGGGAGGGAGAAAACTCGACCCTGTCGAGTGGTTCGACCACGAGGAATGATCTTTCATAAGAACCAGATATCGAAACTCAACAAATGATGCCAACACCAATTGTAAATTGTCCCCAAGAATATGATCTGTATAAGGTGGAACTACCCAACGAGTAAAGAAACACCAAATTTCTCCATCATTGGTCAACACAATATGTTCGTCTAAAAGGACATCGAATGTATCTTTGTGTGCTGTAACAGATGGTATGGAAGTAGAAATATCAACATAGACAGGTTGGGGTTCCATAGAGTTAAATAGAAAATGATCATCAAAGGAATTGAAATGATGTTTATAAGTAATGAAGTTCTCAATATTTAAAGTAGAGTGATAGTCAAAATGTGATAAAAGATGAATGACATGTGTATTTGGACCAGCATGCTTTATAATTTTAAAAGAACCAGCACTACGAGCTTGCAACATAACATAATCCCCAATATTAAATTCAAAGTGTCGTTTACGCAAATCACTTGAAGTTTAAATGATGCATTACTTACTTCAAATCGTTTATTGATCTCAATATGCAAGTCATGAAGATGTTGTACAAATGTTTCAGTTGACATAGACACTCTAGCATGTGAGGACATGCGAATAATGTTTAAAGGCTTCACAGACTCGTAATTAATAACTGCAAAAGGACTCATACTTATAGATCGATTCACAAAATTTTTATATGTACTTCAAACTTTTGGGATGATCAAATCCCAATTCCCAAGATTGTCCTTGAAAATGGCAAGATTACACAAATCAACAGCACGTCTGGGTTGGATAAGGGTACGGCATACAACACTTGACTGGGAGGTAGCGGGAACAAGGGGTACAATACCTAGATTCATAGGAAAAGTCTGATTACTACATAAGGAGGTGTTCTCACTATCATTAAAGTCATCGGGTTCTTCAAATTTAGGTACAAAGACTTGATCATCTTACCTTTCATCTATTATATTCTTTTGTTATTCAATGACTAAGGTTCGGCTAGGACATTTGGAAGAGATGGGGTCAAAGTCTTTATAGTTGAAGCACTGTAATTGAGAAGAAGTCCTTGAAATTTCAGAAATTATACCCTTATTTTTTAACACAGAAGGAAAATTTGACGGGGAATGTCTCCTAATAGACTTAAGAGGAAGTGGCGTTGAGGATATTGGTGTATAGTTGTCACCATGCATTTTATATGGAGTACCAATAATCAACTCAAAATCTCGGGCTAAAAAGTACGCCTGATCAAGAGTAGTGACACCCCGAAGGAAAAGCTCACGCCTAAGATCATCTCTTGGACCTTGTCTAAACCTACTCACAGTCATGGTCTCATCCTCAATGACATGACATTTCATTCGAAATTCCTCAAATTCAGCAATATACTAAGTCACTAACCGATTCTCTTGTTTAAGGGCAGTCCATTGAGTAAAAATTTCAAAATCTAAGCAACCATCAAAGTAGAAACACCTACTTTATTGTTTCTAAATGAACGCTCCTTATGACGTGGAAGAGAATGAATACTGTGACGGTCATAACCTCGTTTTCGCTCATGAACCTGACCCCTATCCCTACGATCGTGTCGAAAATATTTTTGATCACGTTGTCAGCAATGATTTTGTCTATTATAGGACACGTCAAAATTATCAACATCGGTCGAATGTGGGATTTGCTTAAATTTGTTCAGGCCAGCAGTTAGGCTCCTACGCTCTTCAAGATTAGCAGCCATCCTAGTTTGGACAGCCACTAATTGATTTTGGAACTATTGTTAATTAGTGGCAAATTGTGCTCATTGTTTGGTGAGGACATCAAATTGGGATGGGTCCATGGTCAGATTATTGGAAATAAATATGGCTAGATGACTACTACGCAACTGCATGCACTGTATTAGCAACTAAATGACGTGCATTGAAGAGATCAATGAACAATAAGTGCAAGCAACTGAAAATAATAACTTGAGCATTTTTTTAATTGTAAATTTTGGGGTTAAATAAAATCCAAATACGACAAACTAATATTGATGATACATGTAAAACAACAAAGCAGAGATCAAATACGAGTCAAAATTCGATCACGTAAAATAAGTGGGTAAAATGGGAATGTAACAAATTAAGGGATTCGATCACGTGAACCTTAGGTAAAATTATGGGAATTTAACAAGTCAAGGAATTCGGTCACGTGAACTTTAGGTAAAATTAGAATAACAGCAGGACGAAAAAAGTAATCGATGCGCTTTTTAAGACAAAACAGTGATGTAAACTAAGGATAAGAAATAGTAGCTTCTCTATTATTCGTCGAAGTAATTGAGCGCCAAGTAATTGATCTTCAAAGACAAAGAACAGTAACTTCCCGTTTGAAATAACTGAACCAATCAACGGGTCAAAGAGGCACCTGCAAAATGTTAAAAACTTTTTTTTTCTGCGCTTTTCTTTTTTTTTTTTTTTGGTTTTTTTTGTCACTATTTTTTTTTTAACTAAAAACAAATTACAAAAATAGGGGCCCAAAATAGAGACCAATATCAAATCAAAATCACTAAAATGGAGGCCCAAAACCAAATCAATTTCACTAAAAAAGATGGAGGCCCAAATTAAAGCCCAATACCAAATCAATTACCTAAACAAACACCCAACCAGAGGCTCAAGTTTGGATCTTCAGCAATTAGGAGGGGTGGTCGGCGATGAGGAGTGGACAACTGCCGATCGGTGGCTGTGGTCTTCTAGCGGCAACGTGGCCGACTTTATGAGGGACGACGGCGTTAGGAGAGGTGGAGTGGAGTTTCTTCCCTGTTTCTTCTCTATATTCTTATTCTCCTCTTCTATCTTCTGTTTTTGTAGCTGGAATAGAGACGGGTGCGTGGGTCGGGGCGGTAGAGGCGAATTGTAATACTGGGGAAGTTGAGATGATTGGCTGCGTTCTAGGTCCTGTTGTCGATGGGTGGCTGAACAATTTTTTTTATTTTTGGACAGAGAAGGGCTTGGCTATTGCAATGCTTGAAAGTGATGAATAAGATGTTGGGGGTTCGTTTCAGTGGGGAATTGGTTATGGGTGTATGTAATAAACGAGGATGGAGGTGTGTTGGTTGGCTGTGGAAATTTGTAGCAATGGCGGCGTCGAAGGTTATTTTGGGAAGTTGCAGGAGGTTGGCTATAATTCTGCGGTGATTAGATTTTGGTTTGGTGTTTTGCAGTTTGGTGGTGGTTAGCAGTTTTGGGTTTTACAAGTGAGCAGTGGTTTGGGCGTAACTTGAAGGTGGAAGCCAGGTTTGACTCTAATACCAAATTTAATGAGGACAATAGCAGAATTAGAATTGTAGGAAGAAAGTAGCAGTAGAAGAGATGGAGAAGAAATCGTGAAGAAGCAAGAAGAAGAAGAAGAAGAAGGGAGAAGAAATGGGGGAGAAAACGGCTGCAAGCCAATGATTCATCATATTCATCAACTATCTAAATTACAATATGAAAATCATATAAATAACGAAAACCTAGCTATTAACGGGTTTGGGCCAACCCACTACCACAAGCCCAATAACAATAAAAAATAGAAAACATAAATGATAAAACCTAGTAACAATAAAATTAAGTCTCGACTGATAAAGTTCAATAACAATAAAACTAAGTCTCGATGATGTCCGCATCAACTCTATATTCTTAATATATAATGATTGCATTTAATAAATTACAACTTTCAATACTTTACTTCTTATATTATTCAAAACACATTTAAATTGATTGACTATTGACATATAAAAAATTATGTTAAATAAAATGTAAGCATAAATCAATAAATATTTCTTGAAAAAGTAAAATGAATAACCAAAATAGATAGCATTGTTGAACATTAATCAAGATGTCTGCATATCATAAATCATATTAAATGATCATAATTTCTTGTATTTAATTGAACATGTTATTTAATGTCATTAGTAATGTAATCTAAATTGATGTTAAATAGAATTACTCAAAAAAAATTCTGACTTTCTAAATTTATAAATACTCCGTAATGTATAAAATGTTCTTTATAAACAGGGAGCTCCTTATAAATGTTCCATTTAACCTAATCTGTCGTCAAAGTCTGTGTGTATATAGTCAAATGCATCCCATCCAGCCATCCTGCCGTAGGAAAAAAAGCCAGGAGCCCTCACTCGAAGTATATGGGATCGGATCAACTTCCTGATTTGTTGTGTAATTCTCAAATCATGTGTTGTTTATATGTTCCTGGATGCGAATGGATTGCAACTCATGTTCTGATGAGTGGTGAATTAAATTCCAAACATGGGTCCACATCTCAAGTAAATTTTCAACCTTACCCAGATGACAAAACATCTTTTTCTCGTTTTATATGGTTGTAATAATTTCTTAGAACAATTTTTTACAATTCAATTATTACGTGCACTATTATTAAAAGAACATGAAATGCCTATCTTCTTCCTCAAATCCCATATAAAATGTTTTATAATTGTGGCACTGGGAATCATAATCCATTTCTGAAAGTATGCCTTACCTGTCAAGTTTGAAAATATCAAGATCCTCTGCTGAAATTGCTACAATTCAATACTGTTTTCACCCTTTTGGGCAGAGAAAAATAACAAATCTCACCATTGTTGCTTCCTCTGGCCCTTCTAATTCTGCTTCTTCTTCAACTAGTGATTATGTAAATTATTCTTCAGCCGTTGTAGCACAGAATTTGACTGAAAAGGCTTTGAAGAATGGGAAACAACTTCATGAAACTCACTCAGTGGCTCAAAATGAAAAGAAGATTACATCTTGGGGAGATGCTGAGGCTGAGGACAGTCGAAGTCCAGCATGTCGTGTTTCAAATATGGTAGAGAAATCATGTGGTGGAAACAGAAAATGGCCTTTCTGGAGGAAACTGATGTTTGGATCCAAGAAATTCAGGAGTATAATCTTGCTTAACGCTGTCGCTTTTGTTTCCGGTATGTTACTAGATTCGAAAATCAGAAACTTGTGTTACTAGATAGCTCGTCTGAGTTTGTTGGGCTCTAATATTATATTGAATGAATCTTGATTTCCATCTTAAAAGTTTAAATATATGTGGAATTTTACCCTTTAATACTTGTGTGTGATGGATTGCTTGTGCATATTGTCGTTGCCAAGATCCTCCTAGACCTCTTGACCGATGCCTAGCGCCAAGACCACCATCCATTCTGCGAAAGATTACACATCAAACTGCTCTAGCACTGGGAGAAAGGAAAAAAAAAAAAAAAGTGCAGTGGCTGAAAACTACTAAAACCAACCATGTAGTTTTAAATATACGGTGACTTGTAGTGTTCTCGGCCACAGCACCTCTTTTTTCTAGTGGTCGAGCAGTTTGACGTATACTCCTTCACATATTGGATAGTAATCTTAGAAGCTGTTGACCGAGATTACTGGCGGAGGATTCTGTTGTAGACACATAAAATAAATAATCTAGGTGCCACGAGGTTTTCGGAAACCTAATCTCTTTTTTATATACTGTAGCAAGTGATATTACAGTCATAAAAGAGGTTGAAGCTTTCACGGATCCAGCTTACTTCTGTGCTGTTCGATTTGCTGTGTCAGCCATCCCATTCTTACCGTTCATCTTTAAGGCAAGGAATGATGTTCAAATCCGCAATTCAGGATTCGAATTGGGGCTATGGGTCAGTTTAGGCTATATATGTGAGGCACTTGGACTACTTACTTCGGATGCAGGGCATGCTTCATTTATTTCTCTGTTTACAGTAAGGCCTCAAGTTATTACTAAAAGAATTCCTGGATGAGCTTTTATTGATCAAAATTTTCTGTGAAAATATTCAATTGTAGAGTAAGTTTGTTGCTGAAATGGACAGGTTATTGTAATTCCACTGCTTGAAAGCATGTTAGGAGCAATAGTACCTGCTCGAACTTGGTTTGGAATCTTCATGTCTGTGTTTGGGATTGCAATGTTAGAATGTAGTGGATCTCCTCCAAACGTAAGAGTTACCATTTTCTTTAGAATCTTTCGATGCTAATTATGCGATTAATTACTGTCCCTAATAGAATCATTTCACCACTTGATGTGTGTTTTATTCAGATTGGTGACCTTTTCAACTTTTTAAGTGCCATATTCTTTGGCGTTCACACACTGCGAACGGAACATATATCAAGGACTACGAGAAAAGAGAACTTGTTTGGTCTTCTGGGATACGAGGTTTATTTTTCTTACATCCAAGATACATCTGCTTAAACTTGCTCGATCTGCAGTTTGAATATCCACTTCATGTGTGCTTTGTTATAGATTGGTGTTGTTGCAGTTGTGTCCACTATATGGTGGCTAATTGGTGATTGCATTCAAGATAGTGATGGTGTATCATGGACATGGGCTATGTTTTGGGATGGGATAGTTGCATTTCCATGGATACCAGCACTATATACCGGTGTGTTCTCAACAGGGTTGTGCTTGTGGGGAGAGGTATACATCTTTTAATCGTCAATAGTTTGGAATGGGATAACAGACACGATTTTAAATTCTTTTTCCTCCTTAGTCCTACTCCTTATTATGAAATGAATCACCAGGCCCGAGAATTTGAACAAGTGAACCTGGAATTTACATTATTCGTCATCTTGTGCAGATTTCTGCATTGCGTGATGTCTCAGCAACAGAAACGGCCGTGGTCTATGGGTTGGAGCCACTCTGGGGTGCCAGTTTTGCATGGTTTCTCCTCGGTGAAAGGTGGGGTGCTGCTGGATGGATGGGGGCTGCTCTCATCCTAGGTAAATTATATTGAGATATCCTGATTTTTTGCTATCTATCTAGTTGCTGCAGTAATTTCTAACAAATATGATCTTGCATTCCTGATTCCATTTTCCTCTTTTTATTGCGTATCATCCATTCAGGAGGAAGTTTAACAGTGCAGATTTTTGGAGCTTCTGCTGGTAAATCAAGAGAGGCTACCAAGAGAGAAAACAGCAATCCATTGACGGTATCAGATCACAAAAAGCTAACAAACTCGCTCTCGACTTCTCCAGTGATAGTCAGATCGCAGGATAGTGTGATCAATAGATTGAAGAAGTAACAATCCTTTTTAACTTTGTACAATATATAGCTAAGTAATATGAAGCCTATATAACCGATCAAATAAAAAATAAAAATGAAGCCTATATAATTTATACATATACATATATCTTTTGAGCTTCATTGTCACCCAAAAAAACCGATAGAAATTTTGGAGTTCTAGTACATAGTATATAACACTGTATGGATAGAAATTTTCCATTGTAATGCCCTGTTATGTAATTCAAAATAAAGGGTTTTTTCTTATGTAACTACAGTGGAAAAGTTTGATGTCAGTGATTAAAGAGAAACAAAGTTGGATCAGCAACTTGGGACTTTTGAGCTTTTATTGGTCATACTCAACATCTTATATTTCTTTACGTATTCTACTCAAGAATATGAACTAACAACATGTTTGATATGTTCAACTCTACATTACTGTGAACATGTATTAAGGGGTTGACAATTTCTCCCGTCAATTGTAAGTGCACGATTAGAACTTACCACTGGGGTGGCCGTGGAAATCGATGGAAGAAATATTCTCTCTTTTTCATAAAAGACTTCATGGGATTTTAATGGATACTCCAGAACATTTACCTGAATGAGAGTGGAAGACAGTCTATGGCAATATGCATAAAAACTGCACAAGAAAAGCTGGATGATATACAATGCTTATATGCTAAATTGTGCTTATCGAACTCTTGTCACAAATCTATTGTTCTATTAAAGACAAGTTTAAATGATATACCTGTGATCTTCTCTAACATCTTATACTTTTAGATCATATGGTTCAACAATGGTATGATGACAAAGGTTATGGATTCAAGTGCTAGAAATAGTTTCCCATATGGTAGTAATGTCATAAATTAAACATGGAACAATAGAAACATAAGACAAACGTTATTATCCTGAGTTCATTCAAAAGTACATAAAACTAATATGATATATTGAACTGGCGTGATTTTACTTTTTCTTGGCAATAAACAAACCCCACGCCTGCTCGCCCGAGGTGCTGCGGACTAGCTTGGCCTTCCAACCACCAACGATATCATTATAGTCATCCTGTGAACATAAACACCAAATATTGAGTGAGTTAAGCTAACTAGCAAGTGCATAATCGACGAAGAACAAAAGTACGCACTTCAGAGAAGTCCTGGATGAATGCTTCCTTATTCTTCTCTGTGATACTCAATTCCTTCTCAAGAACTTTTATGAACTGGAAAACAAGGAACCTCTGGTTTAAGTAACACACACCATAGAAAGAGATGAAAATTAATTCGAAGAAATATTTAGGTTGATAAGCACCTGCTCAGTACGATCCTCAGCAACAACATCGTGAAAGCCAGCATCTCGTAGCATCTGTCAACATACTAAGCAGGAAAATTACGTTAGTGAAACAAAAATATGGTCCAATCAAGAACATGCATGTCCACTTATTTTATACTCAATTGCACCTGGCCATAAGTGTTGACATCATGCAGATCGTATCCCCTTTGCTTAATATACTCTGCAAATTCTGCCGATGGAGTTCCAGCACTCCTGCAATAGTCACTTACAAGGACTTTGCCTCCTGGTTTCAGCCACTTGTAGAACGATTTAAATAGGGAAGGTTTGTCCTGCAAAATACTGTCAGTTTGACACTTGCCAGATATACGAGAGGAGATCAAGATAAGATCGCATTTCCAACTACGCATTTGTCTAAATAAAACTGTTTTGGAAGCGTACAAGTAGTCAAAACCATATGAGAAAATATGAAATATCAATAAAGAAAAAACAGTTAACAGGTTTGACCTAGAATTTTACAAGTTAAAACCAACTAGCTGGTTTGTGAGAATTTTCAAGTTAATTGCAGAAAGAATTTGAAGTACCTGAATGTGAAGAATTGTGTCGCGACTATAGATCACATCAAATGTGCCTTCAGGATATTCTTTCTTGGTACAGTCAGCAACCTCAAATTCAACAGCACACTTGAGACCAATAGCACGTTCCAGGGCAAAGGAAATCATGTTGATGGAGAGGTCAATGCCAACAACATGAACATCGTACTTGTCAGCCATGTAGAAGTCACCTCCTCCAATGCCACATCCCACATCTAGAACTTTATGTCCAGACTGAAGGTCCAGTTTATCGACAAACTCTCTTGTTGTATCTGCTCAAGAACAGAAGCTCAATCAACTGACAAACATATAAGAAAACTAATAAGTAAATAATGTAATCTCTGATATCAAAGGACAATATCTATCGATTCGGAACTACTTGGCTGGAAAATGCTCCACAATCAATAATTTTGACAAGTACGCTAGGAGAATACACCCAAATGTAAAATATGTTTCTCTAAATCGAGGAAAAAAAAAATGAACTACGACTGTCTATGGCATGTGGCATGTGTGAGAACTGACTGGAATAGCAACTGAATATTGACATTGCCAAAAATATAATCCTCAAACAAGCAGGTGGCAGTGCTCAACATCTTAGCACATAATTGACGTCAACCTATCTATGGAATAATGGATAAGCGTAGGACCATTGTTGTATTTAGCATATTATGAGGCTTTACCATCAGACCATAATCCTCTACCAATATATACTGGCAATATAGCAGGTCTTGATTCCACACAATCTCATAAATAAAAAAAAGAAATATGCATGCATCATTGTGACATACCAATCCCTCCAGTGCTCACAAATCCATGTCCAAAGACACGCTCATAGCGCAGTATGCCACTACATTTATACTGGACAGTATCCAAGAACCTCTGGAATCCCCTGTCATCATCTGAGCTAACCTTTTGCCATATCCAGCAAATCTGCACCACAAAAGTAGCAATAATATAAGTTCCATTTTCCTTTATTTCAAAGGCTTTATTATGATTGAGATTTAAGGTTAGTACCAAATTTACTAGACAGGAAAAATGAACCTAAAGTATGACCAAAACACATTACCTGATTTTGATTCTTTTTGTTTTTAACATAAGCTCCAATGCACTTGCAACCAATTAGTGCAAGTTCAAATGAATTTCCAGTCCCACCATGCATATGGCATTCTTTGAAGACCTAAAAGTTCAACATATTGGGGGAAACATATCAAATTACATGAATAAAAACCAAAAACAATCTCAGAAGCTTTACAACCCAAGAACATTTTGATTGTTGCACATAGTTAGAGTGGCAAAAACAATACCTAGGTTTACTAAGAAGTTTAGACTTGGGTTCATTTCGGTCCATAATTCTTAGTCAACATTTACAACACTTGTAGTCAGTATGACTAGACGAGGGTAATTACTGGTGAGATATTATTTAAGCCGTGACATACATAAAAAGATAACAATCAAGCTAGTTATTGTGGATATCGTCACCATGAGGTGTCATATTTCTACTTCTTCCTTATTCCTATTAGTCAATAAATATTCATTTATTCACCGTAATTTTTTTCTAAAACCTGGAAACAGAAGCATGATAATTGTCTCTGATTATGACAGCGGTGCATCTTATCAGAGTTTCTATTCCACCGTTTATGTGATTTCTATTGAAGGATATACTCGGGATGGGTACAGGGTGGATGAATTCCAGCCTACACAAACCAAGTGATCTATTGAAGGAAATAGAGACTAATTGAGGTCTGCCAATGGTGCTCTACCATTTGGGCATGTAAGACGTCAACAATTTAGAGAAGCAGTTCATTAGATTGTTGCAGCTCCATATCATGTATGAAAAAGATGTATGTATACAATTGAAACCTTTGTATAGAATCTTGGTTCTCTGTAATGAGTAGGGTTATTCTTTCTCTTGTGGTCTCCAGACTGATGGAAACACGATTCTCTAAAAAATATGTAGCCACCAACTTTTAACCATTTGACCATTCTTGCAGCAACATTCTCAACCTACAAAATAATGGAGCAATATAGTCATCCTGTGGCAATATGTAGCGAAATAAAAAAAAAATCAAACAAGGAAAATTTGTTGCACGTCATGGTACCACTTAAGCATGCAACTTGAAAAACCAGTTTCTCAAAAAAAAAAAAAAAATACAAAAGAAAGGTTAAGAAAATTCACCTCTTTGTCTGAGAGATACATCAGCAGCCAGTTAGAAAATATCAAGTCCATCGACTCTTCTGAAAAATTCAAGTCTGGGGATGTCACATCAGCACACATGAACTTGACATTTTTATAATGTCCATTGATATGTTCATTCTGTGAATAAGAGAATTAAAGACTCAAACTTCATGCAACTACCCGAAAAATTTCGAAAGCAAAGTAATAGCAATTAGCAAATGAAATTTATCAGGGCAAGGCCACAGACCTTCTTTATGACACTGTCAATGAAGTCCAGAGCTACAAGTTGGCCGGCCCTCTGAGCTAATTCACCAGTGAAACGGCCAATACCAGCTCCCAGTTCTAGAACTGACTTACCGTCATATGGTGGGAGCAGAGAAAGCACCTGCATAGCAAAAAATCATGACAAGTCAACTGACTGACACTCAAAAGTTTTCCATGTATGTCTGTCAAAAAAAATGAGAACCGGATTTTTAAAAAATAAAAATAACTCCTTGAAATTTGAAATTATAGAGACTAATTAGTACAGTGAAAAGTATATATAAAATTGAACAAGAGTTAAGAGGATATGCAGAAATAATAATGCAGCGTAAACCACGCCGATTCAGCAATAATAAAGTATTTTACAAAATACAGCATTTTTGCTATGTTTCTCACATGCCAATCTGAAGCGCTATTGGTCAGCACAATGGTGTTCATCTAAAAACCATGATGTTAAGAATTTAAATAGGAATATGCAGAAAGTATTGCAAAAATTTGTTTAAGGTATTCATGTTCTCAGTTTGACAGGGGCTGTAAGGAGTTCACAAGCAAGATTTTGGAGTTTTCAGAATTGCAATTTGCAAGCATTTGAACCTAAAACTTCTTACCTCCGTCTATTTTCACACACAGGCTAAGAAAATTTAATTAATATTATTTAAAATATAAATTTTTCCTAATATAATCACACATTAAATAATAATTTAAATAGGATTAGGTTATATTTATAGATAACAAAGTACATATAATAGTGGCATATTCAGGGGCGGACGCAGAACTTTAACGTTGGGGGGCACAATCGAACTTGCAAAAAAATTGGTAAAAATTTTACAATTGAAAATTTACGTCCAAAAAAATCATAATCCATGTAATTTTACATCCAAAAATGTATATGGGATATGACTTTTCGGATGTAAAGTTTCGAAATTTTTTGAAAACTTCCTAATAAAATGATGAAATTACATTGAGAAATTTGTATCGCAAAAATAATAAATGTTAATGAAATAATTGATTTTTTTTAAAAAAAACATGCGAGTTAGACGTCTTTTTAAAGGTGCACGTTTAACGTATTTTTAACTATTTTTTATATATGTTTGAACTATTCGATATGTCCATAATATTATTCTTGAAATAAGGTTCGAAATGATACAAACAATTTGTAGACTCGATTAGCGTATGATTGTCGGAGAATTTTTAAAATTTGTATATTTCGAAACTCAAATTTATTTTTATTTTACCCTTGTTTGGTGAAGATTAAAATCAAATTTTTAGTAAATTTTGGTACAAATTAAATATTTATGAATTCCATGAAAATAAGTTATTAAAATTAATTGTTAACTTTGATTTAGATTAAAATTTGAATTTCAATCAATAACAAACGTGATTTAAAAAAAAAAAAAAAAAACTCAAAAAAGTTGGGGGGGCACCTGCCCCCCAAGGACCCCCCTTGGGTCCGCCCATGGGCATATTGGAAAACTAAAAAGTATCAATACTTTTAGCCCATGTTTGTCTACCATTTTTCAAAAAATTGTTTTCTAAAGTAATCAATCTCTACCACACATTCAAATAATAAAATATTTTACACATAAACCGATAAAATTTCTTTCAATTTCAACCACACATTCTCCAAAAAATACTATTCATTACACCATTTTCTTCTCAATAATGGTTGACAAACAGGCACTTAATAAGGAAAGTGACTTATAATTTGAGGCAAGCTAAAAAAGAAACCAAATCAATCTTTATGGGATGGGGTGGTATTATTGTTGAAGCTCACGTCTCCCTACATGATAGCTCATGCAGTCAAATATCAACAAAATGGTGCTATTAATGCCTCGAATCCAAGAGAATAAAACAAGTAACTATTACATACTGTAAGCACTCGAAATATGTAGATTGCAAAGAGTTTTCATAACTAACTAAATTAATTATTTATTTATTAGTAAATAAGGGAAAGTGATGAAGGCAAAATAATAATTTTATTTAATTTCGGGTTTGTTCGTTTTTGGCGAATTGTTAGTCTAATTTGATTGGAAACGGGCCAATGATCACAACTCAGGGCCTATGGCCCTGTTGGACGTCAAATTTGGGCAAATTCCATCGTTTAGGCCTTCAATTAAGCGTTTTTGCTGTTTATAGTAATTTTGTTTTGGCAATATCTTAGTCAAATAAACTCGAATTTGATTTTCGTTTGTTGGGGGATGATCCTGATGATTAGGAGAATCAAGATCCGTCATTATCTTAATTTTTTTTTATTTTTAGGAAAAAATAATATTTTTTATTATTAGGTAATTTTTTTCCGAATTTTCTTAGGGTTTCGCTATTTAAACGTTGTAAGCCCTTTGAAACAACTCAATTTTGAATGAAATAAAGTTTTCTTAAATTTCCCTTCGTTGAAATTCTTTTTGTGTAGATTTTTGTCTTTCCTATAATCTTCCCTGCATCAGTTGGTATCAGAGACGAAGTCGTTTCTTCACCATGCCGTCAAGGAGATGTCAAAAAGCCTGTGAAGCCCTAGTAGAGGAAATACATAGACGTGATAAAATCGCACAGCTGCGTCAACAAGTGGAGTTGCTGACATAGCAAGTTGCTGCACTTATGCCGCAGCAACATGCGCCTAGAGGTCGTGGTCGTCGTGGGCAGATTTCGATTGAGGAAGTCCAACACCGTGATCATAATATTCAGGATATCACGATTAAAGACATTGAAGAAACAATAGAGGAGGAAGAGTTTGATTTTGACGGTCTGCCTGTATTTGACAATGAAGACATTGAAGAAGCAACAGAAGATGAAGAGTTAGATTATGAAGGTCCGCCTGTATTTGACAATGAAGACATTGAAAAAGCAACATATGAGGAAAAGTTTGATTATGAATGTCCGCATGTATTTGACAATGAAGACACTGAAGAAGCAATAGAGGAAGAAGAATTTGATTATTGCGGTCTGCCTGTATTTGACGGTGAAGGTGTAGAAGAGGCAGCAGAGAAGGAGGAGTTTGGGGTTCGTGATGTGGGTCAGGCATTGGTGGTGAGGTGGAGTTTTCTGACTTTCCTGGAAAATAACATTGACTGGTTGAGTACTAATCTCTTCCAGTCGACGTGTACTATTGGGGAAAAGAAAAGTGTGTTGTTTCCAGATAAGGGCTCAGTAAAAACAGTTGGGGATGACGCCAATTTACTGACCAGAGTAAAGTTCGAGACAAATATGGAAGGATATGGGATAGTGTATGTGCTGGTGGAAAAGTCAATTGACAGTGAGCAGGAGGTCACTCGCAGGATTCAATCATTGCTAAAAGAATTTCATGAGAACTTCTCGAAAGAGCTTCCAGATCATTGCCGCCAGAGCCGCCATTTCGTGGTGATAATTCTGATGATGATGAGGTTTCTACCCCCATCAAATTCGAGGGCGAATTTTTCTCAATCCGTGGAGAATGATGAAAGCAAAATAATAATTTCATTTAATTTTGGGTTTGTTCGTTTTTGGCGAATTGCTAGTCTAATTTGATTGGAAACGGGCCAATGATCACAACTCAGGGCCTTTGGCCCTGATGCACGTCAAATTTTGGGCAAATTCCATCGTTTAGGCCTTCAATTAAGCGTTTTTGCCGTTTATGGTAATTTTTGTTTTGGCAATATCTTAGTCAAATAAACTCGAATTTGATTTCCGTTTGTTGGGGGATGATCCTGATGATTAGGAGAATCAAGATCCGTCATTATCTCAATTTTTTTCCATTTTTGAAAAAAAATAATATTTTTTATTATTAGGTAATTTTTTTCCGAATTTTTTTAGAGTTTCGCTATTTAAATGTTGTAAACTCTTTGAGGCAGCTCAGTTTTGAATGAAATAAAGTTTTCTTGAATTTTCCTTCGTTGAAATTCTATTTTTTTAGATTATTGTCTTTCCTATAATCTTCTCTTACATCAGAAAGACAACTTAGGTGGCTCGGATTTGAAACATGTTTTATAACCTAAAGAGACGTGTTTTTACGAGTGTCGAGATCTCAGTAGAACAGGTAAAGTTAACGATGAACAGTACAAAACGAAAAGACAAAGGATCATGTAGCCGTCTCTAAATTTACTTTCTTGAGGCACGGATTTTTTGGCCGATAATGAGTCCGTGTAATAGACCAATTTCTCAGTGGCAAGAAAGAAAAATTAATTTCACACAACAAGCATGACATCCCAAATAGTGAATTGGTTAGGTAGCCAAGTCACATATCTTGTGCAAATCTCATTGGCACAACTAACTTATCACTGTTCATCTATTTACTCCGAACAGTTTTTAGCATATGAAATCATCATTATCTTGTGAAAGAAACACAAACCTGTTTGGCCCACATTATTTTTTTCATTCTCATTCTTCTACTCATTTTCAACTACACATTCTTCAATAAAATAATATTTTCCATCACATCAATAAATTTGCCTTCTTTTTCAACCACGTATTCCCCATCACATCAACAATGAAAATGCATTATTACCTTCAAAATGTGCACCAAACGGGTGCAAAACATAAAAATCCAATCTACATGCATATGACCATAAAAAAAAATTTTAAAAATTATTTTTGACATTGACAACAAACTTGTCTTTTTTCCCAATAAATAGGACTGGCTATGAGAAAAATCCAAAGCAAGATCTTTAATAGGATCCATTCTTGTCGAGCCTTCCGTAAAACACAAAAAGGTTCCATTCTTACTTCGGCAAAGAAGAAACAGAGACAAGTGTATGTGATGCAAAACTTAAGGACTCAATACAAGCTTTAAACAAAATTCGTAACCCGGGAAAACTGAGTTTTTTGAAGCAATCAAATCAAAACCCAAGAAAAATTCAAATAAAATGGAAGCATTAATAGATTCAATGCAGAAAAACCAGATCTAAAACAGAAAATAAGGCAAAATCAAAGCAGCATTTAAAACGCTTATCAATTACATTCAGGAAACAACAAAAGGAGGTTGAATTTCATTAGAGACGTACCTCAGGCCTTTCTTCATTGTCCAGGTCGGATGCTTTGGAATCAAGCATCATAGCCTCCACAGTCAGATCAGCAGAATGCTCGATCCAGTAACTCTTCTGCACTTCACGCTCTTGTTCTACAAATTCAAAAGCCAATTTTTTTTTTCAATTCAATACAAACAAAAAAGTGAAAAACACAATAAATTAATGAAACCTGTAATGGCAGCCATGGCGAAATATGATTATTGGTAAACTGGCTGATAAATTCTTATTGTTTTAATGGGTTGTCTTGGATCTGAGAAAAAAAAAATTTAGGGTTCTCCGGTCAATTTAACAAGCCTCAATGGCAATGCGGGATCTAGAAAAAGTCCTTGATCTTCGATTAGTGGACCTCCCTCTTTGCTGCATTAGCTTATGGAAGTGAAATTGCTGAACCAGAAAATTGAGAATTTATAAGAGAGAAATGGCACTGAAAACCAGACAACACTGATCACAGAGAAAGAGATGGGTTTGTTACTTGGGAGGTGCTACAAGTATATCGGGGTGTACATAAGGGTGTCCATAATGGACACTCGGCACCTCCCCATTGAATGAAGTGCAGGTGGGATCGACACTTCATCCAATGGGGTGGTGCCAGGTGTCCATTATGAACATACCCTTATGTACCCCTAATGTATCAGTAGCATTTTTCTTGTTACTTTGTGGTGCTGTGTGTGAAGTAGAGAAGCGTACTATAGATGGGGAAATGGAGAAACGGGTGGCACGGAAGTAGGGGAGGATAAATCTGATGGCACCTATGGGCCACCGCCACGTGAAAGAGCTTAAGATTGTGACAATTATAAGAGCACCGACACTCCCTATTTTTAAAGAGTATACTCTATCATTTGTAGAGCATTTATAAATTTAGGAAGTTAAAATTTTGAAGTATTCCAACGAACTCTTTATATTTAACACTTAATTTTACTGTTCCAAAAAAATATTTATTATTTTTCTTTATCTTTTATTTTAACTAACTTTTCTTCAGACTATTTTAGTGTTTTCCTACTTGAAAATTGAAATACTTTGAATACATTTAATTATAGAGAATGAGTTTGACTCTAAATTAAAATGTTAATTTAAATAGTCTCTTGTGACATGATTTTAAATGTTACTCCTTAAAATAGAGAAAATCTTATGTTTAAAGAGTCTATTGGAGATACTCTAAAGGGAAGAATTAAAAAGAGTAATTAGTACGTAACGTTCTCATCTTTCATTGTTATTGTGGAAATCGTTCATACCTTTCATTTTTTTGGTATTTTCACCCTTACTTCCACATTTCATTACGCAAAATGTCATTTTCATCTATTTTCTCAATTAAGCTCATGTTTGGTACCCATTAAAATTTTCATTATCATTCTTCTACTCATTTTCAATCACACATTTTTCATTAAAATAATATTTTCCATCACATCAATAACTTTTCCTTCTTTTTCAACCACACATTCTCCATCAATCTACTATTCCATAATACATTCTTCCAAAATAATGTGGCTCAAACACACAATAAAAATTGTAAAACGATGAATATATAATTCTCTTTAAATAAAACAAAAAGAAAAAGAAAAAACTAATTACAATCAAGCAAAAGAAAAAACTAATTACAATCATACTCCTAATTTTTTTTAAAAGTACAAATGAGTCTAAAAAATAAATTATTAAAAGGGTAATTAGTACATAATGTCCCTATCTTTCACCATTATTGCGAAAAACGTCCATACATTTCATTTTTTTCCCATATCACCCTTAATTATAAATTTGATTGTGCAAACCATTATTTTCATACATGTTCATCCAATTTCTCAATAAAAATAATATGAAATAATGAATATACCCTCCTATTTAAATAAAAGATATTTTTTAAATTTCTAATTCTTTAATAACGTATTTGGGATTCTTTTTTTAAATTTCTAATTCTTTAATAATGTATTTGGGATTCGTTTACACTTTTATTTTATTTTTAAAATAAATTTATTAAGGACTCGTTTGCACTTTTTTTAAAAAAATTGAGATTATGGTTGCAATTAATTCAATAGTTTTTTATTTAAATATGAGGTATATTCGTCATTTCACAGTTTTTTTTATTGAGAAATGCCAAAAAAAAAGGTATGAACTTTTTTACAATAATAGTTAAAGATAGAGATGTTATATACTAATTACCCATTAAATAATTTATTTAGGACTCATTTGCGCTTTTTAAAAAATTTGGGACTATAATTACAATTAGTTTTTTTTTCCTTTTTCATTTTGTTTTATTTAAAGAGAATGGTATATTCGTTATTCCACAATTTTTAATTGAGAAAATGAAAGAAAATGACATTTTGCGCAATGAAATATAAAAATAATGGTAAAAATGCCAAAAAAAAATGGAAAAGTATGAAAGTTTTCTACAATAACAGTGTAAGGTGGGGACGTTATGTGCTGATTACCCAATTAAAAAAGTTAAGAAATATTCAACGTAAATATATTAATTCAAGTATTAGACAGAGGTGGATGTGGTTTAGGTTATGTCGATTTTCCCCCAACCCAAACATAATCCAATATGATCAGTTTTATCTATAATAAACTAATCCTATTCAATTATTGGTTTAAACCGAACTCAATCCAACACAACCCACATCGATTAAGTTTGGGTCAATTTGGGTTGGGTTGGGTTGGGTTGGGTTGGGTTGGGTTGGGTGGGTCGGTTTGGGCTATGGCCCAATAAAAGTTGAATTTGATTACTTTTTGTTGAATTTAGACAAGTTTTCAAAGTTTGAAAGTAATTGAAAACCTCCATTTTTTAACACCTATGTAAGGAATTCTTTTTGAAAAATTATGTATAAATAAGTTTAAAATTATCAAGTATTTTCTTTTTTACAATTTTTTGGGATTCATTCATTTCATTATCATGTCCTTAATTTTTATTTTATTGTTAAATAACTTTGCATTTGTGCATAATATTCATTCATTTCGATCAGTTTATGTAAAAACAAATGAACGTTTGAAAATTATAAGTTGTTCTCTTATCTTTACAATTGTGTCTATTTAATTTTTTTATTTTAAATATTTTTTAATTTATCAGGTTGGATTTTAAAAACCAACCCAATTGAACTTAAAAATCAACCCAAATGGATCGATTTGGGTTGGGTTGGGTTGATTAGATTGACCGATTGGGTTGAGTTTTGTCCAACCCTAATTAGTATATTGATAGAGAATGTTACATATTTTTTATTAAAGATTTTTAAAAGCCTTTATAAATTATGTGGTATTGAAAATGTCAATTACTTTTAAAGATTTTTATAAAGAGTAATGTTATTTATATGCCAATCTAAGTAATAAGAGCATTTCAAATAGACTCTTTAAATATAAGATACTCTTTATTTAAAAGAGTCAATATTTAAAATCGTGTTCAAAAAGACTCTTTAAATTAACATTTTAATTTAAAGAGTGAGTTTGACTCTTCAAATTTGGAAAGCCAAACTCACTCTCTATAATTAAATGTATTCAAAGTGTTTCAATTTTCAATGTAGGAAAACAATATTAAAAAAGCTAGTTAAAATAAAAGATAAAAAAATAATAAATATTTTTGGGGAGTAGTAAAATTAAGTGTTAAATATAAAGAGATTGTTGGAGTATTTCAAAATTTGAACTCTCTAAATTTATAGATGTTCTCCAAATGATAGAATATGCTCTTTGAAAATAGAGAGTCACTTGGAGATATTCTAACAATAGTGATATTAAATTACATGTTCAATTAAATACATAAGGATGATAATAAGGCAAGTATGAGAAGGGTTGGTCATTCACACTTTCGTCCCGTTGGGTATTTTTGTCAACTTATCCCACTCTCATACTCAATTAAAATAGGACGAGATGAGACGGGGTTTGGGGCGGGACAAGTCCCCTACTCGTTTATCATTCTTCTATTTTTATTTTTATGTTTTTAGTTAATAAATATTATTATTATTTTTTTCAATTTATTAAGAACAACTCATGTTCTATTTAAAAATGATGATCAATCTTTTATTTTTATTTGATAAAAAAATTAAATTTTAAATGGGACATGAACTATATTTCTCGTACCCATCTCCATATCCGATTCAGGACAATAACTCTCACACCATCCTGTTTACCTAGTTAGACGAGTAATCTTCTATGCCATTTTGGACGGGGGCTCGCTCTTATCGAGGAAACGAAATTTTTTGCCATCCTTGTAGATATATATATATATATACAGAAATGATCTAATGAGCACCGGTGCTCATCTTATCCTAAACACCAATGAGTTGGCACTTTAATTCATTGGTGGATTGGAGCTTACAAAATCTTTATCCACCAATGAATTAATGTACCAACTCATCGGTGTTTAGAATAAGATGAGCACCAGTGCTCATTAGATCATTTCTGTATATATATATATTCTCTTATGAAAATCATTAAGGTACTAGCCTTGCTACAAAAAGTATAAAAACAAAAATGAAAAACATGTATCTTATTCACTCAAGATTTTAGAAGATTTTCACAAAGATTTTTTTAATATTTATTTTTTTATCATTTTAATATTGTATTTCATCTTTCCTTCTACGAATATTAGAATCACGATTAAAAGTTTATTATTTTTTCTTCCACTCATTATATGTTTTCAATTTTTTTTCTTTTTTATTATTTCTCTTCATTCTCGACGAAAAAAGATTAAATTATAATTAAAAAATCTTATTATTGTTGCTAATAAATAGGGTTATTAGCGCAAAACGTCTCTAGGTGTTTATTGGGAAACACGTCCTCACCTTTCTTTTTTTATATTTTCACTCATAGTTACACATTTTATTGCTCAAATCATCATTTTCATTAATTTTCATCCAATTTCTCAATAAAATGATGTGAAATAACGAATATACCTTGTATTTAAATAAAACAAAACAAAATTAAAAAATTAATGGCACCATACTCCCAAATTTTTAAAAAAGTATAAACGAGTCTCAAAATAAATTATTAAAAAAATTTAAAAAAAAATAATCACTTTCTTCCTCCTTCCTCTTCCTCCTCCTCCTCCTCCTCCTCCTCCACCACCACCACCACCACCACCACCACCACCACCACCCCCCGATTTCAAATCCAAAGATAAGGTTCCACAGGCCACATTATCACTCATGCCTCCAGTTCTAGAACACGAAATGCTCGATTCACAGCCGATGACTCCAACACAGGATTTCTCAAGGCAATCGTCGTTGATTCTAGAGCATGTAAAATCTGAAGTGCAGTTGCTGAGAAAGCAAGAGAGTTGAAATTGATACTACCCTATCTCAGGCTATAAAGAAAAGGGAAGTCGAATGGTTAGACGGTGTACTGAAGAAATACTTAAGAGGATGAGATTTTTCCAAGTTTAGGCGAAACCCTATTTCCTGCCTATTCCTCGCTACCTTTGGTCGCCTCATCTTCATTGGACTCGAATGGTAAGCATAGGTTGTTTGAGAAACTATGCCCCCTTTTGGCACCCATTTTTTTCTCTTTCTCATTCTCATTCTCATTATTTTTCTCTTTCTTCATTTCAACCACACATTCTATCAATAAAATAATATTACACATAAACCTAAAAATTCTCCTTACTTTTTAATCACACATTATTCCATCCATCACTATTCAAAAACTATTTTTTCTACTAAAATGGGTGCCAAACACCTATATATTTATTAGTTTTAAATTATGGGCTCTATTTTCGAAATTTTGCAGGTGGTAATCATGTAATGGAAGGTGAGGTATGAAACAGGTTGAAATTTCTGTGGGAAAATATGAGGAGAAAGGAAATATAGATACCTGAATATGTGTATGAAGAGGAAGAGGAAGAAGAAATGGAGTACCGTCCACCTTGGATTATGGGATGGAGAGTGATCACCCAAGATTACATGGAGCTCTGATTCTTGATCAATATTAGAAAAAAAATGTGCATATACATTTTGGGGATTGTTCCATTTTCACATTTGGCTTGAAGCCCTACGTAAGAATGAGACATAAAAAAATTAATGAATAAGTGTATGGCCGGATATAGGATTAGCACCAGCCAAACGAATGCCGTGAACTGATGCAAATTTCTGAAGGTAAAGAAAGTGATTTCATTTTTAATAATTTATTTGGAACTTGATTGTACTTTTTAAAAAAAATTGAGAGAATGGTGCAATTGATTTTTTTTTTTTTTTTAAAATTTAAGTAGAAGGATATATTCGTCATTTCAAAAAAAAATTATAGAGAAATTGGGTGAAAATTGATGAAAATGATGATTTCGACAATGAAAAATGTAAATGCAAAAAAAAAAAAAAAAAAGCGCGGACATTTTACACAAAAAATTTCAAATATATGAACGTTTTTGTGCTAATAACCCCTAATAAATATATGGAGGGGATCTTAGTCCCATGCCTTCGAGCATTTATTGAGCTCAAAATTGAAGTTATAAAACCAAGGAAATAAGGTTGCACTTGGTTTGATATTTTCAATTTTACAAAAAATTAAAAACGTGTTTGATCTAAATTAATATAAAACTAAAAACGCATTTTTGATGTTCTGAGTATTTTCAGTAAAAATTCTGAAAACACCCAAACACATGGAAAACAAATGGTTGAATGCAATTTTGTTTAAATGAAACTAAAAGTTTTAAAAAAATAAATAAAAATATAAAATTCTAATAAATTAAATCTAAAAATTAGAAAAATATCAATCAAGAATAATAAATTCAAAAATTATAAATTATGAAAATTTCTAAAAATTGTAAAAATAAAAATTAACAAACAAAAATAGTTCAAGCTCTTATTGATTATTTATACAAAAATTTTAGAAAAATATTTAAGTGAACACAGATAAAAATATTTTCCGTCCACATCATCAATTTTTATTTTTTTTTCATATATTTTAAATTCAAATTATTATTTATTTTTATTTTACGTTTATAGCAAGAAAAAATATTATAAGATTCAACTTTTTAAAAATGTAATATTATATAATAATATATTAATATAAATTTGTTATATTTTATGTTAACAAATTTTATTGAATAATAATATACTAACAAGTTTTATTGAATAAAATATCATAAAACAAAATTTCAAATTAAACGTGTTTTCTAGTTTTCTGTTTTGAAAAATAGTTTTTCGAAATAACAAACCAAACATATTTTTAGAAATCTTGAAGTCAACCCTCGAAATAGAAAATTAAAAATGATCTCAAAACTCAAAATCAAAAATTAAAATACAAACCAAACGGCCATAACTTTCTGAGACAAATAAAAAGGAAAATATCATGCTTAATATTTTTAGACATTGTCCCTCGTCCAATAAAATGATGCCCGATCAATCTGATTCTAATATCAATAGTTCTTCGGGACAAAGGAGCTCAGCGTACAAGGACACGCAACTATCATCAATGGCTTTTCAAAGAAAGAAGGATTTCTTGCAAAAAAAAAATTCCTTTTTCTTCATCTAATTTTTTATGTAAAGATCAATTTGTTTATATTTAAAAAAGACAAAATTGTAATTAAATTTTAAATATATTGATTAGTTGTTTATTTTTAAAGACTTGACATATTGATAATACTTAATATTGAAATAATGTATTTTGAAATAATGTGTACCAAACAGGGGCTAAATAATAACCCCCAAGGTGAGCTGATTCGAATAATAAGTCTTTCTCTCCGTGGCTATTGTTACGCACATGAGCATACATTCTTCTCCGAGCTCACTTGACAACAGAATTTAAATAGTACACATCACTTTTTAGTTAAACTTGATTAATATGAATAAAGGGCCGTCTCTACAATTGTACTTGTTAGGATTTCATTATAAAACATTATGGTTTAAAGGTCAAGATCAAATATTGATTTTAGATTTTCGGGAATCAAAATATCTACTTATTTTCACTACTCATTTATATCACATTATAATTTCACAACGAAATTCAAACAAGCAACCATTTGAAGTATTGAGTTTTGTCGTGTACACAGTGAAAATTAGGTGAGAAATAAAATAGTAAAGAATGGATTCTTTGATTTTCGTTGTTTTTTATGATGCATTTTGATATTTTTGTTTTGATAGCTGCATGTCTTCTTTTTCCATTGTAGCAAATTATCGTTGTCCGATTTCTTACATGATGTTAAATGATTCTTTATAATTCACTCTTTGCTCTTGGAATAATCTTGGAATTTCTCCAAGATATTCCAGCTTAGAATTATGACATGGAGTTTCTCCAAAATTTTCCGATTTATAATTATGTTGCAAATTACCACTGCCTTAATGCATTATTGAAGATTTTAATGCCTTTAATAACGTATTAATGCATGAGCGGAGATTTTAATCATGTCTTGTGTGTATATTAAGATTTTTTCCCTAATATGTATAGTAATTAATATATATATATATATATATATATATATATATATATATATATATATATATATATATATATATATATTTTTTTTTTTTTTGGCACGATCAAATATTTTTAAATATTCACTTATAAATTTTAAATTGATGATATATTATGTTGTTATTTTTGAAGAAGCACAACTCTAAAAATATGACATTCAACTAGAAAACATATTCTTGAAAAGTTAATGTTTCTAAATAATACTTTGTTGTTGCTCCTAAAGTAGCACAATATTATAATTAATATTTTAGAAAAATATTACTCATAGATCCATCTAGTACAAATAAATATTGCTGCTACTGAAGTAGCACCACTATTAAATACAAACATTCTAGTTAAATTTTACTTCCTCCCGAAGAGTATAATTAAACACGATCCAACGTAAATTATGATTTCACTCCCGAAGAGTAAACTCATGTATAACTTATTATAATAATATATGATTTCTCATGAAGAGTATGAATTACAATTTTCAATATTCCAAAAGAGTATTGACGTATTGCCCCTAAAGAAATAATTGTAAAATGCAACATACTCTCGAAATAGTACACGTTTCAAATAATATATAATTTTGAATTAGTGTCTATCCATGAAGGAAAACATGTAACTCGTGTCCTGTCAATATTGATTAGTTTGAATACTTGATTGATTATTATGTGATTATACAATATTAAATCATATGCTTCAAAACTAATTGTATTTTTATTTTATTTTATCGTGGAGTTATTCAAATAGCAAATATTACAGTTTTTGAGATGAATTGTCAAGATATTTGTTTAGTTGACAGTACAAATGTTCATACTATTTTTCAAAACAAAAGTATTTTTTCACTTAACATTAGCAGTAAATAATATTAATAACGATATAAGGTGCATCAAATATTGTTGAAAGCTCTAAAAGAGTTTATATTATTTTATCAAATAATATAAAATTATAATTAACGATGAACTTTATTTTAGCAAATTCAGAAAGTTAATTTTAAAATATTCGTCACAACGGATATCATATTGAGACGATGTAAGAAAATAATATAGAATATCTTTGCATTTCTTTTATATTTGGCCAAAGCAGATGAAAGAAAAATTACCATCACTCTCTTTTAGCATGTACTATACATTTACAAAATTGAAATTATCATGAACTCGAAGATCGTTGATCCTATAGTGACTTTATATACTATCGAAGAATTGTTTTGTTATTTCGGAATCAACAGTGCAGAAATTCACAGAATCTAGATAGCTTGTACAGTGTGATAAAAATGTTAATATCTCATCGTTTCATGGTCCAATTGTCATGAAATTTGGACACAACGTTCAGAACTCATTTTGCTTCAAATCCAACTGTTCCTATCAAAATTTAGCGGTTCATTTGTAAGAAATAGGTATGTAAACATTAGCAAATTTTTAAGTACTACAATTTTTTTTTTTTTTAATAGCTTTGAAGAATATGAGATTTGTCAAACTATTCAAGGTTTTTTTAAAGGTTTCAAATTCAAGTAAGTATATTCTTTAAAAGTTTTTCTATTCCTATTATATATTTGTGAAAGTTTAGATTACTTAAATATTTTGATTTAATTTGTGCACCTGAAGAAGCTCAACTAGAAATTATATTTATACCAAATAAATGAGGTATTGATATTCTAGAAGAAACACAACACATCTTATATAAATTTTTCAAAAAACATTATTTGCCCCGAAGAACATGTTATTGCAATTTCAATATTCCAGAAGAATATGATTTATTGCTCCAAAAGAAGCAAAAACAATACATATTAGTATTCTTAAAGAATACCGTATTATAAGCTTGAAGATGCACAAATTTATACGTATTAATATTTTAGAAGAATATTATGATTAATTTGAATATATCAATATTCTTGAAAACTATTGTTTTTTTACTTGTAAGGAATCATAATACTTATATATCAATATTTCAGAAGAATATTGTTTTGATACTATAGAAGAGTCAATATTGCGTTATGTGAAATATTAAAGTTTTTACTATTGATAGTAATTTATTCCCCACTATATTAAAGAGAAATGTACTACATTTCTAAAATGTGTGTTACAATTGAAACAAATATTATATTGAACAAGAAGTTCAATTATTGAATGTATTATTGTTTGACAAAACCAATTGGATTATTACTGAATCAATAATGATGCAAAATTACAAATTCAAAGAGCTATTCAACAAAGAACCTTAATATTCTTCAATTCAATGAACTCCTATATATTATTGTTCTCTTTATCGAAAATTGATCATCACTAGTTAAAATGAGATTGAATTCCCTATATTTCTAAAAATTAATTAGGGTGATAAATGGGACCCCATCGTCCTTCACGTTGACCATCTAGACATTATTTGTATATAATAGATTTAATATATCTACTAAATGAATGAGCAATGTTCGCAATTTGAAGTTTGTCAAATTAGTGCTCAAATTATGAGCATACTTTTCACACTATATAATCAAGACCGTGTCTTGTTAATGTCAGTGGACATAAATCTTAACATTTTAATACGTGTTAGTTGGATGTCGATAAATAATTTAATAATATTGCATGTTAAATGCCTCCAATTAATTTAGTTAAGAACAAAGTACTTACAATTTCCGTTTAGGGAATGTTATTATTCATCACGCCAACATCGATTTTTCTCTTCATCTAATTATTTAATAGTGCAATATATGTATAATTAACCCACCACATTCTACAGAGATGAAAAAATAAAGAATGTTAAGAAGAAATGCATAGTTTGAATCCTTATCTCGAATGTGTAATATTTAATAGCGCAATTTGCTGATTGTCAATTTTGATTGGACAATTTACTTAGCATTACGGGGAGCAATTAGGACGATGAAAATAATGTACAAATGCATCATCATTTAAATCCTTGTAAAAGATCATTCGAACCAAATGTTCGAAAAATAATTCATTTAGATGCATTTATTGACTAAAGTGATCAATAATATTTCACACATCAGTTTTAAATGCTTCAACTCGAATTAACGTTCTAGATAACAATTAGTTAATATGATATTTTATGGCACGCCTGAAATGTGATGATATTCGATTATAATATAAGAATCTCCAAACAAAAATGGAGTAATAAGCGAAGGTGGCTATATTGAGGAAGTATACACTCTTATGAGTATTTAGAGTAACAAGTTTTAAAACCCTAGAAGAAGTTCAAGTACCCGAGATAATGAAAATTAAGATATCTCGATAAATTATGTCATTATGAGAAAATAAATAGAATCGGGAAAAAAATTACCGATAACACTTTTGTACATGATGTACTTCAGTACAGCGATGAATCGAAGTAAATGCATTGAAATATATCGATAGAAGTAATGATTGGTCAAATAAAATGGACGCAATTCTAAATTGATTTTACTCGAAAAACCTGAGGTTTCTAGACATGCAGTCCGAAAATCTAAAAGTGTATACTTTTACAAAAAGGAAATGATAAAGGTAAAAACGTAATATGAAATGTATGATTGTTTACATAATGAATTTCGTGAAAGTTTGTGTAAATGGAAATTATTATGTGGTGGATATAATTACCGGTCTCTATTTTATTAGTCTTACAATGCATGAAATTTGATATACATATAATAAATTTGATTATAGCCAACTTATTTGGCATGACTATTAATGTTATCCTTGAAAGATTTAATATGCTTAAAGTATAATTCAAATGATATTATCATGAGGGAGACTAAATGCACGTTGTACTCTTTTTTCATTGACCAATATTTTGTTCCATTGAATTTTTCTTGCAAGCTTTTTAATAAGATAATTTTTGTAGCGTACTCAAAAAAATAATGTACTATTTTTCATTCATTAGGATTTTTCCCATAAATTTTTCAAATAATGTTTTAACGAGGTATATTATTTGTGTGATGAATGCCCATAAAGTACTTTGACATTTACTCTCAAAATAATGATTTATATGTATGAGACTCCCAAAGAGATCAGAAAGAGCTATTTTTTTGAATCAGCATGTTACTACAGTTATCAAATTTTGTTCCACTAAATTTTCTTGAAGATATGATGTACAAGATATCAATATTGAAGACATTGACACACAATATATCAATATTGAAGACATTGAATACAAGGCATGAATCGCTTAATACAAGAATTGAAATAAGGGGACTATCTGTACTCTTTTTCCTTTGTTCAAGTTTTGTTCAACTGGATTTTTTTGATAAGGTTTTAACGAGGCATCATTTTTTACTCCAAATTATTTGCATTTTTTTTTTCATTTTTGGATATTTTGTCCCATCGAGTTTTGTCCAACAAGGTATCAATGAGATAATTATTTTGTAAATAGTAATTCAAAAGGAGAATGTTGTAAATATAGTTGTATTTATGAATGCTTTTTATACTCCTACAATCATAGTCATTATGACTGTAGTATCATTTGTAACTTTAATTTTTTTCTATAAATATGGTGCTTTGGTTCTTAATAAAATATAAAAGTCTATTGGCTTCTATATTCTCCTCTTTTTATTTCTAGTTTATAACAGTTCCTAATTTTTTGACGTATTATTAACATCTTGTACTGGAATAACATACATTAATTCACTTGCTACATATATGCATAAGCCGGGTAAATTATTTTTGACCAATTTTTAACTCGTTCGTAATAATTCATTGCCATATATAGACAAGTTTTGTGTGTGTAGTACTTATGTTTCTAATTTTTTGACGTATTATTATCTTCAACATTTCATTAATTAATATATCTCGTCTCCAATAAAAACACTTTCATTCAAAAGATTCATTGGGAGGGTGTAAAATGATTTACTTGTCCGTCATATTTTTTTTAAAAAATGACAAGTACAAAAGTATGACAAAAACATTTTTCCTCATTTTAAAGCACATAGATGGAATATTTTGACAAAATCATCAGTAAGGACGGGATGTGCTAAATAATGAATAATTGAAGATATAATTCAACGAAAAATTAGTTATAATAAGGGTTTTATGGGTATCACGAGGGCATTTTTTGCAAGATGATTAAAACAAAATGCCATTATCGTTCTCACTAATTGCGTAAATCGCTCATATCATTTTCAAATTTGACATTTGCACCTTCATTTCAACCTTTGTTGCGAAGTTAGTCATTTTTGTGTCATTCCATCTATTTCATCAGTCAAATATGGGTAATTGATGCAAAACATCTCTATCATCTGCCCTCATTGCGCAGTTCATCCATATCATTTCAATTTTGAATTTTTAATATATTTTTAATTATTTTACACGAGACTCATTTGTATTTTTTTAAAAAGTTAGAACTCTAGCTGAAAGTATTAATTTTTATTATTTCTTTCTTTTCTATTTATCTGTTTAAAGAGTAGTGTAAATTAGTGATTTTACAATACTTTAATTGGAATATAGATGGTAATGACTTTTTGTGCAAAGACATGTTTATATGAGGACCAAAATGTTAATGTTTTGCACCAATTATCCATATTTGGTGGAAGGATTTGACAAAGCGAGACGGAAAGGATCAACTCCACAAGAAAATGTTGAACATTTCATTAATTAATACATCTCATCTCCAATAAAAACTTCTGTTCAAAAGCTTAGCTAGGAGGGCGTAAAATTATTTATTTGTCCATCGTATTTTTCAAAAACGACAAGTACAAAAAGTACAACAAAATATTTTTAAAGCACATAGATAGACTATTTTGACGAAATTATCATTTAAGGACGAGATGTACTAATTAATGAGTAATTAAAAATATAATTCAATGAAAAACTAGTTATAATAATGAACAAAATTTGTGAAGCCTTTAAGTAAAATAAAAATAGTAAATGTAAGATATTTATTCAACATCTTAGAGAAAGGGTTTTATAGTTCGATAATTAAGAGCATTATTTACAAGATAATTAACACAAAACGTCATTATCGTTTGCACTCGTTGCATAAATCATTCATATCATTTCAAATTTGACATTTGCACCCTCACTTCAAAATTTGTTTTTTTACGAAGTTGGTCTTTTCCAAGTCATTCCGTCCGTCAAATATTGGTAATTGGTGGAAAATGTCCTTATCGTTTCATCGTTTGCCTTCATTGTGCAACTCATCCTTATCGTTTCAAATTTTACATTTTAATATATTTTAAATTATTTTACTTGAGTCTCATTTGTATTTTTTTTAAAAGTTGGAACTGTAGCTACAATTATTTATTTTTTATATTACTTCTTTCTTTTCTATTTGTTTGTTTAAAGAATAATGTAATTTAATGATTTTACAATATTTTAACGGAAAAATAGATGGTAAGGAATTTTTGTGCAAAGATGTCAATATGAGAACCCAAATGTCAAAATTGAAACAATAGGGATGTTTTGCACCAATTACTAATATTTGACGGAACGAGACGAAAATGATCAACTCCATAAGAAAATGCTGAAATGAGTGTGCAAATGCTAAAATTATAATAATAACTTGCACAATAAGTATAAATGAATGAGACTTTGATATTATTAGAAATGCTCAAAAAAAATATTATATTCGTAAAACAAAATCATAGACGCACTCCTATAAACTTGAAAAATAAACCCCTAGTTGCACAACTCCACGCTCCCCTTGCTCTATGTCGTAATAATGCACTTCAATGTTCCCGATGCGGTCTTTTGAGATCATCGACACTAATGGAACGTGAACCGTACGTGAGACTTCTGCCCCATATGGCTCTGTCTCGAGTTCCGTCGTCAAGCTTGACATTAGACCACTATCTAGGCATGCATTTTCAGCCTTGGAGTTTTGTGCTAATTATTTTATTTGCAATGAGTAGTGAAAACAGAATTTGGTGGATCCAAAAGTGTTAAAGAGGAAACACATGGTGGTACCTTGGATTGCGTACAGGGGTGGACTTAGACTTTTTAAACGGGGGGGAGGGAAGGGCACAATCAAACTTTCAAAAAAAGACGAAAAAATGAAAGTAAAAGATATTTTATTACAACAATTGTCTACGTGTTCGCATATTTTGATAATGTTCCATATGTACATCATTTTCAATCTTGTCAAATACATCTTTCTCAATATATGCAATCAAACTATCATTCAACTATTGATCTCCAATACGATTACACAGACGATTTTTGACACAAGTTATCGCAGAAAATGATATCTCGACTGTAGCAGTAGCCATGGGAAGAACTAATGCTAAATGTCACAAGCTTGTAGACTAATTGATACACTTCATGTTTATTCTTTGCAACCAACTTCTGTGCAAGATTACTAATACCCTGTAATCCTTCAAAATCTTCAGATGTGCGCATGTCTAGAATGTATGTATCTAACTGATCATCAAGTTCTGAGATATTTGTTGCGTCAAAATCAAACGGATAATACTGACATAGTCGAATCACTTTGTTTTTGTCAAAAGCATCAAATGAGTTATTTGGAGACAAGCATGCAACACAAAGTAGCAAGTCACTATTTATCTCAGAAAAACGATCATTCAGCTCCTGAAGTTGCATATCAATGATAGCATAAAACATTTCAATACGATAATGATGCAAATTTGTCACTGTCTCACGCCGTGAACGACCTAAAGTTATGAACATATCATCCATATTGGGAACATTGATTTCATGAGTTTCACAAAACGAACAAACAACCCCAAAGAAAGAATCTCATCCATCATCCCTCATCATTTGGAGCCGTGTTTTACATAATTGCACCAATCTCATGGCATTGACAATATCTTGATCCTTTCGTTGTAATGCTTTTGACAATTCATTTGAAATCCCCAAAATCTTTTTTATAAGATGTAGATTAAATGCAAATTCAAATTTGTATATCAACTCAAATGAAATACAAGCATCACCTCTTGTTCCGGTACTTGTAGTGTCAGTAGCAATCATCTCAACAATGTCAACTACGGTTGAGAACATGACAATCAAATTTGTTAAACCACTGTAATGAGACCCCCAACGTGTATCACCAGGACGCTGAACACCAACAAAATGTTCCAACACATGCCCATTCTTCACATAACGAATAACAATCGACATTTGCTCCTTCACTGAAATGTCTTGAGATTCATCAACTAAAATTGAAAAGAAACCACCACGAACATCTTTCATAATCACATTTAGACATTCAGAAGCAATAGAACTCACAATATCTTTTTGCACTCGTGGTGATGTTAATTTGAAATTCTTAGGTGCATTAGTCAAACCAACAGCCTTAATCTCAGCATTATGATCACACAACCAATGCAATAGTTCAAGAAAGTTTCCTTGGTTGTTTGAATCTTCAGATTCATCATGTCCACGAAAATCCATACCTTGTCGTAGAAGAAATCGAACACAATCAATTGACGCATTCAATCGAATTCTATAATCTGTTCGAGCTTGATTTGATTGCTTAATGAGACATGATTGAATAATTTGTTCTTGATTCTTGAACTATTCATAGTTGACTCGAGCCTGATTGTGTACACTACTTGAAGTGCCAACACGTTTTCTAAGGCATTCTTTCTTTTTCCAATTCGAGAATCCATCATTAAGAAATAAACCATCACTCGAACTGAAAAGATAGCAGTAAAAACAAAAAACTGCATCTTTCGCTACACTATATTCCAACCAAGTAGGGTGCTCATCATACCACGAAACGCAAAATCTCTTATCTTTGTTACCCATTCTTGTGGATGGAAAATCATGACTGTGAGGCTGACAATGACCCATTTGCACATATGCTCTTCAAATCACGTCTCGATAATTAATATCATAATTCTGTATTGGAATTCTCAATCCAGGGTCGGCGATAAGATGTGCAATATCAATATCCCCGACTTCAACTCCAACTCCAACTCCAACACCAACATCAATATCCCCGACTCCAACTCCAACACCAACATCAACACCAACACCAACACCAACATCAACACCAACACCAACTTCAACATCATGTTTATCACTCTTGTCTCGAACATTCCTTTCATCGGCATTTTGCTCATCACAAGAAAGTATAGATTTATGTTTAAAGTATTTGTCCATAACTGAAACAAATAAAAAATCAATCATATTAGAAGTCCCTAAATCAATTTCTTCATCTTATAAGTCATACCAAGTTACCAACCAAATTTCAAACATGTTCATTAGCAAATCCCTAAATTCCATGAAACAGGTTTCTACCAAAATCCCAAAATCCTAAAATCAAATCTCATCAAAATCTCCAAATCAATAAGCTCAATCCCTAAATTCAGTCCCTAACTATCATGTTTATCCATCCCTAAATTCAGTTCAAAAGAATCAAAACATTACATTAACACTTAACAATCAATATCATAACCCCATTAATTTCATTTTCAGAGGAAAAACCGTAACAATTCATTTACAAAATGAACAAAATAACATTCAACACAAAAACAGAAATAAGCAGTCAAAGGCGTTGAGGCGGACTTGGAGCCTGGAGGAGTTGGGCTGGAGCTTCGAAGTCGGAGCCTGGAGGAGTTAGGGCGGCTGCGGAGTCGGAGAAGAAGGGCAGTGGCGTTGGTATAGTGGATATTCGAGTGGAGAAGTTTAAATCTTCGAGTGGAGTCGTCGAGGTAGTGGAGTCTGTGGTCTATGGGTTGTGTCTGTGGTGGACTGGTGGTGTTGTGGACCTGTGGTTACTGGTGAGGTGTGAGATTTGTTGGGAGGGAGAGTTGAAGAAGGGGAGAGAGTCGGAGATGGATGGAAAGAGAGTCTGGGAGAGAGAGTTGGAGACGGGAGGTGGGGGGAGAGAAATTAGGGCAGGCAATTACAATTCAATTTTTTTTCTTTATATATATATTAAAAAAAAAACCTTCAAAATCTGGGGGGAGGGGGGGCTCTTGGCCCCCCGGGCCACCCCCAAGTTCGCCCCTGATTGCGTATCACCCTTCCATTTATCTTTCTTCAGTTATTGGTACCTTGGAAACACAAATATGTCAGCCATAGGTTAATAATATATATAGGGGAATTTAGAAAAATATCTAATTTCATGTTTGTCAATTAAAAAATATCCAATTTTAATAACTCTTGTAAAAATGACCAAATTTAGTACTAAATTGTCTATTATATACCCTTGATGAAAATGAAACATATATTTTTTCAATTTGTCACGAATTTCGAAAAGAAGTAGTTTCCATAATAAGCTATATTAAAATGACGTTCTCGACATTTTAAAAATTATTATTGATATTTAAACCATATTTATCTTGATACTTCATTTGTCTAGAACGAGGTTTCATTCCGAACATGAGTGGTCTCTACATTTCATAAAGTTCTGAAATATAGTTCTCGATATTTAATACTCGTGTAAATGAGAAATATATCATTTATTGTGATTTGACATGTGTACTTTTGAAATAAGTAGGACAAAAATGGAAAAGCATCCAACAAATTTAAAAGCCCTAAAGAAATTAAGAATTCAACCTAAATAAATACCCACAGATAAAACTAAATTAAGTAACAAAAATTATAAAGAGGGAGTAAAAATCAAAGTTTGCGCGGATAAATATAAGGAATTTTGGACGGTGTGTAAACAACTTTTCATTCAGAATGATTTTTCAGTGCTTTTTTTTATTTACAAAAATTAACGCGTATATAATTCAAAAAATTAAAATAAAAACCTTCTCTACTTATATGAGATCAAGTCCGAAACCAGAATATTATTTATTAATAATAAGTTCGACTCATCCAAATTTGCATGTGAAACTAAGATTATATGGAACGAGTATTTTAACAAACTAGATTAGGTAAAACGTTAAAATTATAATTCATTTTTCTCTATTTTCTTATCAATCATACAAAGTTCTCAGTTGTTTTCTTAATATGTCCAACCTTTTGGTCATTGTTAAACGATTTATACAGTATGATTTGGAATAAAGTTGGATGTTTACCATGCAAAATTGTGCATAAGCGATAAAGTAGCTTGCTTTAGCAAAATGAGTAGTCGAACTAAATATGATAGAAAATTGAAAAGGAATAATCAAAATTACATACTTTATTCAAATCCTTTTCACATAAAACCCTAGATCCATTTCCATATTGAAATCTGAAAAATGAACATAAACATAAAACATACCTGAATCCATGATAATTAGATTGTTAGCCTGAAAGGATCACGATCTTCCAATTTGATTTGTGAACTTCACTTCAATCTTGATTTCTATGGATGGGGATGTAGAAACCTTGAAGAACACACTCAAATGGGGACCATAACCCATATATAAGATAATGACCATTCATTATCTTTCATTTGTTTTAAATCGGCCCCTCAACAATTTAAAACAAACTTCCGGTCTCTACACTTTAATTCCACGAAATTCAATACCCATTAGTCAAACTTTATCCTTAGTGGATCACTCTAATGACTAATTTACTTTAGATAATAGCACACACATTTTTAATATGTTACATGTGGCCCCAAATTGCTAAAATATTCCAACAATCTCCCACTGGGCCATATGTGTAACCTTTCAAATGTCCACAACCTTTATGAGCTCAAAATTTTGCTATTATTATTATTATTATTATTATTACGGGTATTTCAAACAATCTCGTCCATTAGTCACATCGATGTAGGATCAAAGCGATTTTCGTCACATTTAACGTGACTAAATCCATCAATGGTCACGTATACCCATATAACTAAATGACATAGATCAATCATGGAGTGTAGCATGAAAATTACATGTTACGTGACCCAAACATGTCTATTTCCAACTGGTCCAATCTTATTTCTTAAGTGAGATCGGTACTGTACATAATAACAGAGTGTAATAAACTGAAAACTTTATTTCTGTACAGAACAATATCCAAATACACAAATGTGTACAAAACATAAAGCAATAAAAAATACAAACTCCCACTAAAACTTGATATCCTCATGATATACAACACCCATATGAGCAATGTGCTCATGAAAAACTTTGGGTGTCAATCCCTTAGTAAGCGGATCCGCAATCATGGAGTTTGTTCCAATATGCTCTATGGAAATCTGTCCACTCTGTACTCTTTCCTTCACAACCAGGAACTTGATGTCATGTGTTTTGACTTAGATGAACTCCTGTTGCTATTAGAATATAGAACTGCTGAGTTATTGTCACAATATAACTTTAGTGGCCTTTCTACGCCATTCAGAATACGCAGCCTAGTGACAAAATTTCGCAGCCATATTCCATGATTAGATGCCTCATAGCAAGCTACAAATTCTGCTGCCATGGTAGAAGAAGCTATGAGTGTCTGCTTAGCACTCCTCCAGGAAATAGCTCCTCCAGCTAACAGATAAATATAGCCTGATGTGGATCTCCTACTGTCTTGGCATCCAGCAAAATCAGAATCGGAGTATCCTATGATCTCTAACTGATCCGATCTGATATAGGTGAGCATGTAATCCTTTGTTCTCTTCAAATATCTCATAACCCTTTTGGCTGCTATCCAATTATCCATTCCAGGGTTGCTTACATATCTGCCTAGCATTCCAACAATGAATGCTATATATGGACGTGTACAAACTTGAGCATACATAAGACTCCCAACAGCTGATGCATAGGGAATCTTCTGCATTTCCTTAACTTCAAGGTTATTTTTCGGGCATTGTTTGAGACTAAATTTGTCTCCCTTAGCGACAGGGGTGTCACCTGATTTACAGTCCTGCATGCCAAACCTCTTAAGTACTTTATCGATATAGCTCTTTTGTGACAATCCAAGAATACCTCGAGAGCGATCCCGATATATCTGAATCCCTAATACAAAAGAGGCGTCACCAAGATCTTTCATCTCAAAATTCCTAGATAAAAATCTCTTGGTTTCGTGCAACATGCCTATATCGTTAGTGGCAAGCAGTATGTCATCAACATACAAAACCAGGAAAATATGCTTACTCCCACTGAACTTGTGATACACACAATCATCAACAGCATTTGTCTCAAAACCAAACGAGATAATTACTTGATGAAATTTGTAGTACCATTGACGGGAAGCTTGTTTGAGCCCATAGATGGATTTCTTTAATTTGCAAACAATATTCTTCGGGTCTCCTGACACAAAGTTTTCTGGTTGCACCATATAGATTGTCTCATCAATGTCGCCATTGAGAAACGCCGTCTTAACATCCATCTGATGTAACTCAAGGTCAAAGTGCGCAACAAGTGCCATAATTATCCTGAAAGAGTCTTTCGTTGAAACTGGAGAGAAAGTCTCTTTGAAGTCAATACCTTCCTTTTGGGTAAAGCCTTTAGCTACAAGACGAGCCTTATATCTTTCCACATTACCTTTCGAATCCCTCTTGGTTTTAAAAATCCATTTGCAACCAATAGGCTTCGCACCTTCTGGTAACGCGACAAGATCCCAAACTTTATTGTCTTGCATAGACTTATACTCATCATTCATGGCATCAATCCACTTTTGAGAGTCAGAACCCTGCATGGCCTGACGGAAGTTGATTGGATCATCTTCCATCAATCCATTATTTTCCTCATGTTCTTGGAGAAATACTATAAAATCATCCGAAATAACATTTTTCCTTTCTCTCGTGGATCTCCTTAAAGGTATTGGTTCTTGAGGTTGTTGAGTTTGAACTTCTGGAATATTTACCTCATTTTGGATGGGAGGTTCTTCAACATTATCTTGTTGAGGTTCTGGATATGCTTCTTGATCAACGACAGGTATAGGGACTTGTTCATTGTCAAAAGTAATAGTATCCTCAACTTCTTCCTCAAAGACAATGTCTCTAACCTTATTTCTCCCCCCAAACTCAACATCCTCAAAAAATGTTGCAGTTCCCGTTTCAAAAATTGACTTAGTTGTGGGATCATAAAATTTATAGCCCCTTGATCGCTCAGAATAGCCAATAAAGTAGTCACATCGTTTTGGAGTCCAATTTCTTTTCATATGGCCTATAAGGCCTAGCCTCAGCTGGACATCCCCAAATATGAAAATGCTTTAGACTAGGCTTTTTACCTATCCAAAGTTCATATGGAGTTTTGGCAGCAGCCTTAGTTGGCACTCTATTCAGAATATAAGCTGCAGTCTTTAATGCTTCTCCCCAGAGTGATTTTGGTAAAGTAGAATGACTAATCATACTCCTTACCATATCCTTAAGAGTTCTGTTTCGTCTTTCAGCTACACCATTCATGCTAGGTGTCCCTGGCATAGTGTATTGTGGGACGATTCCACATTCCTCTAGGTATTTAGCAAATGGTCCTGGACATTGTTCACCTGAACCGTCATTTCTGCCGTAGTACTCACCACCACGGTCAGACCTAACGCTTTTTATTCTTTTGTTGAGTTGATTCTCAACCTCTGTTTTAAACACTTTGAACATGTCCAGTGACTCAGACTTTTCATGAATAAGATATAGGTACCCATAACGTGAGTAATCGTCTATGAATGATATAAAATATTGTTGACCATTCCAAGAAGCCGTAGGGAATGGTCCACAAATATCTGTGTGTATCAATTCTAAGACATTCGAAATTCTGTTAGCACCTAATCCTTTTGTTTTGGTCTGTTTTCCCTTGATACATTCAATACATACATCAAAATCTGTGAAATCAAGGGAGTCTAAAATACCATTTGACACAAGCCGTTCAACTCTAGATTTAGAGATGTGACCTAAGCGCTTATGCCATAATTTTGCTGAATTTTCTTTATGTAATTTGCGTTTAGTACCACGTGTTTCCACATGCAGGTTTTCATTATATGATGTAACAGTATCAAGTAAGTATAGGTTATCAAATGTAGATAATAAACCAGTACCAATAATATTAGAATTTGAAGAAAGACTAAACTGATTGTTTCCAAATGAACAATAATAACCAAATTTGTCCAACAAAGAAACAGAAACCAAATTCCGTCTAAAAGACGGTACAACTTTAGTGTCTTTCAAATCCAAATAATGACCAGTTCCCAACAATAACCTAAAAATGCCTATTACATCAACTTCCACCGACTTGCCATCACCAACATAGATGTATCTTTCACCATCATTTGGCTTACGGTAGCTCGGCATCCCTGCATAGAAATACTTATATGAGTAGTAGCACCGTAATCTAACCACCAAGTATTTCTAGGTAATCGAAGCTAAATTAACCTCGTAAGCAGACCAAAGTAAGATTTGTACCTTTCTTTGCACGCCACGCGAGATATTTAGTACAATTCTTCTTCACATGTCCAATATTTTTGCAAAAGAAACATGCTTCTTTGTTGTCCTCTTGCTGTTTCTTTTGTGCTGGACCCTTAGGAGCAGCTTGAAATTCCTTCTTTCTTTTCTTGCCCTTATCTTTAGAAGTGCTTGCCAAGTGAACATTTTCAGTTCTATCTTGCTTCAACCTTTCTTCCTCTTGCACACAATATGAAATGAGCTCATTTAGAGACCATTTCTCCTTTTGGCAGTTATAACTGACCTTAAATTGACTGAACTGTGCAGGAATCGATATCAATATCAAATGGACGAGCAAGTCATCAGATAGCTCGAGCTTTAGTGCCTTTAGTTTTGAAGCAATGTGAGACATCTCCATGATGTACTCCCTTATGTTTCCTTTACCTTTATACTTTATTGAAATCAAGCTTTGCAAAAGCGTGCTTGTTTCAGCCTTATCATTTTTCGCAAAACGTTTCTCAATTTCGGTAAGGAAATCCTTAGCATTAGTCACTTCTTCAGATACTGCGTCTCGAAAGGCTTCCGGAATGCCGCGCTTAATGATCATCAGACTCATGCGATTAGAGCGTTCCCACTTCTCAAAGTTCCTCCTTTCATCAGGTGAACTTTCATCCGTCAGAGGAGTGGGTTGCTCAATCCGGAACGCAAGGTCTAGATCCATGCAGCCGAGAACAATTAATACGCTCTCTTTCCAATCCTTGAAGTTTATCCCATTGAGCTTGGGAATAGAGTTGATATTAGCAGATATGGCAGTAGCAGATGAATTAGCTGTAGAGAGAAAATGGAAGAATTATGCTCACATCAATATTAAGATTCAATAATCAATTAATCAAATCATGGTAAATCCCATCTCAAGATACCTAGCACATCATTAATATCAAGTCTTTGGACAGTAATATTAACTGTAAGTGGTACTCTTGGTGTAGTGTCAAACGTTGACAATAAATCCTGTCAAATAATAAACCCATCTTTGGATTGATTTATTATTCACATGGAAGCCTTATAATTGTCACACATTTACCACCACAAGTGTGCATACAATTCGGCCAAATATTAACCTTCCTTTAAGCCGGCTAATATCCGCATGAACAAGCATACACACGAATTCCTTCTAATATTCTAAGTTAATTAATTTTCACAAAAGAGGTTGCTTTGGCAACATATTGCTTCAATCAATTCACTTTTAAATATTATAAAACCAATTGAGTCCTTTATACCATAATTTGAAAATTAGAATGCTTAATTTTATTCATTATGAAACTTTAAGGGCCTAAGGGTTAATAATTCAATACTTTAGGGGTTGAAATTAATTAATTCAAAACTTTATGGGTCATAAATTAATTATTGAAAACTTTAGAGACCCAAAAAATAATTATTTAAAACTTTAGGGGCTAAATGTTAATAATTTGAAAGTTTAGGATTCAAAAAATCAATTATGCAAAACTTTAGGGGCCAAACTAAACCAATTATGAACATTCAGGGACTTAATAATTAAATTCAGAACTTAAATGGCCCAAATTAATTAATTTCAGAACTTCAGGGGCTGAATTATAAAAACCCGTAACCTTAAGGCCCAATTAGGATTAACTTTAAACCTTAGGGACTGATATATAAATATTAACCCTAATTTTAAATTGCAAGCAGGGGCTTAAGAAACTCTAATTTGCAACTCATGCCCCCGCCCCCAAATCTTCCATAACTCCAAAAAACCTCCAAATTAATTCTCAAATTAATGCCTCTTTCAACTCCCATAACCGAAAGCATTAATTGTGAATTAATTTTACCTTCACCTCGAAAGGGCGTCGACGAGCCTCGCCGGTGCTTCAACAAAGAAATGGGCAGTCGCCGCAACGGCTATTGCTGTGGCCGCAAAAAAAAATAAAATTTTTTTTTTATTCCCCCTTTTTTTTTTTTTAAACTGAAATTCATAAAATCCCAATTTCAAAATTCGAATTTTCAAGAAAATCATAGATCCTTATTATTTCATGCTATATCCATAGAATAAATCCCAAAAATCATATTATAACATGCTCAAATTCTAAATCCAAAGCATAATATGAAAAATTTGATAATATAACATGAAAATCAAATAACAATATAACATGCTCAAATTCTACATGTATAACATAAAATGTTAGAATTCCATAATATAACATGCTATAATTCTTGATAACATAGTGATCCAATAATTCATAGAATTTAGAATCTTAAAATTCCATTTCTCATGATTTCAATTATGGATGGCTCTGATACCACTTGATAGAAAATTTAAAAGGAATAATCAAAATTACATACTTTATTCAAATCCTTTTCACATAAAACTCTAGATCCATTTCCATATTGAAATCTGAAAAATGAACATAAACATAAAACATACCTGAATCCATGATAATTAGATTGTTAGCCTGAAAGGATCACGATCTTCCAATTTGATTTGTGAACTTCACTTCAATCTTGATTTCTATGGATGGGGATGTAGAAACCTTGAAGAACACACTCAAATGGGGACCATAACCCATATATAAGATAATGACCATTCATTATCTTTCATTTGTTTTAAATCGGCCTCTCAACAATTTAAAACAAACTTCCGGTCTCTACACTTTAATTCCACGTAATTCAATACCCATTAGTCAAATTTTATCCTTAGTGGATCACTCTAATGACTAATTTACTTTAGATAATAACACACATTTTTAATATGTTACATGTGGCCCCAAATTGCTAAAATATTCCAACAAAATAAATTTGGAACGGATATGAGGATGGTCGAATTATTTAATTAATTTTTAATGAATTGATGAAACTGATTTATTTATTTTTATTTTTTTTTGAGGTGAATCTATTTTTATTTGTGCAATATATTCAAATTATGAAGCTATGAGTATAACCAGCCGGTTTTGAACTCATAGTGTAATTAGATTTTGGCTTGAGATGTTGGCCATTCCTTGGCTCCTGTTTGATTTAGTTATAAATTAGATTTTTAGTATATTTCGATAAAAAAAATTATAAATTCTATTATTTAGAAGTTAATAAAAGTTGCGTATTCCATAAAATGTGTTGTTGAAAATCAATTTGAACAAAAAAAGGGTAAAAAAAAGGGCCATAGCGCCCCCACAATATTTAGAGTTTGTTTATGGAGCTCTAGCTTGTTTTTATCATGTCTCGACAATCACAAGCCAGGATCCAGGCCTGCCCTAGCCCAGACAAAAGATTAATTGTAAAAGATGAATTTAGAATTAATTCAGCCCAAGGATATGGTACCCCAGCTCCAGCCTGAATCTCAGTTCAAGCCCAATATCTAATTATTCTTTGGAAAAATTTCATATATAAAAGAGATTAAGAGTGTGTTTGGGATACATTCTTTTGAAAGAATGTATTATTGAATAGTAGATTGATGGAGAATGTGTGGTTAAAAATGAAGGAAAAGTTATTGATGTGATGAAAAATATTATTTTATTGAAGAATGTGTGATTGAAAATGAGTAAAAGAATGAGAATGAAAAAAATAATGTGTACCAAACAGGGCCTAAGAGACATTTTGAACCCCACCCCCCCCAAAAAAAAACATTTTGGAATACTATTTTGATGAAGAATATGTGGTTAGAAGATAAGATTTTTTTAAAATTTGCGTGTAATATTATTTTATTAAAAAATATGTAGTTGAAAATAAAAGAGAAATGTATTTTGAAAATAGCGAGGACCAAACAAGGGTTGAGTATGACCCATTTAAAACTAAGAAACAAGGTTTAAAACTTAAAAAAATCAGATATTTCTTAAAATTTTATTTATGAAAATCAAAATATATTTTATTAATTAAATCTATTAAGGTCACAATTCTATACAATTTTGTCACAAATTTTATAGGTCACAATTTATTTCTGATTACAAATTTATCAAATTAATATGTCACATATTATTCATTGGCCACAAAAAAAAACTTGGCCACAACTTATTTAATAGTCACACAATATCAAATTAACATGTCACAAATTATTTATAGATCACAAATTATCAAATTATTGGTCACGACTTAACACATTTTTAGGTCACGTTATTTATTGATGTCACGCGTTTTATGTAATGTAATTATATTGCAAGTATACGGTGTCAAATTTTGTAATATATGATAAAGTATGGATGTCGAACCTATATGGATTAAAATTCAATTTATACCAAGTACAATAATTATTTTAGCCTTTATTTTTATCTAGGCGAATGATTTATTTATTATTTTTTGTAATCAGTAGTTTTAACTAATCTAAAGATGAACGTGAAGATGAATTCAACGAATGAATGCAAATTTGAATGAATATATCAATATGAAAAAGCCTATGGCATGATTTTACTTCACTATCAACAATGTTTCTCATTATATAGTTACTTCTAATCAATTTATCCAAGTTTATAAGCAAGAATCCTATTTTAATTCTACTCTATCTCTCGAGTGCCAAGTAAAAACTATTCCTATATTTCAATTCTAATATCTTTATTCTGGATTAAAATCTAGAAATTATTAAGTTCGTGGCTCTAAAGTGGAACAAGCGTCAAATATTTTATAGTTTCTCTCGAAACCTAAAAAATTTAGTTTGTGCTATTATTAGATCGCACCTAAATTTCCCTCTCTCGAGTGGCGAAATTAACTAGTATCAAATCATTCAATTATTGATCAGGTAATTGAAAGCATTAAATCAATAACATAAATAAAATTAAGGGAAAAATTGAAAGAAATAACTAATATAAAATCAAAACATGGTTTCAAGTTTGGCTACATCAAACCTATATATGAAATTTAGTTCATGATAGAAGACATGAAATTTATTAAATCTATCAAGAACAACATAAAGGAGAACATAGAAAAAACTATTGTTTTAGCGATTCAATCTTCTTCGATGTCTTGATCTTGATTTCTTGCTTCTTACCTTCTTGTGTAATTGAATTCCTCTTGAAATTAGTGCTTAGGGTTGTATTTATAGTGTCTTGAAGTCTTGGAGGAGTTAAGAGACGGATTGGGCCTTTAAAAAGAATCCAAACAATTAAAAACATTTATTCTTGCCGAGGGCGGCCAGTTGCTGAATATTTTTCTTTGGCTTGCACTATGTGGTTCTTAGGCGCCATTGAGGTAGCGCCTGGGTGCTGCACTTGTAGTTCATTTCAAGTCATTCACATGCTTATTTGGCTTGTTTCTTTGCAACCTTCGCATAGTTTTGTTCGCCTCATCAACATCATCTTTGATTCATTTTCAAGCTCTACAATTCACCATTTTTAACAATCTACCTCATCTATAAAACAACATTAAAACGTTCTAAAACTCGTAGGAATTAGCTAAATATCAAGATTAGATGGTGTCTAAAATATAAATTAAATACATTCATCAAACAGCCCCAAACTTAATATTTTGTTAGTCCTCGAGCAAACACACACACAAAAAAAAAAAAAAAAAAAAGAGAACTAATTAACACACAAACAAAACTAAGAAATGAATTCACATAGAACTGGTTTAGTTAAATGGCTTACCTTTATGACTCGGTATTGAAAACATTATATCAAGTCTATAATTGCTTCAAAGTTATAATGCAAAAACCAAATTATTACTCATCCAATGCAAAACGGATATGTGTGTGACGAATTAAGTGCAACGCTATACATTCATAAGTTGATCCAATTTCCGACCTTAAAAGTCTAATATTTCATTTCTTGTCTCTTGGGATTCATATACTCCCAAACTTGTTTTCTTTTATTCTCATCTCAAGGTGCATTTTAAAGGTTGTTTTCAATTTCTAATTTCTTACACCTCTTAAATTTGGTTTGGTCTAACCGGTGATGTCAATAATTTATGCATGTGATGATTCTCCCAAATCATGAGTGCTTCAACAAACAAGTTTATACTAAGCAATTCAAACTCACTAGTTATCTAAGCCCTTACAATTTAGTCACTATTGCACATTTAATTTCTTATTTTGATATTGTCTTTTTAGGTCAAAATTATCCTCACTTTTTATTCTCTTCTTGACCCCTGCAATAAGTTTTTAGTCGATAATTCCCGACCTTTTACCCCAACGGACTTATTAGCTCGAGTAAAAAAGGTGTTGGCGTGAGGCATAGAATCAACAAGTACAATGCTCGTTTTCTTTACAAGAAAAACAAAAATAAAAGGGCTAGATCCTTAGCATACAATCATCACCTAGTTATGCTTGGAAGTTTAAGACACTCTATACAATATTTTTTTTTTCTCAACATGCATGGAATCATTACAAGCCTAAATCATATCTTTCACCGGTTTAAACACCCTAAATGTACTTTAGAAGGTTAAGGATGTAGTGAATAATAGGTTTTGGGATTGAGCATCTAAATTTTTTTATTTTCAACATATAAGTATGAATCAACATATTCATGTACAACGATACAATAAATTCACGTGCATGTTTAATTTCACATTTCACATGAATATGCAAAAAGAAAAAGTAAAAAAAATTAACTAAAATACATAATTCCATTACAATTCATAAACCAACACATGTTCTCAATTATATACATCATGGCCGGCAAGGCTAACTACCTCACACAATCATCTTTTTTAAACAAATCACACAAAAGCAATTAGGTGACTAATTAATTAATACATCTCCCAAACTAAATCTAAACATTGTCCCCAATGTTAAATTTAAGAAAAGGGAGGAGGACTTAAGTGAGTGAAAGCATTAATTGCCATCATCTCCATCGATGTCATGGTGAAGCGATTTTAGGTTGGCTGTGTATCAGGGAGAAGTGACCGTTGAAGGAAAGTCCTATTTGGTTAGATAGAAGCTAAGACTGCATTGAACTCATTCTAGTAATGAAGTTGTTCATACATAGTGTTCTGCATCAGATTCATTTGCAGTTGCATCACGTGCAGCTAAGCGGCGAGGTTTGTGTTATGATCACTGATTGGTGGAGGTCGACGTGAACGAGATGGCCATCCCTCCGCCACAGGAAGCAGTGCACTAGTAGAGTCTTGCTTACTCATGAACTTCCAAGTCCTATCTCGTGTGATGGATGGTTTGGGATGCACCACCTCTTCAGATGAGTAAGTTACTACACCTCTTTCAGGCATAATTCATAAATCAAGGCTGAGTGGTCTAAACCACTTGTAGTCAAACCTCTCAAAGTATGTAGAATGTAAATGTGAATAATCTTCCCAACATCAATAGTCAAGTGACACTGAATAGCATAATTAAGTATTGTACGGTCCTTGGTTATTTCACTTGAGTTGTTGCTCGGTAGGAGTTTGGTAGATATGAAATGATGTCAAGCCTTACATATCGCAATCCTACCCGAAGTAATAAAATTGATCACATCAGTTTTTGATCATTTTCAAGTAGTTCCGAACTTGGCCAACACTCTAAGTATTTATTCAAGGTTAATGCCCTCTTCACGAAGCTTGGAATAGTTATCGTCATCCACATTCGGAAGATTATAGAACCTATTGATGGAAGTTCTATCAAATGCGATACACTTATCCATCACAATACCCAGAAGTCTCTATGTTCCCTAGCATTGGCATAAAACTCCCTTAAAATTACAACTTGCGCTGAACGTGGTTGTTTAGCAAACAATCCCCATCCCTGCTGGTCTATCAGCTCAGTTATGTAGTTTTCAAAACCCTATTTGGGATATATGTTTTATACACCATCGTGTTATTATATTGTTCCGCCGCTTCTTCACTTATGAACTTTGTCCTATCAAAAGAGGCGAACGAAGAAGCTGTGCTTCAAGCTCTTTTTGGGGGCATTTTGAAATTATAATCCGATGA